>CM039313.1:54130820-54476773 GCA_022316695.1 Camellia oleifera | reverse complement strand
TTGGTATCAGAGTCTAGACTCTTGTTTTAGATTTAACCATCTAGGAGTTTCGATCCATAGCAACCTTAGCTAAAGGATAAGCCACAAATAGGCCACAATTGTTTGACAGAAACCACTATAGTCATTGGACTGATAAGATGACCCTATACCTACAAGTCACTGATTATGCCATGTGGATTATTGTCACTAAAGGTCCGAAAATTCCTACAAAATTAGTAGACAATATTAGTGTACCTAAAACTGAAGATAAATGTGATGAGAGAGATCATAAATTATTGCAGGCCAAACTCACCCTTGTTTGTGGATTAGACTCTAAGGAGTATAATAGAATTTCAAGTTGTGATTCGGCAAAAGAAATTTAGAACAAACTTGAGGTAACATATAAAGGTACAAACCAAGTGAGGGAATTTCATATTGATATGCTTGTTTATAGTTATGAATTGTTTAAAATGAACTCTAATGAATCTATTTCAAGTATGTTTACTAAATTTACTGAAATTGTAAACTCTTTGAAATCTCTTGGCAAAACTTATACTAACAGTGAGTTGGTAAGAAAAATACTTAGGTGTTTACCAAAGAATTGGGAAGCAAAGGTCACGGCCATTATAGAAGCTAAAGATCTCTTCACACTTAGATTTGATGAGCTTATGGGTTCCCTTATGACTCATGAGATCATCATGAAAGAACATGAGGATATTGAAAACAAAAAGAAAAGTGGAATTGCATTCAAAGCCTCATCAAATGAAGAAGAACATGAAAATTCCAGTGAGGATGAAAGCTATGCCATGTTTAATAGAAATCTCAAAAAACACTTCAAGAAAAACAATTATGGAGGAAGAAGACCTTTCAAAAAAGAGTACAACAAAGATAACAAGAAAGAGCCTATAATTTGCTATGAGTGCAAAAATCTTGAACATATGAAGATGGATTATCCAAAATTGAAGAATCATGGAAAAGACTACAAAAGAAACAAAAAGGCCATGGTAGCAACTTGGGGAGAAAGTGAAGATGAAAACTCAAGTGATGAAATTGAAAATGAAGTAGCTAACTTATGTCTCATGGCTCTTGAAGATGAAGACTCTACTCAAGATGAGGTAATTACTCTTTATGAAGAACTTGAAAGTACATTCCATGAACTATCAAATGAATTTAAAAAAGTTTGTGCCAAAAATAATATGTTGAAGAAATTTGTTGCATCTTTATATATTAATGTAGAAGAATTAAAGAAAGAAAAAATTATTTTGAAAAATGATTTTGATACTATCGCTAATAAGAAAACTACTTTAAAAAACAATGTTGATGATTTAACAAAAACACTTGAAAATTTTGTAAAATGTAGAGATAATCTCAACATACTTCATGGAAATCAAAAATGTGTTTTTGATAAAACGGGTATTGGATATGACCCTATTAAGAAACAAAAAAATCTCAATACAATTTTTGAAAAGGCACCTCTCATAACTCACCCTCATATTACTTGTCATTATTATAAAAAGAAATGCCATTATATATCTTCTTATCCATTCAAAAATAATATAAACATAGGAATTAAAAAGATTTTGATTGTTAAGGGATCTAACAAAACTAACCAAGAAGGACCCAAGAAACTATGAGTACCAAAAACCAACACTTGATTGTCATCTTGTAGGTTTGTTTTAAGTCCAAAGCTAAAGAAGGGAAGTGGTACCTTGATAGTGGATGTTCCAGACACATAACTGGAGATAAATCATTATTTACTAAACTATCATCGAAAGATGGAGGATTTGTTACTTTTAGAGACAATAAGAAAGGAAAAATCATCAGTATTTCTCCTAACTCTTCTATTGAAAATGTTTTACTTGTTGATGGATTAAACATAACCTACTTAGTATTAGTCAATTATATGATAAAGGTAATCAAGTTATTTTTGATAAATCACATTGCACAATTGAAAGCACAAATGATCATAAAGCTTTATTCTTTGGTAATCGCCATGATAATGTTTATATTTTTCATCTTAATGATCTCTATGCTAGTGATGTTAAATGTTTATATGTTAATAATGAATATAGTTGGTTATGGCATAGAAGACTTGGTCATGCTCATATGGATTTAATTGCTAAACTTTTGAGAAATGATTTGGTCATTGGACTTCCAAAAATTAAATTTGAAAAAGATTATCTTTGTAGTGCTTGTCAACAAGAAAAACAAACTAAAACATCATTTAAATCAAAATCTCATATTTCCACAACTAGACCTTTACAATTATTGCATATGCATTTATTTGGTCCCTCAAGGACATCTAGTCTAGGTGGTAAATGTTATTGTCTTGTTATTGTTGATGATTATTCAAGATTTACATGGGTTATGTTTTTAACACACAAAGATGAAACATTTTCTTCTTTCATAAAACTCTGTCGTAGAATTCAAAATGAAAAAGGCTTTCTTATTACTAATATTCGAATCGACCATGGTAAAGAACTTAAAAATGAGAAATTTGAATTATTTAGTGATGAGCATGGTATTGAACATAATTTTTCAACATCTAGAACTCCTCAACAAAATAGTGTAGTAGAAAAGAAGAATAGAACTTTAGAAGAGAAGAGTAGAACAATACTTTGCGAAAATAATCTTCATAAATATTTTTGGACCGAAACTGTTCACACCGCATGCTATATTTTAAAGTGTGCATTAATTAGACCTATTCTCAAAAAAACTCCTTATGAACTTTGGCATGATAGAAAGCCCAACATTAGTCACTTGCATGTTTTTTATTATAAATGTTTTGTGCATAATAATGGTAAGGATAACTTAGGTAAATTTGATTCAAAATCTGATGAAGCAATTTTTCTTCGCTATTCTTTAACTAGCAAAGCTTATCATGTATTTAATAAAAGAACTCTTGTTGTGGAAGAATCTATACATGTGGCATTTGATAAAACTAACATCTCTGCTCAAAAACAAATTATTAGTGATAATATAAATTTGGAACCAAATGTGGAAGATTCAAGTATCTACAAAGAAAAGAACCAACTATGTAAGTTGAACAAAGAGATTAAAAACCTATTCTCCCACATCAAGAAAAAGGAGGAAACAATGATGATTTGCTAAGAGAATGGAAGTTTGTTCATAATCATCCTAAGGATTTAATCCTAGGTGATCCTATAAAAAGTATTGAAACTCACTCTTCACTTAAAAATATTTTTAGTAACTTGGCTTTTCTCTCACAGATTAAGCCTAAAAAATTTCAAGAAACCGAATTTGATGAACATTGGATGATAGCTATACATGAAGAGCTTAACCAATTTGAGAGAAACAAAGTGTGGGAATTTGTGCTAAAACCTAAAGATCATACCATTATTGGTACCAAATGAATTTTTCGAAACAAGCTTGATGAATCCGGCACAATTATAAGAAACAAGGCTAGACTTGTTGCACAAGGATACAATCAAGAAGAATGTATTGATTTCGATGAAACCTTTGCTCCGGTTGCTATATTAGAAGTCATTTGCATGTTACTTGCATTTACATGTTTTAGAGATTTCAAACTTTATCAAATTGATGTAAAAAGTGCATTTCTTAATAGTTTTATAAATGAGAAAATTTATGTTAAACAACCCTTAGGTTTTGAAGATCATGCTTTTCCAAATCATATTTTTAAACTATTAAAAGCTTTATATGGCTTGAAATAAACACCTCGTGCATGGTATGAACAATTAAGTAAATTTTTTATTGAAAATAATTTTTCTAGAGGAACGATTGACACAATATTTTTTGTTAAAATTAAAAATGATGATTTACTTATTGTACAAATATATATGGATGACATTATATTTGGTACTACTAATGAAACCTTGTGTAAGGAATTTGCTAAGTGTATGCAAGGTGAGTTTGAGATGAGCATGATGGAGGAGCTAAATTATTTCCTTAGGCTTCAAATCAAACAATGTAAAAAAGAAATTTTTATCAACCAAGCTAAGTACACAAAAGAACTACTCAAAAAGTTTGGTATGTATGATTCAAAAATAACTGGAACACCTATGAGCACATCTATTAAGCTAGACAATGATGAAAAAGGTAAGTCCATTGATCAAACAAAATATCGAGGTATGATCGGCTCGCTTCTTTATTTAACTGCAAGTAGACCCGATATTATGTTTAGTGTTTGTATGTGTGCTAGATATCAATCAAATCCTAAGGAATCACATCTCAGTGCTGTTAAAAGAATTTTTAGATATCTTGTTGGCACTCAAAATTTTGGACTATTTTATCCTAGAGGTGTTGCATTTGATTTAATTAGTTACTCGGATGCCGACTTTGCCGGATACAAACTTGATAGAAAAAGCACCAGTGGCACTTGTCACTTTCTTGGTAACTCATTAGTATCTTGGTTTAGCAATAAGCAAAATTCTGTTGCTTTATCAACGGTCAAAACTGAATATATAGCTTCTGGAAATTGTTGTGCCCAAATACTTTGGATGAAACAATAATTGGAGGACTTTGATTTGCATTATGATCATATCCTTATTAAATGTGATAATACTAGTGCCATCAATTTAAGCAAAAATCCGGTTCAACACTCACGAACAAAACATATTGAAATTCGACATCATTTTTTTAGAGATCATATTCAAAAAGGGGATATTGTACTTAAATTTGTCAACACCGACAAGCAATTGGCAAATATTTTCACAAAACCTCTAAGTAAGGATCGTTTCAATTTTAATCGTGGCGAGCTTGAAATGTCGAATTCTACTTAAAAAGTTTTGTTATGACTGTAAAACTTGAACTTTTGTTAAAATTATGTATGTGTATTGCTACATTGATATGAAAGCATTTATATCAGTTAAATGCTCTCAGATCCTTCATACATTTATTCTCCTTAACAGTTTACTATTCTCACCTGTGTAATTTTTTTTGGGTTCTGCATCTTGAGGTAAAATTAACTTTGCATACATTGATTTTTTTTAACCCTCATGGTATTTTCTTTGTATTGCCATTCCAGCAACATCACCGTCCCATTAAGTTTAATTTCTGCTGGTGTTATTTTATTTTAATTTATTTTATTTTTTATTTTGCTATTAGGCTTAATTTCTTTTATTTTTATTTTTTCTTTTCATTATTATTGTTTGGGCTTAATTTTTTTATTTTTTTTGCTTTTTAATTTCATTTTTCAATACTTAAACATAAAAATAAAAACAAATTAAAATACAAATATTTACATAAAAAAAAAAAACCCTTCATTTTTTTTACGGCCACACGCTGATCAAAATAAACAAAAAAAAAACACCCTTCATTTTTTTCCGGCCATACACCGATCTTACTTACTTGCCTCTTCCATCGTTTTCTTCTTCTTTTTATCATCTTGGGTGACCCTTGACACTCCTGCCCCGTGCTTTCGTTGAGAGTGATGACTCCCCACTGACTATCAAATGCCAAGAACGACGTTGCTTCAAATCGAGCCATGGAGGAGATCTTCCGTTTAAGCTCTTTATTTTCGGCCTTCAATGCACATATTTTTGCTCGCGCATCCTTGTACATGCGTTGGAGTAGAGAGAGTTGGGCGTTGACTTGGTGGAGCTCACTCATTCTGTTCTGCAGTCGATGTTTCAATTTTGTGACTGCAGTCACCGTCTCTATATAGGACATCAGTGTGAAATGATTGGCTTCAATATCTTATTGCACTGCCATTATTTGCTCAATCGACATCATAGGAAGGTTAGGAAGAGTAAGCGCCCAAATACTCGGCCCAGCAGTGCTTGAGGGGTCATTCAAGTCCGAAAAGAGAGTAAGGGGACAGGACGAGGCCATGTAATAGGAGAGAGAGAGATGTACTCGAAAGGAGGGTCGTTTTTGGCAGCCTTTCTACTCTGCTCAGTCTCTCTATTCTATCTCTCGAGGAAGAAGAAAATCGAAGAGAGTGATGAAGAAGAGATAGAAGAGAGTGAGGTGAAGAAGAAGAAACAGACAAATGAGATTAAGAAGAAGGCTGAAGAGAAGAAGACAAGGAGGGAGAGATAGTCGAGGTGAGCGGTAATCGAGGAGAGCTGCTTTTGTCGGCCAATGAAGCAAAAGCCAAGCCGCGTGGCAACCGTGTTTTGCGAAAAACGAGAGAGACGCGGAAGAGTTGTATGTATATGCATATATGTATATATATTGTATAGCTATATAATATATATATATATATTGATTATCTATTTTTTGATGCCATTTATCACTATCATTCTCCTCCTCTTCCTCCTCCTCCTCCAGATTCTGACCCATAATTTCATTTTGATAATGTCACAGGGGGAGAAATTATATGATATTATGTATTGTGGTATTGGTATTATTTGAAAACTAATCTAATGATTATGTATTTATAGTTTGATATCTTAGTCTTATATCATGTCTCTAATTAAAGCTTATTTATTACACACGTGCTAACCTATGTATTTAGAAATGAATTCAGGGAGCATGACTTGAGGGGGAGCTTTTCTTACTTCCAAATCAAATCAAAACATTATTGTGTGCCATCATAAAAAAGGGGAGATTGTTAGACTTATTTATTTTGATGATTTATTTAATTATGTTTTTAATTTATTTGGAAAAGAAAAATAGAATCAAAATTTATTTTGTCCCATTATTTTTCACCTAAACCTTTATCCTAAATGTTGTTAGAATGTATTTAATATTTGATTAAATTAGGAGTTCAAACAGCTCAAAACAGATATTCAAACAGCCCAGTACAGCAGTAGTTCAAAAGGTTCAAGTGGAAGATATTCAAATTTGTAATGATAGAGTGGAAGATATTCAAATTAGTAATAATGGAGTACAACGGCTATAAACGATTATAAATTCAAATAAATACAACGGCTATAAGTTTCATTATATATACCAAAGCCTCTAATGTAAACAAGTTACAAAAAATCAAAAAATATTCTTTGATCTATAATCACTCACATCTATTCTCTGAAAAATTCTTTGAGAAGTGTTCTTTAATTTTTGTTTACATCCTCTCTAAGAAATTATACACTGAGCCTTATAGTATTAAGTTCATCTTTCCTATGTGAAGTTTATAGAAAATCCAAAGCTTCATTTTTATATCTATCTTTGAGAGATAATTCTTGTAGTTTTCTGTGAAAGCAAAAACATATTCTTTTCAACCTCCCCGTTTGGGAACAGGCTAATTTAGTAACTTTTTGGCTAATTGGCTAAAAATGTTGGTAAGAAAAACCTATATGTTTGGGCCAACTTTTTGGCTAATTACGAAACGACGTGCAAAAAGTAGAGAGAAAAGGGAATCTTTGACTTTTTGGTATGGGTTGTTGGCTTTTTGGCTAAAAAGGTAACTTTTTGGCTTTTTGGCTAAAAAAGATTGTCCCCAAACGGAGTATTCTAGACTTAAAAAGTTTGTGTAAAATCAGCGGAGGATTGCCCCATTTGTAAAGTGGTTGCTAGCACCCCCGTGAAGCTAGAGTATAGTGAAAAATCTCAAGTGAAGCTTGAGGAGTGGACGTAGGCCGAGTTAAAACTGAACCACTATAAACTTGTTTGTCTCTCTCTCCCTAATCTCTTCATTTTATTTAAATTGTTGCAGTTATATTTCACATTTTCATTGTGCTAAAATCATTAACTGACATAGTTATGAGAGCACTTGTTTTAATCATTTTTATTTCATTAACTATATTTATCTATTGTGCTAGTCATAATTTTTATTAGGGTATTATTAATTTTTAATTGTAAAAACCTAATTCACCCCTCTTTTAGGTTGTCTTTTGGGTAACACAAAGGAATATGAGTACTACAAGTTAAAAAATTAAAAGAATATTTTTGTATTTTAATCATATCATATATAATAAATTAAATTATATATTAAAGAGTATTTGTCATATACATATATATATATATAGTGTTTTTCTTTTTTTTATGTGGCACATTTTAAAAGTTTTTTTTTTTCCCCTAAAAAGTCAAACCGGCATGCATTTTCCATTTACATATAAAATTTTACACAAAATTAATTTAAATTATAGTAGCCAATTTTATAGAAACTCTATATGAGAAATACATATTTTCCATATATGTAATTATAACTTTATTATGATATTTGGAAAAAAAAAAATGTATCTCAATATACAAATAAATAAATAACACAATATGCTTAATTATGTGCATCGGACGAATCAAATTAATTTTGTATATTTTTTATTTTTTGTCTATCTTATTGATGTCTTAATATTAATTTATATTTAATTTTTTATTTAATATGAAATTATTTATTACAAAACATTTATATTTAATTTAAATTTTATACCTATAATAATTCAAAAAGAATATTAAAGAAAAAAATCAATATTCTACATAATTAATATATTTATTTTCTGCTTAATTCAATCACAACATATTTATATTTAATATTTTAAATAAATTTTATATAATTCTATTTATACATATTTTTATTTTTCAAATGAATATAAATATAAAAATTAAAATTAAATTAAATAATTAGAATCTCTTTTAATTTTATATTACTAATTCTTATTCCAATTCAACTATTATTTTTCACCCTCTAAAAAAATTAACTATTATTTTTAATATCAAAATGAGTGTTTATTTTACTATCTTATCATTTAATATATATCATTTAAAATCATTATATAATAATTACAACTTTATAACACAATAGAACTAAAATTAGCAAAATAAACAGAAGATTTAACTAAATTTATTATATATAAGTATTCAAGTAACACTTTTGTATAACGATAACGCTAAGATTAGTAAAATGAATAATTTAAATCAAAAATTTATTTAAATTAAAATTAATATTATTCTTGTATAATACATATTATAATATAAAATATCATTACATTAATTAAAATTAACTTCATTGTAATTTTATGTCAGACATCATATTTCTAGAAGTGATTTGTATACACGTGTAATGTCCAATTTAATATTGATTGAATAAAATAATGAAACTCAATAATTTTTTGTTAAGTTTTAGAATATAAATTGACAAATGTCAAATGATAAATATTGTGAAATATTATTTTAAAGAATAATGATTCATCGAAAATGATTCTGTTTATTTCAGGCACCTATTGATGTTTCTTGAATAATTTTTAAATAAAAATTTTGAATTTGTAGTATTACTGATAATGCACTTTCATGAGTTTTGCCAAAAAAGATATGCAAAAAAAAAAAAAATTGCCTGGAATAAAAAATTTACGATTATTATGATGTGTCACATAATTAATCATAACCCCTTTGAGAACTGAAATTATTAAAATTATAGAGATTTTGTGCTTAATTCCCTTTGGGGACACTGTTTATGATTTGAATTTGTTTTTTTTATACATCAATGTGAATAACTTTTACGATCTTACTGATGGCATAAATTCTATCTTTGAGTCAATCCACCTAAAACACTTTTTCATATAATAAAATAATTAAATATTGTCATATAAAAGTATTTTAAGTAGATTATAATCAAACACCACTTGAAGCATAATTAAAGACCCGGTGCACCATTTTAGACATAACCAAAAACATAAGTGTACGAACACGAAATAATCTGTCTCATATAATCCTGTTGATCAAGTTTACACTCCTCCAAACGTCATCGCTTTGTTACCTCCGATGCCTAAGTCAGCAAGTAGACAATAGACAATAAGCTTTATGTATTTTTGAGTAAGAATTGCAATACCTGTCCATAGCTTCTGTCATGAGCTTTTATAGATTCTACTTGGCACAATCCTAATAGGACTCTAACTCTCCTTAGCAAAATTCTCCTAGAAATCGCACTGCTCAAGGATAATGCCTATCCTTAGAACTCCTCTCCTACTACCAACCGGATGAGATGGTTTAAACTCTTTATTTCAACTGTCGTTGCAGTCAATCGAGCTATCTTGGCAAAGTGCTCTCTTTGGCAGAGCCGTGATAACCCTAGCTACAGGATGGCACCTTGCAGAGCTACACTTAGCTCGGTCCTCTTCAATGGCAACACCTCAGTCCGCTACAGGACTGCCTTCAGATAGCTAGGTCCAAGCCCTAGCAACACATCTCTGACCGGCTTGGTGACTGCTTGGCCCAAGATTGAGCTACCCAAGCCCTTATCTCGGCACATTGCGCGGCCTAATTTCTAAAGAAGATTTTACCTAGCTCGGCCCAATTTGCACAGAAAATACCCTCTCAATAAGAAATTAGTAAAGACTTTTTTTTATTAATAACCAAAATAATACACCATGAGTTATAACCAAGTCATAATTTGTATATTATAGAATTTTTCGTTGTTTTAATTTATTTATTTTTCAAAAAAAATATTTTGATACAGGTGGAATTCATAATTTTTAATAAATTTGATTCACATAATGAGAATTTAATTTCAAATTGAGAGTACATTTTTATTTATACTTTGAAATAATTTTTTTTTATGAGTCTTTTACATAGGATTACACATACAGTGACAAATATTTTCATCAGCCATTAGTATATTTATTTGTATTTAACTTTCAATTATTAAAATTTCCTATACATAAAATATTAAGACTCAAGATAAATTTTTATTTTAAAAATAAATTTTCATGCATCACACGGATCACCTATTAATTTAATTATTATTAATATAATAAAGATAGAAGCAGAGAAGGGAAATTAAATTTCATTCTCTTCTCGTTTTCCTATAGGATCAAAACAACCTTTCACAAAATTGGATAGTTCGAATATGAGGTTGAGGCAAGACAAATTGTCATTCCTAATTCCAATATGGGGCAAACAGAATGCTCTAAATGATTGTAGAAGTAATTTATTTAAAATTGTCTTATAAAATTTAACTAATTTAGAAATATGATTAATCACATTTTTTAGCCCTTAAAATATGAGATTTGTACTATTTTTATCCTTAATAGTTAAATTGTGTCAATTTAGTCTCTAATATATATATATATATATAAAATATTTCAATTTGGTACCTCAACCTAACTTTGTCAATAAAACTCATTAAAGTTAAGCGTAAATATGTAAGTTTGTAGACTAAAATGACATAGGTCACACATTTTAATGATTAAAAATGTAATTTATTAATAAGTGAGTTTTAAAAACTAAAACAACACAAATCACATATTTTGGGACTAAAGTATAAATTTTTAAGTAAGTTTTTACATTTATCCATGACTTTAACAACGGCTACTTAAAAGAGATTGGTTGAGAGACTAAATTGAAATATTTGTAATATACTAGGGATTAAGTTAACACAATGTAAATACTGATGATCAAAATAACACAAATGGTATATTTTAGAGACTAAAAATATAATTAATTCTAAAAAATGTATTAAATTTAACTTGTTTATTGTTAGAATTGATTTCCAGTGAATTTTAATCAAACCATATTTAGGGGTTGTTTGGGATGTCCTAAATAAGTGCATTTTTTTTTATCTTTTTGGACTAAAAAGTTGAGGAAAAAAATATAGATGTTTGGGTTAACTTTTTGACTTTTTACGAAAAAATGTGTATTAAAAAATTATATAAATAAGTGTATAAGAGAAATTAGTGATGTAACTCATACAGTCTGGCAGAGCAGTGGGCGAATTAGGAGATAGAAAATGATTGCCTCCTTTTCGGACTTGAATTGGACGGTGTTGTTCGGCTCTTGGGGGCCTACCACGGGTCCCGGTTTACTAATCGGAACCGTTCATTGTGTAGAACTCGTCGAGTACTATATGCTTACAAAAAATCTTGGTGATCGGATATCAATAGCTATCTGATCGTATTAGTTTTTTTTAATCGTTAACTATAACACCATCTATTTTTTTGTACAAAACTGATTTGATCATATAGTTAGCGATATCCGATCAACATGATTTTTTATAAACATATAGTACTCGACGAGTTCTATACATTGAACGGTTCAAATTATCAAAATGAGATCCATGATGGGCCCCCACTGGCCCAACATTACCTTCCAATTTAATGAATATATATACCTATTTTTTTTTTTTTTTTTTTTCCTTTGACAGCACAATAAGTGCACTTCCATCAGTCAAGTCAACTGTTTGGTTTGTATTAGAGTATTGTGTAAATTAATTTTTTTATATTTTTAATTTGTGAATAGTGATAACTTTTTTAGTAACTTTTAGATTTTTTTAGGATGCCAAACCAGGCCTAAGAGCTCGTTTGAAAATTAATTATTTTAGTTGTATTTTTAATTTTTTACCAAAAAAAATAAAACATACAGAACAATAGAAAAAGTGAAATAACAACTTATAATAACTTTTTAGCTATATTAGTTATTCCTTAACCTTTTATAATGCATAAAAATTTTATTAAATCAAGCTTTTAATTAATAAATTTTAAAATATATATAAACTTATTGTTACCTAACAAACTGAAAATTTTAAGGAGAGAATTTACTTGGTTTTACAAAAATTAGGGTGCACCATGGTCCACGTGCTATTGCTTCTTTTAAGTGAGCATAATACAATGTGATTCCACACTTGGAGTGTCTAATGCGCATGAGTGATTATTTAGTAATTCGAGAGTGCGGTTACGTAGGGTATTAATTATTTATATTGGGTGATTTATAATACAATGTGATTCCACACTTTGGGTGTCTAAGTCACATGGCTGATTATTTAGTAATATGAGAATATGGTTATGTAGAGTATTAACTATTCATATTATGTGATTGAGAAATATAAGGAGACATAATAAAAAATGATTGGTGAAAAAGTATGATCACATAATATTCCGTAACTATTGTATAATTTTTCATTGCCCATGATCAAATTGAAATGAGTACTCTATTATTGATCAATATGATTAGCACCTTATTCTGAGCTTACCTAGGAATTAGTTATTTTAGTTATTTTTTTAATTTTACATAAAAGGATGTGTAAAAAAAATAAAAAAAGTAATGTTATAACTCGGAAAAAGATTATGGTACACACTCCTCAAAGAATGAATACCATATGCACCTTATAACAATAGAAGAAAATAATATAACTCCATACTTTTTGAGTCATATCTTAAAAAAAAAAAAAAAAAAAAAAAAAAAAAAAGTCATAACCAAATACAAAAAAATCATAACCAAATATTTTAAAATAATGTCATAATTAAAGAAAAAAATTAATTATAACTAAAGAAAAAAAATAACATAATTAAAAATAGTGTATAATAGAATTCTCCAATAACTTAATTTGACTTTTTGACTAAAACAACCAAAGCAAAAACCCACTACCAAACAACCCCAAAGAGTTCCAAAAAAAAGAAAAAACCCCCGAAGTAATTGATCGGCCTACAGGTGCAAGGTGAGTTGATAAAACATGGCTAAATATTCAAAGGTAAAATATTTATAAGAAAAAAAATAAAAAAAATAAAACATTTGTAAAAAATAGAATAAAAAATTATTAAATATTACAAATACAAAATTCAATATATCTTCAGAATTTTTTGTGTATGTTTTAATTTTTTTTTGAATTTATTTATAAATATTTTATTTTTTATATCGATTTAGGTTAAGTGTGTTAGGACCTTTTGTTGTCAAATTCCATGAATCAAAACCAAAGTTGTAACAAGAGTTCTTTAAGAAGTTGGTTTCCTTCAAAAACAGGATTTCTTGGGAGTTTTGATTGAAGTTGGCTTTCTACAAGATTCCAACAACATGATTACTTGGGAGTTCTGAAAGAAGTTGATTTGCTACAAGAAGTTGATTTTCTACAAGAAGTTGGAACTCTGCAAGAAGTTGGTTTTCTGCAAGAAATTTTTTCCAATCTTGGATTACTTTTGGTTCTCTATAAATACTTGGTTTTCTCCCAAAACTAAGTAATGAATTAATTATTCCTCCAGATCTTCTTTTTGGTTCTAAAAGGTTTATATCTGGGGATATTTTATTTTTCTTTGATGTCTTATTGAGTATTCAACTCATGATCTGAAAAGGTTACATCAAAGGTTTTGTTTGTTACACAAAAGAGAGAGTTGTTCTTCAGTTGTGGATTCTGAAGAATTCGGTCTGAAGCTTCGGTGGTGGAATCCGGAGTGGCTCATCAGAAAGACAATTCCGTGCTGAAGATGGGGTTGGAAGAGGCACATAGAGGTTGGTTCAATTAGGCGTTGTGGATTCGCTAGATAATTGAGAGTGATACCTGTGTAATTCCTTTATATCTTCTTAGTGGATTGTTCTGGTGGCTGTGGCCCGTGGTTTTTTTGATCACAATTGGAAGGTGTCCAATTGTGGTTTTTCCACGTAAAATCTTTGTGTCTCTTTCTCTTGATTGTTTGATTGGGATTTTTATATTCTGCTTAAAATTGATACATAATCACAAATCAACATCTAGGAGGTTTCTAGATTTTTCAATTGGTATCAGAGCGGGTCGTTCTATTTTTAAAAAAAAAAATTCTTTTAGAACGAGGTCTTGTTTGATTTGTGATAATGGATACAATTCGTGATGATGAATCCTCGAAGAGTGATCATGAAGAGCTTGAGCAAGCTTATGAAAAATTGTATAAGGAGTCTCTTAAGTTATTCAAATTAAATAACAAACTCACAACAAAACTCAAAGCATGTGAATGTGAGAATGTCAAACTTAAGGAGGAGATTTCCGAGGCTAGGATCAATGCCATCAAGATAGCTGATGATCAACAAGTTCTTTGTGCAAAATTGTTGACTTGTGAGACAGAGAGGAATGAGCTACAGGAAACTCATGCCATGTATGAAGAAAAGATTGAATCTCTCGAGATGTCTCAAGTTGTTTTGGAAGAACTGATGATCAAGAAAGAGGAAGAGCTCAAGGTTGCCATGGTTACCATTAGTCTTTGGAACAAAGGATCAAAGACTTTGGAGGATATCATTGGATCTCAACAAATCTGTTCAGACAAGAGTGGCATTGGCTTTAGAGATAAGAGAGAGCAAAAACATAGTGCTTTCACATCTCATGACACAAGAACTCAAGGAAAGGGAGGACAAAAGATTCAACAGGAGAAAAGACTTCTCAAACTCCCTAGAGTTGCTAAGGTAAAAGAAAAGAAGGTACACCCTGTTTTTATTTGTCATCATTGTGGTATGCATGGCCATATTCGCCCTTTTTGTTATAAATTGCATGGGAGAATGTCTCAAAAGGGTAGAAATTCTAATACTTTTTGGGTTAGGAGACAACCTTACTTGTCTAGGCGGAATACCAAGATTCATGAGGGTGTTCACAACACCATGACATTTACCAAGACCGCTAGACCTAATTTTGTTAAGACCAAAAAGATTTGGGTAAGAAAACTTGACTTGTGTTAATGTGTTTTCTCTTTTTAGTTTTTTGGGTCTCTGTTCTTTTTAATAAAAAAAAAAAGTGTGCATGTTTTGTTTTTTTTTGTCTTGCTTTATTGTTGAAAAAAAAAAAAAAAGATTTTCTTAGTATGGTTTTGCAAGTTTGAATTTTTGAGATGTCCTTGGTGCATATTGGAATTGATGAGAATATCCATTACATGTTAATATGTGTGTGCTTTCTGTGGTAATTACTCATTTTGGAGTGTGTGTTCTTTGATTAGTATGTCTCATTCTGTACACACTCTTGCATTAGCAAATATTGGAGTCTTTTGCCTTAGTGGTTATTTTTTCTATGGACTTCTGGCATGATATCTTTTGCTTTTCTAGAGGAATTGACCTATACTAGCATATCATGGGTGATGTTGAGTCTCTTAACCACCTTCCATCTTTTTGCATCTCCATGGCTTTTCCCTCTATTCTTTGTAGTCCAAGCATGAGGAAAGGCTACCTCAGAGTCACCAACCAGGCCATCCTTACTATATCCATGCTTCTCTGGTTCGGTTTCCATACTCTTGAGCGTGTCAGCCGCCGATGAGTGTGCAAAAGAAAAGAGAAAAAAAAAAATGTGCACAAGAAAGAAAAGAAAGAAAATAAATATGCAAAAGAAAGAAAAGAGAAAAAAAAATGTGAAAAAAAAGGAAAAAATAAAGGATTCATTGATTGAGGGGGAGCCTCCGCCTTTACTCACCAAATACCCCTTGATTCCTAGTGGTTTGACTTTCCTTAGTTGTGCTTAGATTCTCTTGTCAGAGGTCCAGCTTTCATATCACTACTAGGATTTGAATCTTGTGTTTGTCGAATTCCAAGAGTCACACACACACTTTTTATCATGGGATCTATGCTTTTCACATAATGCATCACTTTCTTTTATGAGGAATTTTCTAGAGGCTGTGCACATTGTGTTTTCAAGTAATTGTGTTTCTTGGATAATCTTGTGTGTTTCAAGGTACAAATTAGAAATTCCTTGCTTGCTCCACCATATTATTTTTGTCGTTTTCTTCTTGTTCACTGTTTTCAGTTTTTGTGGTTGCTTGTAGTAAGGGGGAGTTCGATTAATCGTTATCATTGCTTGTGTGGTTTATGATCTTGCTTTTGTTGTTTGAGGGAAGAAAGTTGTTTTTAATGTGTCTTAGGATTTCATGTTTTTATGCCATGTGTCGGGTTCAGGTTTTCATGCTACATGGTCTTAAAATCTCCAAGTCGTTTTTATTCATGTTTCAAGATGGTCTTATATTTCAAGATGGTCTTATATTTCATATACTCTTGTGGGACTAATATTTGTTTTGGAGATTGTGGCACTGATAGTTGTTTTGCAGATTATGACCTTGAGAAATAAGTTTGTAAAGAGTTTTGGTTATAAGTGCTGGTTCCTAGTTGGTGGTATTATTCTTGTTTTGATTAGAAAATTGTTTTAGTGTTTTTGTTAGGAAATTTGTTTTAGATTGGTTTTATCCAGGATTTGACAAAGGGGGAGATTGTTAGGACCTTTTGTTGTCAAATTCCATGAATCAAAACCAAAGTTGTAACAAGAGTTCTTTAAGAAGTTGGTTTCCTTCAAAAACAGGATTTCTTGGGAGTTTTGATTGAAGTTGGCTTTCTACAAGATTCCAACAACATGATTACTTGGGAGTTCTGAAAGAAGTTGATTTGCTACAAGAAGTTGATTTTCTACAAGAAGTTGGAACTCTGCAAGAAGTTGGTTTTCTGCAAGAAATTTTTTCCAATCTTGGATTACTTTTGGTTCTCTATAAATACTTGGTTTTCTCCCAAAACTAAGTAATGAATTAATTATTCCTCCAGATCTTCTTTTTGGTTCTAAAAGGTTTATATCTGGGGATATTTTATTTTTCTTTGATGTCTTATTGAGTATTCAACTCATGATCTGAAAAGGCTACATCAAAGGTTTTGTTTGTTACACAAAAGAGAGAGTTGTTCTTCAGTTGTGGATTCTGAAGAATTCGGTCTGAAGCTTCGGTGGTGGAATCCGGAGTGGCTCATCAGAAAGACAATTCCGTGCTGAAGATGGGGTTGGAAGAGGCACATAGAGGTTGGTTCAATTAGGCGTTGTGGATTCGCTAGATAATTGAGAGTGATACCTGTGTAATTCCTTTATATCTTCTTAGTGGATTGTTCTGGTGGCTGTGGCCCGTGGTTTTTTGATCACAATTGGAAGGTGTCCAATTGTGGTTTTTCCACGTAAAATCTTTGTGTCTCTTTCTCTTGATTGTTTGATTGGGATTTTTATATTCTGCTTAAAATTGATACATAATCACAAATCAACATCTAGGAGGTTTCTAGATTTTTCAAAGTGCATCTAAAGTAAAAAAAAATTAATAATTAAAATATGAAAATAATTCACTGAAGAAATAAAACATGAAAAACAAAAACTTAAATACTGTATTTCAAAAATAAAAAACAAAAAGAATAATTTAGTTTTAAATTTAGTATGTACATTGGATCGAGGAAAAGTGAAATATACTCATCAAAAAAATAATTGTCAAAATTCAAGATGTGCCTTATGAATTAAGGTCTCATGTGGCAACAGATTAATATAATCAAAAAGTCATGCAAAAGAGTTAAAGATTTCTTTTTATTTTCTCAACTATTTTTAGAAAAAAAAAACTTACGTATAGATTATAATAGGTGAATTTATTGTTCAATAGGTCCTGTGAGAATTAATAGTATTTTTCATCAAATACTATTAAAAAATGTCACTAATTGTTAATTTTCAACGATAATTTGAAAATTTTATCACAAAAAATATCACTAATTATAAGTTTTAGCGACAATTTAAAAAAATTGTCACAAAAAAGTCATTAATTTTTAACTTTTAGCGACAGTTTAAAAAATTCGTCATAACAAAACGTCACTAATTATAAATTTTAGTGACAACTTATAAAAACCATGACAAAAAAAAGAGTCACAAATAGTTAATTTTTAGCGACATATGCAAAAAATTATCACAAAAAATTATTTATTTTTAGCGATGATTTTATTAGGACTTATTTTTAATAGAATTTGATAGGAATTAAATTTAATTATTATGACCTATTGGTAGTTTACCCTAAAAAAAAATACTAAAAATTCACTTCTTAAAATTGTGTTTGGTTGGTTCATAAATTTGGAGAGGAATTTCAAAAAGAAAAGAGAAAATGTGTATGAAACGTTAGTGAAATGTAATTATATTTCACTTATTTTTTTCTTTTTTTTTTTCTAAATTTCTTCCCAAATTTATGAATCAAATACAATTTAAATGAATCACAAGTTGAAAATAAATTATCGGACACGTTTCTAAACCAAGAATATATAATAGACTTATATATAAATATCAAAAGATATTACAATCAAGTCGTTGTAGTATAGTGGTAAGTATTCCCGCCTGTCACGCGGGTGACCCGGGTTCGATCCCCGGCAACGGCGCGTTTATTTTTGGTTTTTATGAGTTGGGCGTTGGTTCGTGCGACCTTGCTCGCACGAGATTTGTTTACATTTGCCCACATGGGATAGCTCCTGTCCTGGCATTGAATAAAAAAACGATTAACGCTAACCATCTCCTATTTATTATATAAAATAAATTATATTTAGTTTATGGGAAAATTATTTTTTTTTAAAAAAAAACTCTAAAGTTTCAGCCTTATAATTAGAGTTATGCAAAATATCGCATAATCTGTTAAAATCACACCAATTCATCTTTGAAATCGTTCTATTCTGTTATAGTTAATACATATATATTTTTAACTGGCAATTGACCTCGTATAATACATGTGTAATTTTTTTTCAAATAATACATGTGTAATTTTTTTTCAAAAAATATTTGATAATACAATATGTGTTATAAAAGAATAATTTTAAAATTAAAATTATAGTATGATTTTAACTATTTATTTTAATAATATTGATACTATCATTCTATAAAATTGTTACTTGAATACCTAGATATCTATTAATTTTAGTTAAATTATTTATGTATTTTGATAATTTTAGTTCAATCGTATTATAAAAATGTAATTATCATATAATAATTTTGTATGATATATATTAAATTATAAAGTAGTAAAATAAATACTCATTTTGATATTAAAAGTAATAATTAAATTAGAAAAAGAATTAGTAACATAAAATTAAAAGTAATTCTAACTATTTAATTTGCTTTTATATTCATTTGGAAAATAAAAATATGTAGAAATAGAAATTATATAAAATTTATTAAAAAAATTAAAGATAAATATATTGTTGTTGGATTATCATGTAATAATTTTGTATAATATATATACATATATATATATATATTAAATTATAAGATTGTAAAATAAACACTAAATTAAATTAAAATATCAACTATACAAAAGAAATTCAATAACAACTAACCGAGAAAGAATCACATAATAACATCTAAACTAAATAAAATAAAATAAATAAATAAATAAAAATATCCAAACGATAAATACATCTTAATGTGTGAAGTGACTAATCATCTGTAACATGATGTCAAAACATAAAAGAATTTGTTGTTTAACAATTCAAAAAGTAGCTCAAGTAGTAAATCTAATCTTTAAAGATTCCTCGAGAATATCATTGTTCTGCAGATTTTTCCGAGTGTGAGTTGTGATTATATAAAATAATGTAAGAATAAAATATAATTTCATGTATAGAATCACTATAACATTTAAACAACAAATTCATAATATATAATTGGTATTGGATATAGAATAATGCATGAGAAATTAAGAAGAAGAAAAAAAGTAATTTAGTATTGAAAAAAAATCCAAATACCTTTGAAAGAATTAAGAAAAAAAACGCGAAACACAAAATTGGTATTGAATTTGTAGATTATCTCAATTTAAGATAAAAAAAAATATATAAGGAAAAGAAATATTTATCAAATAAAATCCATATAAAATAGGTAAAGTTAGTATAATTTAAATTAGGTTTGAATTTGCGTAGAACTCTATAGTGATCCCGGTTTTACCCCAACCTTTATTGTGTTCCGGACTCGGGTTTTGTGATTGTATGTTGTTGTTTATGTCTTGTTTCCTCCCTTTAATTCTTTGAATTTGAGTTTTGGGACTTGTTGGGCGAGTTTGTAACAGGTTGGTTGTCTATTGGTACAAATGGTTGTTACGTAGATTTTGGCCTCTTCGCTCGAGCGAGCCTTGTGTAGTTTACTTCTTCGCTCGAACGAGATTTCTTGTGCTCGAGCGAGAAATGAGGGTCTTCAGGTTTTCTTCCAAACGCAGCTTTTCTGGGAAGGTGAAAGTGCGTCACTCGAGCAAGGCTTATTACGCTCGAGCGAGCCTTGTGAAATTGCTTCTTCGCTCGAAGGAGACTTCTTGCGTTCGAGCATGAGTCTGCGTTTGTGGCAGACCTAAAGCTTGGCATTGTGCGCTTGAGCGAGGTCACTTGTTGTGTCTGGTTGCTCGAGCGACAACTCCTTCGCTCGAGCGAAGACCACGTAAATCAGTTCACAGCAAAGTTATTTTACATCACTTTTTGATTTCTTTTCTTCTTCAAACCCTAATCCGACAGCCTCTCTCTTTAAAACTCTCCATCTCTCTCTAAATACACTTTGATTTAGGGATCTCTCAACCCTTGTCCCTTTATTAAAAAGATAGAGCATCTTGTGGGCTTTCATTTCATCCAAAAAAAGTTGAGTTTGGGCCATCTTCAAAGTTTCTCCTTCTTTCTCTCGAGCTCTACGTTTGAGTTAGGGATATTCTACTATTTAATATGAGTTTTAACCTAGATATTTGTCATTTTGTATAAATGGTAGGATTTGGGAAGATTTGGGTGAAATTAAGGTTAGGGTTTTGATATTTGAAATAGAGGTTTTCCATTTTGGTACCATATGTGTATGAGAGGTCTTGAATATGTTTTTGCTTGGGTATAATCGGTGAAATTTGGTCTTGGGTGTAATACTTGTGAAATTGGGAAGATTGCCCCAATTTGAGTGTAAATAATGAAATTGTTATGAAAAATATGAAATTGGAAGAATGCACAAATGAGATGTGTAGTGAGATTTGATAAATCACTCATCTATGGAAAATATGATAAATTATCTGTTAATGGATTTATTTATTTGTTTAGAAATATTTGTTTTGGGCTATCGGTGGAGGATGGTTGTGATTGTTATAGAAACTGCATGAGGATTAGGTAAATGGAAACTAGTCATATGAGTATTATCATTGAATATGACAGTTTGATTAAACCATTGAATATGTGTTTTGATTAGTCATTGTATATGACAAAGTGTTTAGATACATTGTATATGTATCATTGTTTGGGAAGAGATAGGGGATGGACTCCATTGATAATTAAGTTGGCCGGAGTGTCTATGGTGAAAGTCCCGAAATCTTATATATTTATGGGTGCCGATTCCCTTGGACGTGGTTCCGTAAAATGGCAAGAAATAGAAGTGTTGGATTGATGAATGTATTAAATTGTGAACCATTGAGTTGTAGTCTCGTATTGGTTGCTTTGATAATAATGAATTTGGTTAATTGATTTACCCAAAATGGAAGAATGGAAATGATTTGAAATATTAGTTATCTATATTGAATGACCTTGAAAAGAATGTGTTGATTAAGAATGTCGCACATTTATCTGATACTTATATTTTAGTTAATTCTTATATATGGTCTAACATATCTCTACTGGGCTTTGGCTCACCCTACTTGGGAAACCATTTTCAAGTACAGGTGACATGCCATATCCGAGGGCATAACTTGGGAGGCTTAGGGACTAAAAGTTCCACTTTTGTGATTTCGTTTTTGAGTTGAATGTTGATTCAAGTCGAAGGTTTTACTTGTATAGAGACTAGACTCTTGTTTTGTTGTAACCAAGCGAAGTCTTGGAAAGATGTAAGCTCTTGGGGCATTTATTTTGTTGTTTTTAATTAGAGTTACATGCTATAGTTTCAAGATGAACATTTATGAAAGTGTAATGCATGTAATATCTTTTATATTATAGACTATGATGAATGAAATATAACATTTCTATTATGTCAATGAATCTTATGAATGGTTGATTTATATAATATTTTGAGGGCGTTATAACTTGGTATCAGAGCGTACTGGGTTTGAATACTTTGGGTATGTGGGAAGTAGTTAGTACCACAATGGGTTTGTCTCGCTTGTTAGAGACTTAAATATGATATTATGTGCTTATAGGATAACATGTTTATGTGACTATATGGGTCTGAGATTTAATTTCTGGGACGTTGATTGAGTCCATGGGTTTGGGTTTGTCCATGGAAAAGAAATATCTGTCAAATAGAGTGCATATAAAATAGGTAAAGTTAACATAATTTAAATTAGGTTTGGATTTGTGTACCTCTCTTTTAAAAAAAAAAAAAAAAAAAAAGCCCTTATAATAATATGTCACATTTGCATGGGAAAAACACTTCTTTTAATAATATATATATATATATGATTTCTAATAAAATATCAAAGTAAAAATAGTGTGAGAGATTTAAGATGTTAAACTTGTTACAAATTAGTAGTTATATATATAAATAATATTATGTAAAATTAGCTTGTATTATATATATACAAAATATTATACAAATTAGTGCTATATATTATTCAAATGCTTGATAATTAATTTGAATATTCTTCAATCGGCTAATTTGCCCAAAAATGCCTAAATTGCAATTTGTCAATCTGTCAATCCGCTTATCTGCTAATCTGCCATTCGATTATAATTTTACTCTCAAATCGCCAGAACCGCACTGCGCACACCTCAACTCATAATAAAATAAATTTTGAAATTTAAATTTTATCAATTTAAATTATATATTTTTTATTTATTTTCAATTTAAATTATTTATTTATTTTCGTTAAGTAAAATCGATGGAAAAGTAAGTATTTTAATTATTAAACTAAATAAAAATGATATTTTAAACATTTTATTTACTTATATTTACATTAAGTTCAATGACTTATTTAATAAAAATTAAAAATTCAAGATTTATTTTGTTATAAAACTAAAATTTTATTTTATTTTATTTCTTATAATTATCCCTTAGTTTTTTGGTTTTGACCTATTTTAGGGTTGGTTTGGGGTGTCCTAAAAAAGTGCACTTTTTGTCTTTTTGGACTAAAAAAGACAAAAAAAAAATATGAAAGTTTTGGTTAACTTTTTGACTTTTTATGAAAAAATGTGTATTAAAAAATTGTATAAAAAAGGTGTGTAGGAGATGATTAGATAGGGGTGGGCCCCAGCCGTACAACTGGCTGGAATGAGTTGGAGTTGAAAATTATTGGCTAATTTTTGTACAAAGCACTGGACGATTTTGTTTGGCCTGTGGGGGTCATTACGGGTCCCATTTTAATAATCTGAACCGTTCAATATGTGTAACTCGTCGAACACTATGTACTTAAAAAATCACGTTAATCGGATATCGATAGCTATCTGATCAGATTTATTTATTTTTCAATCATTAATTATAACACCATCCATTTGTTGTATATAACTGATTTGATCATATAGTTATTGATATCCGATCAATGTGATTTTTTTCAGACATATAGTACTCAACAAGTTCTACACATTCAACGGTTCAGATTATCAAAATGAGACCCGTGATAGTCTCCACTGGCCAAACAGCGGTGTGTGTGCAAATCACACCCAATCATTAATCCCTATCCACTGCCGCAGCACAGCTGCTGCGCAGACATCACTTCGGTCGGCTCAAATATGTAGAAAATTGGTTTTTTAATTATTTTTTTTGAGTAAATAGTGATATCTTTTTGAATTTTAAAATAACTTTTTAACTTTTTAACTTATATAGATAAGCCAAACCAGTCCTAATGGTATTCCACTTAATCTCATTATCGTTATAGATCTGTTAAAAGCTAGACAAAAATACTACATCAGTATTTACTCTTAAATTTCTAATTTTTCCATTAATTAATTTACTAAATGAGTCAAACGACACATGTCAAACAAATAGAAACTTAATTAGAATTATATAAGTATATTTTTTTTGGATAAATTACAAACACACCCAGAGGTTTTTTTAAATTAGTTCTAAAAATTACATTGTGCCAATAAATTATCAAGTTAATTAATAGTTTTTAATAATGTTAAAATTTTATTTCATTTAATAATTTAGATAATTTTATTATTGTATAGATCAACAGTTAGAAATTTTACTTTTTCAATTAATTCTGTTAAATAAAAAATTTTAACAGAAAGATATTTATAATTTTTCAAACTACATAAAATAATTTATATTTTAAGCAAACTTCAATAGGTGTACTCTAATTTAACTATTTTTTTTTCATTCCATAGCATTGTTCCAGCCAGTGTTCCTTTCCTCTATAGAGTCAAGCTTGCGATGACTATAGAGACTCCTATAATAAAAATTGTTTATCTCATTGCTTGTTTTTTTATAAGTTGGCTATAGTTGATTAGGAGGACGGAATAGTAGCGGCGGTGAATCGACAATGGCGTTGCTAAACGGGGTAAATTGAAAAAAATCATCTTGCTTTGGTTACACTTTTAAAAAAATACTTTTCAAAAAATTTTATTTTTTTATTTTTCGTATTTTTTTGTTTTTACTGAATTTTTAAAAATATTTTAAACATTTTTTTTTTACTTTTTAGACATATCTAACATAAATATACTTAAAAAGTAAAAAAAACCTTTTAAAATTTCACTAAATGTCAAAAATACAAAAAAAAAATGAAAATTCAGTACATTTTTTTTATTTTTATGTATTTATTAATTTTTTAAAATATTTTTTCACAAATTTTTTTACTTTTTAGATACATCTAAGTAAGGTACATCTAAAAAAATTTTAAAAATATTTAAAATTTTAAAAATATTCACTAAAAATAAAAAAATATAAAAATTAAAAAACTTAATTTTTAAAAAATTTAATAGTACAAAAAATTCAAACCAAACACATTGTAAAGAGAAAAAATGGCGGGAGAATGGTTGTGCTTTAAATGGGAAAAGTTTTTGCTTTTGGTGAACTCAATGCTAGCTTTGAGAGAGCCGAGCAAATGGCTGCTTTGAGATTATCTCCAACCCAATGCTCTCATAAATTTTTTTTATTCAAAATGTAAATATAAAATATGTTACTATTCATTCAAATTCTAACTATAAATTTTTATTTTCTTCCGGAATGATGTTTAGCCGGTCAATCATCCGGTCAATAGCAATTTTTTTATTTACTTATTGGGCATTTTTTTTAAAACATTAATCATCATTTTATTCTCTAAAGATTTCTCTCGACAATATTTTCATCAAAAAGTAATTTTTTGTTCCTTAACAAATATTTAATTTAAAATATAATTAATATTATACTCATTTTAAAAGTATGATTTCATCCTTTTTAATGATGTCAATTTTATAAAAATTAAATTTACATATTAAAAGTTATTTGTAATATAACAAAAAATATAGAATGAATAGTATTTTAGAGGGGATCCTCTATTTTTCATCCTTTCTCCAAATATGGAGGATCAACTCATCCTCCTTCCAAATAGAGTTGGATTTAAAGGACAAGTTGATGGAGCAAATATTTCAAATATGAAGTTATAGAGGGTGCGTTGGAGATGCTTTGAGCCCTGAAAAAATTGGTTGAAAAAAGGCTCTCCAAAATCTCAACAATAATACTTGTTCATAAAAATAAACAAAAAACCCTCCAAAAATTTGATTAATGTGGTGAATTATTTGATAAATGATTATTTTTTAAATGTATGAATTGTGTATAAAATACTATTGACTATAGTTTTTAAAAACTTGATTGATATGGTGAAGTATTTGATGACTGATTGTTTTCAAATGTATGAATACTATACAAAATACTATTGATTATAGTTGTTACAATTGCTTAGGAAAAAGAAGTTTTTTAAAGTCGAAATTAATCAAATTTGATCTTCGCACAACTATGTCACGAGAGAATTTGAATAATTTTGTTGATAAGTTTAATTATGCAAGCTTGATTATTAATCTTACTGGTAATATTTTGTACAATTTTTTTTGTACTTAATTTTTCTGGAAACTTTATTATATGTTTAAGTAAAATTTTAATAGTTATATCCAGAATTAACATTTTTTGTGAGCACAGTAAAATACCAAAAAAATTTGGATACATAATATTTTGTTCATAATTTTTTTTTAATATGTATATATATATAAAAAAAAACTTGGTTTAAAAATGATGCATATTATAAGCTTACTTTGATACATTTTTTTTTTTTTTCCTTCCCGTTTTCATGTATGTGAAAAAAACTATTTTGGACTCCGAACTCTTGGTGGTTTGGGTTTACAATGGCGGGTGGCTGAGGAAGAAATTGGTAGTGGTTTGTGACTATTATAGAGGGAGGAAGAGGTTGGAAAATGTAGTCAGTGTTAAGCAATTGTTTGCCATTATGAGTGGTGGATTTAGAAATTGAGCAAAAGAGGGGTTAAAAAAATTATTTAAATTTTAGAGGAATTAGAATATTAATTTATTTTATAAATACTCAAAATTACATGAAAGTAAATTTTTCAAAGGTTTGGAGTGGTCAAAAGACTAATTCATTTGATAATTATTGAAAATTGCATAAAAAGAATAAAAATTTTCAAAATTTTGGATAGCAAAGGTAAAATTCTTGCCCTTTAGATTTTGAAAGGACTCGAGTAATTGAAGGGAGTCAAATTACAAAATTCTTTTGTAGATAGAATATATTACAATTTTTAATCTTAAATTATTATCAAATTATCTATTTAATTTTTGAACTATCTATTGAGTCTACTAAATTCATAAAGTATATTAATCAAGTTTATATAAGGGGGATGCACCAATAAATCTCAAATTTGTATTTTGTAACCCATTTGGTCCTATGAATTTTCTTATGAACCGTAAGGTCCTATCCCAATGTTAATGACCATTAAACATCAAACATCATCAACATCAAAACAACATCATCATCATCATCAAAACAACATCAAATAACATAACATCATTATGAAAACAATATCAAACACCATCATCAAAACAACACCAAACATCACAACATCATCATCAAACAACATTAAGCATCAACTACATCACCAACATCACTAAAAAAACATTATCAAAATTCAACAACATCATAAAAACATCATCAAACATCGTCAACTACATCACCAACGTCACTAAAAAAAATATCAAACATCAACAAAAATCAACAACATCAAACATCAACCCAACAACATCAACAACATAAGAAAACAAATTGAAAACAGTCGTTGAAGGAACGAATTGAAAACAAAAAACACAACGATAATGAATCAGAAAACAATGCTAATCAAATACATAACAACTACAGAAAATGTCAAACACTAAGAACATCAGTAACCGTTTTCTCCCCCTACAATTCCTCTCCAATCTAACCTGTATCATCTCTCTTTCTCTCTCTCTATACATGGATTTTTCTCTCTAACCTATATTTCTTCAGCCCCGATTGCTCTGCTCCTCTACCTCTCCTTCCTCTTCCTGGGGCACCACTACCCTCCTCCGCCCTCCTCTCCAAATCGGTAACTGTTGCTCTCGCGGCAACAACGACTCCGATCCAATGAACACCGACAACACCACCTCCAAGAAGGAGGGTTCTGCAAACCCTAACCCTGACCCCAACAACCCAGAAACGGCCGGAGCCACCGATCATCCCAAAACCACTCCTCCTTCCGCCTCCCCGAACCCCTCCTCCAAACCCTCGAAGGCCGCGGCGATAGCTGAAGCGAAACACCTTTGCCCCAGAACTCATGAACTCGATCAAGAAACGAGGCACCCAAATCGTTCATGTCCAGAATATTCTTCTTCACCAAAACCACTGTGCCTTTGATCTTCTTTCTGGAGCCATTATTGTTGTCTATGGACTTGTGTTGGTTCTTCCCACAAATCATTTTCGTAAACATCTGTTGAGTAGATGAACCCCTTATCAGAACACAAATCTCAGAGTTATGGTTTCAATTGAAAGCTTTGAGTGATGGGTTTTGACGGAGATGAAGCTTTCACTAGCCTTATAATTATTAATGGGAACAATAGTTGTAACATCAGTACAGTTAATGTTGCTAATGTATCTAATGTTTTGATGATGTTAATGATGTTGTTGATGTAGATAGTAGGACTAAATGGTGCATAAGAAAACTTGTAGGACTAAATGGTTTAACTTTCTACCATATAGGATTTATTGGTAATTTTTCCTTTATATAATTCCTAAATTATCAATTGAATCTATTAAGTTCTTAAAGTATAGTCCTTGAAAAGAAAAGAAAAGAAAAGAAAAATAAAATATAAGCTCATAAGTATTATAAATTAGTAAAGACCCTATTTATAGTTAAAATTTTATTCGAAAAAAAATTTAATTTTTTTTTTATTTAAAATAAGTAGGTATCAGGTCTTTTGGTGATTTTTTTTTTTATAAGGATAATGGTAATTATCTATAATATTTTCTTGTTTATCTTCTACAATAGCCATCTGCTTACCTTTATCTAATATTATATGGCGGATTTCATTTATAATTTCTAATTGATTGTCTTTAGATTTTTCACTAAGTTCTTTTTTATAACTTGATTAATGTATTATTTTGTTCTATTATTATTTATACTGAAATGTTATTATTTAATTTTTTTTTAATTTTTTTTCCTACATATCAAATGCTACTAAAATTTCATTGACAAAACTGAAAAATTAGATCCTGAATCTAATTTGAATTAGATTTTAGATTTTTATGAAATAAAATCTTAACTAAGTAGAGTTTCTTACTAATATATAATACTTATGGAATTATATTTTATTTTTGTAATTATTTCAATTATTAAATATATTTGAATTAAATATTTTTAAATTTAATAGATTTAATTAATATTTTATAAATTAAATAGATTTTGATATATATATATATATTTTTAAATTTAATACATTCAATCAATAATTTAAAAATTAAATAAATAATTTGAGGATATTTAGAAATAAAAAGTATGATAAATTCTTATAAACGATAAGTTATAAGCATGAAAAAAATTTTTTTTTTTTTTGTTACAGGGAAATCCTCTCACTCTCCCGCAGGTCCAAGGCAGCGCCCCGAGGAGATCACCAGGGTGTCCTGTTGTTCGTTCCGAGCCAGAGACTATAACCTGGAAGCTTGTCCCGACCTCACAAGGCAAGCTTCGGTAAGTCAGGACTTGCACAGCGGGGGAGAATTAAACCCACACCAAGTAGCTGATAAGGCATCCTTGAGGTCAACCTCCTAACCAACTATGCTACGCCCAGGAGATTGACCCAGAGGGGATTCGAACTCAGGACCTAGGGGCTTAAACCCCAGGCCCTTGCCAAGTTGCCACCCACCCCTGGGTTGCATGAAAAATTATAAGCATGAAAAACTACATAATAAAACTGAGATCTTTTAAAAAGTTTGGACAGGCGTTGGCCCCATCCGCCGCCCCTTGTGTCTGCCACTGGCTTTGATTGTGACAGAGAAATTGGTGGGGTTGGACATGATAGCTAGTGATGGTGCCTATTTTTTTTTTTTGTTAAAAGTAGCAGTCAGTGGCCAATTTTGGAGAGAGAGAGATCATCTCTAACGGTAAAGTAAAATTATCATTAAATTTAAATTTAATAAAAATAAATAATTTTTTTTTTATTTTTAATAATTTTATTAAAATTATATTAAAATGAGAATAGCCTAAAAATTTTATCAAACTGAGTAGCTGGACAGATTTCATTAAAATATTATTGATTTACGTTAGAGATAGGTCCTACCGGACAACCGGTCGGAACCGGTCGTCCAGAATATACAAAAAATTCATATTACAGTCATGGCTAAACGTAGATATCAGTCGAACTAGGTATTACTGGGACAAATAAATGCACTTTCGTGTTCGTATTCGTATCCTAGAGAGAGAAACTTCACAAAACTAGAGAGAGAGAGAGAAAGAATTCCTCTCTACTTGTTCTTCTACTCTGCTAATTTTCTGGATTTGTGTTCTTCATGATTGTGCTTTTCTTCAACAGAGCTTGATGAAAAGGTACGGCTCAAATAGTTCTTCGTATCAAAGACCAACATAGACGAGAATTCAAAAAATAATTCTCAACATAAAACTAAGCTCCTAAATTATAATTGGGTATTATACAAATTGGCCTAATCCAGAACTAGAGGGAAAAAAAAAAAGTTGACTCATGGTTAAGAAATGCAAAGACTACAAAAATTGTTGATAGATTCTCCAAAAAAGGCGTTGCAAGTAGCTTTAAGAAACATATAAACAAACTCAAAGTAAAGAAAATTTGAGACAAGTAACTGAAAAACTACACAATCTAATAAAACAATCTCATCTCGTGAGCGTAATAAATCTGAGCACACTTGAATTGGAGGCATAAAGAGCTCAACTCACCTCACAAAACCCATTTCAAAATCCAGTTCAATTCAAGCCACAATCAATCAAGTTCTGAGAGTAAGCAACAAAAAAGAAAAAGAAAAAAAAAAAGAAAAAAGATATAGCAGCAATAAAAAAAAAAATTTCAAATATGTTGCTATATAATATAGTATGTAGATCCAATCATCAGAGGAGTCAAAGATGAAAGGCACATTTCAAGGATTATACAGTGTTGAAACCATTCATCCTCGTCCAACACATGTCATGGGGAAGATTCATTTTCACTTTCTGGTCGATCGGCCGATCGTCCACCGGACGTCCACTTAGATTTGATGAAAACTATAGTACACTGTTGGAGCCGCTCATATCAGATTGAGGAAATCGTCATTTTTTAATTCAAATTTGATAAAAAAAAAAATACTAAACCATCAGAGATACTCTAAGGAAATTGATTATATAAAAGGAAGATAATTTTCTCATTCACATTAATATATTTTAAAATGAAAAATATTTAGGGCTAACATAGTACTAATTTAATTGCTACTGTTAACTCTATTTGCCTCCCTATTTATGGAGAGCTTTGTATGATTATTTTGAAATCATAAGACTAGTACATTTTTTTTTTAATACTCAGAGATCTTAATTATTAATTTTTTTGATCATTTACAATAAAGACACACTCACACTAAATATTGAGTACAAAGAATTTTACATTATGATATGACTAAGCGTATCACCAGTACTATGTACGAGATAAAAAAATATATTATTTATTAAAAATATGATAATTATGTTTAATTTTTTTTATTTTGTCTCTCGTAAATAAAATTTTATATATAAATTTAAAAGTTTTTTTTTTTTTTTTAAATGTTCCTTTACTAAAATATATAGTATAGATAGATTAAAATTATCGTATTGACAATTAATAATTAAAATTATGCTTTGTTATAAAAAAATGACATAGTTCTAATACTTCACTATTTTAGAATGAAAATATATGAATTTAAAAAAAAATTATCATATTAGTTTTTCAAAGGAAAATAACTAAAAAAAATTTAAAAACTTAATGAGTAAAAAACAATTATCGTAATATGTAAAACTACAAAAATTACGGTTAAATTAGCAAATCATTCAAACAAAAAACGGTTTACCTTAATCAGTTAGGTCAAAAGACTAACCAACTTATACAAAAATTAATTAATTAAATCTTTTAAATTTTATTTGATTAAAATTTAAACTGTCACTAAATATGGAAAGTAATCTATTAATTTTAATTTAAAATCGACACAAAATAAATTTAAAATTAAAATAATCTATCTGATAATATATAAGTTTTAAATACAAATTTAAAATTATCACAATTATCTCATAATTTTTGTATTAAGGAGCAGCAAGAATGATATTGAAATTATCGATATATCTATATATTTTTATAAAAGAATACTTTTAAGGAGAGATATTATGAGAGTTTCAAAATCACATATAAAATTATTTTTAAAATCAAACCTCTATGTGAGATTATAAAATAAAAGTTAAATAGAAGCTAGACAATGATAATTTTCTTAATTGTTTAAAATTAAGAAATCAAAAAAATTAGTATGGGATATTGATCATAAGGTTCTCACTAAATATCTCATTTTGCTTAGATAAATGAAAACATAAGATTCACTTTATGTAAGTAAAATAATTCATTTTTTCCTTCTTTTCTCGATGTGGGATTATAACATAAAAGTTAAATGGAAGCAAACTAATGAGAATTTTCTTAATTGTTTAAAAGTTAACAATTGTTTGGGCGAAAAGTTTATTTCGAATCAAACAATCTTAACCGTTTAATATTTAATTAGCTCAATCTTTAATTTATTTCGAATTAAGGAATCTTAAACGTTTAATATTTAATTAGCTCAATCTTTAATTTATTTCAAATCAAATAAATTTAACCAATATATTTTGATAAAATCGCTAAAATTACAGTTAAACCAGCGAATCAGTCAAAAAATTAATTAATTAAAACTTTTTAATTTTAAAATTTAAACTTTTTAATTTTAAAATTTAAACTTTCTTGAACTGAAACATATACAACACTACAATATTAAATGAGAGTATAAAGTTTATATAACAGAACAACTCATTTTTTCATTCTTTTCTTGATGTGGGATTGCAAAATAAAAGTTAACAGTTGTTTGGGTGAGAAGTTCATTTCTAATTAAGTAATCTCAATCATTCAATTTTTAATACGGTCAATCTTAGTTTATTTTAAATCTAACTAATATATTTTGATAAAACAGTTAAAACTGTGGTTAAACCAATGAATCAGTCAAATCGAAAACGATTCAGCCTAATTGGCTAAGTCAAAAGACCAATCAATTTATAACAAAATTAATTAATTAAAATTTTTAAATTTTATTTTGAAATTTAAACCATATTGATCTGAAACATGCACAATACTATAATATTAAATGAGAATATAATATTCACTTTATATAAGTGAAACAACTCACTTTTTTTTTTTTTTTCGACGTGGGATTGTAATTATTTTAAAGTTAAATATTATGAAAGTTTCAAAATCTCATACAAAATTATTTTTAAAATCAAAACATCTATGTGGGATTGTAAAATAAAAGTTAAATGGAAGCTAATCAATGGAGATTTTCTTAATTGTTTAAAATTAAGAAAATCAAAAAAAAAAAAATGGTATTGATTATAGGGTTTCTCATTAAGATTCACTTTAAAAACCTCATTTTACTTATATAAATGGGAGTATAAGATTCACTTTATATAAGTGAAACAATTAATTTTTTCCTTCTTTTCCCAATGTGGGATTGTAAAATAAAAGTTAAATAGAAACTAACTAATAGGAATTTTCTTAATTGTTTAAAATTAAGAAAATTCAATAATTTATATAAATTGGAGCATAAGATTCACTTTATGTAAATGAAACAATTCACTGTTTTGTTTTTTTCCAATGTGGGATTGTAAAATAAAAAGTAAATAGAATCTAACTAATGAGAATCTTCTTAATTGTTTAAAATTAAGAAAATTTAATAATTTTAGAATGAGGGTTTAAAACTTCTAGAAGGCTTTTCTCTCAAAACTCCTTTATAAGATTTACTTTATATAAGTAAAATAACTCACTTTTTTTTTTCTTTTTTTTCCTGATATGGGATTGTAACACTTTATGTAAGTGAAATAACTAATTTTTTCTTTCTTTTCTCGATGTAGGTATGTAATTATTTTAAGGTTAAATATTATGAGAGTTTCAAAATCTCATACAAAATTATTTTTAAAATCAAAACGTCTATGTGAGATTATAAAATAAAAGTTAAATGAAAGTTAGCCAATGGAGATTTTCTTAATTGTTTGAAATTAAGAAAATCAAAGAAATGAGTATAAGATATTGATCATAGGGTTTTTCAGTAAAAATCTCCTTTTGCTTATATAAATTAGTTTATTTCAAATTTAATCAATATATTTTGATAAAATCGTTAAAATCGCAGTTAAATCAACGAATCAATCAAATAAAAAATGATTTAGCTTAATCGGTTATGTCATAATTAATTAATTAAAAATTTAAAAATTTAAATTATATTGAATTGAAACAATATTAAATGGGATGAGAGTATAAGATTCACTTTATATAAGTAAAACAACTCATTTTTTTTTCTCCTTATTTTCCTGATGTGAGACTATCAAATAAAAAGTAGCCAATTGAGATTTTCTTAATTGTTTAAAATTAAAAAAAATCAAGAAAATTAGTATGAAATATTAAAACTCTAATAAGGTTTCTCATTAAATGAGATGAGAGTATATGATTTATTTTGTATGAGTAAAACAATTCTTTTTTTCTTCTTTTTCCGATGTGAGATTATCAAATAAAAATTAGCCAATTGAAATTTTCTTAATTATTTAAAATTAAAAAAATTTAAAAAATTAATATAAAATATTAAAACTCTTACAAAACTCTTCACTAAAAACTTATTTCCCTTATATAATAAATAGATTAGGTTAATGAAAGACGAGATATTTACTCAATCTTGTTGGTAATATTTTATTCACTAAGGCACTCAATATTTATTGTCGCACTAGGTCTTTATGGGAATGCCTCCCACCCATATCATTTATACTCTATTTTGTACCACCTATTTTAGACTCATAATGGTAATTTGAACAATTCATTTTGTAGGTTCAATAATAAAATAAGTTGTGCAAAAAATTAATTTTATCGAACATCACAGGAAACATGAACAAATTACATTTTATTTTTCAAAATAGGTTATAACTATGAATTTAAATTTAAATTGTCTATTTTATAAAACAAAATACGCTTTGTTTATCTATTTATTGATATTTGATAAAATTGATTTTTTTTTTTTTTGGCACAGATAACTTTCATTGAGAGGTTTATATGATGAACGATTCTAATCATCATTAAAATAAGACTTACAAAATAAAATATAAACAAATATAGAAGATAATAATATGGACACGAGTCATTTCCTAATTTAAAACCAACATAATCATAATCAAACAAATATTATTGTTACTAAATTATCTGCTTCAACAAACAAAATGTTAATATACATAAATAAATATAATAAAAATTGTGTTGTCAATGAGATTTATTTTTAAATGTGACTCTTATGATGAATATCAATTGCGTTGTACATTTTCTCCATACATATATATATCATTTATATTATTTTTTATGAAAATTTTTATAATACACACCTTATATTAGGGGTAACTATCGGCCTGTTAGCTCGTCCAACCTGCTTAACCCAACTCGATATTTTTAGGGGGAGTTACGGGCGGTCCTTTGAACTGGACTTAACTCTTAAGAAGTCTTGACCCAAAATAATTTAGCTCATCTTCTACTTTTACCCCTTACATTCAGTCGAGTGATTTTATCCTACACCCAAATACATCTCTGTCTCTGTCTCTCTCTCTTATTTCTATCACTGGCACACCATTTCATTCTCCTCCTCCATCACCAACCATCATCTCCTTCTCCTTCGTTGCCATCACCATTTGCTCATCCCCCATAATTTATCTGCTAGCTTCAACACCGTAATCTTCCATCATCGATTTACCATCTTCAACATCATTGTTGCTACCATCTTTCTCCATCACCAGTCTACCATGTTCGATATCTTCGCTGCCATCACCATTTGCTCCTCCCTCATCATTCATCTGCTAGCTTCAACACCGTAATCTTCTATCATCGATTTACCATCTTCAACTTCATTGTTGCTACCATCTTCCTTCATCACCAATCTACCATGTTCGACATCTTCGTTGCTACCATCTTCCTCCATCACCGGTTTGGGATGCAAAGTGTCTAGTCATTGCATTGAAAGGTGTTGTTGATCTTCTATAGACGTGTAATTGATCTAATAAATTTGTTACTTAATTCAGTGATAAATTTGTTGTGATGCCCCCCCTCTCTCTCAAATCAAGTCTACTATTTGTAAATTTTTTAACAAATTCATCAGTGATAAATTTATCACTGCTTTAAACAATGCAGAGCTCCGCACTCGTCAATGTCAACACACCCATCTCCATTCATGTCGATTTTCTTGATCTTTCTCAGATCTAATATCATCTCTCTCAAATCCAAGGGCCACAAAGATAGTTCTCATGTTTACCAACACCAACGAATTCATCAGAGGCTCTAGAACTCGTTAATGTCGACACACCCCATCTGCATTTATGTTGATTTTTTTTATCTCTCTTAGATTTAACACTATCTCTCTCAAATCCAAGGGTCACAGAGGCAGCTCTCATATTCACCAACACCAACGAATTCATCAATGGCTCTGGCAGTTCTCATGGTCACCAACACCACTAATTCATCAATGGCTCTGGCAATATAACAATAGGGGCAAAATCGGGATAAAAAAATATAATAAGACTTCTTGGTGCATGAAATAGAAACTTATGACCTAATGGGTAATAGATTCAATTATTGGGACCGGCTGGTAAAAAACTTAAATTTTTAGAGTTTGAAAAAATTATTTTGTCTATAAGGCAGGGTCGGGCTAGGCTAAGATTTTGTGCTCATTAAATATTCGAGTTGAGCTTGGGATAAAAAGTTCTAAATCAGCCTAGTCTAGCTCGTCGATTTATAAAATATTAATTTTAATTTTAATTTTATATTATTTTAGTAATAAAATAAAGTAAAAAGATATTAAAGACAAAAAATATGTATGCTTGTTTCTAGGACTTAAATTAAAACATTTGTTAAAAATCATATTTGTTTTACCATTGAATTTTATTAACATTCTAAATTCAAATAATAAATAAAAGAATCTAAATAATTTAATATTTATTAAAGACAAAAATAAAAAATTTATAGCTTATATCTATTGGGTTAAATGGGCAGGTTTGGGATTTGAATTATTTATTTATTTATTTTTATGGCCAGGCTTGAATGGCTAAATTAAATCTTATGTCGGGCCACACCAGGTTTGAGGTGACTTGTATCCTCTTAGCATATAGTGCAAGGCCGACCAGATATTTGTTCACCCTTACCTCGTATATGTCTTGTCATCACTATTGTAGTATTTAGTTATAACTTATTATGATTATTATAAAAAAAAAAACCTTTAATTATATTTTATGTAATGTTTACAACTCATTTTTTTAATTAATTATGATTGAAAGTGACATGGATAGGCCCATAAGGGCCACAGCCCATAGTGAATAAACCCAAACCCACCATTTGGACCTCATTGCATAACCCGGTTGGTAAAGTCCATGACAGCTGGAGGCCAACTGGGCATGAAGGGCCAATGGCATTCGGACATATAGCAGGTGTAGGACAAGTCACATCAGCAGATAAAGGTCTGCAAAGTTATTGCCACAACACATCACCATTAATGCAGCCCATCACAGCATTTATTACGACAACACCTCCCCGTCGGAACAGTGCCCCTCTTACCCTGAATAAGGTAAGCTACAGTACAGGCTTTTGGCGAGGTGGGCACGTCGGAAGGGATAGTGAAATGATTACCAAAGGATATAAGCAAGCATCGAAGACAAGAAGAAGGTTAATCTTTCTATCTCCAATCTCTCTCTGTAACCTTATCTTCTCTCCTTACTTGCTAACTTGCCCGTCGAAGGGTTCGCTGGGGGACCACCCTGTTCCCCATTGAACTACCTTGCAGGTCACCTAGTGGGCTTGACCACTTGGACGTGGGCTTGAGAAGTTTGGATCGGTCCAGTCCATCCACCGGGGACGAACTGCATCATCAGTTGGCGCCGTCTGTGGGAAGTGTCCTATCTGTGCGCCAGTTGTGCTCATTGTCGCCGGAGACCCTGTCCTAACAACCTTTCTCTCCTACCTATCAAGGTGCATGGTCACGACTTGATCCATGGCTTCTCACCACAACTCTGCCGACCATCAAACCAACCCTCCCAATTCGAACGACCCACCTCAGTATCTCATCGAGCTTACAAACAGCATTAATCGTATGGCCGAGCAAAATCAGGCCCTGATAAATGCTTTACTCCAAAGAAACCTTCCCATTCCTCTACCACCACCTCCAGATATTCCACTAAATCCAGAACGAACTCCGAGCCACACCGTCCCACAACCCAATCCACCAAACTTGGGAGGTTTGCAACCTCCTTACCCACATATAAACCCACCACCTCTACACCATCGGTCGTAGTACCAGCCCCCGAGGGCGAAGCCAGCAGCGTCCAACACCTATCTCCCTCTGGTGGCGACAACATTCCCCTTTGGGACGCTGAACTCCGCGCCATGAAACTTCAGCTCCAAGGGGTTATGCAGAATATCCAGCATAAGCCATCCACTACGGAAAACTCACAATTTGTTGTCTCCATCTGAGACAAGCCTCTGCCCGCCAAGTTCAAAATGCCCACCATCGACTCCTTCGACGGAACGACGGACCTGGTCGACCATCTGGAGACCTACCGCACCCTCATGATCCTCCATGCCTTCCCTGACGAGATCATGTGCAGAGCTTTTCTCGTGACACTGAAGGGGTCAGCTCGATTGTGGTTCAGTCAGTTACCACCAGACTCTATTTCCACCTTTCAGCATCTCAGTGACTCTTTCCTGAGCCATTTTATCGGAGCCCAGCGCCAGCGACGCCCAGCCACCCAACTCCTCAACATTCGTTAGACCGAGGGGGAATCACTACGCAGCTTCGTTACTCGCTTCAACACCGAAGCCCTGCAAGTAGCGGAAAATGACGACAAGGTCATCCTCACGGCTTTCATGGCCGGTCTACGGTCCTCTGATTTTCTTTTCTCTCTCTCTAAAAACCCCCCGACCTCAATGGCAGCCCTACTCTCCAAAGCCCAAAAATACATGAATGCCGAGGATTCACTAGCCGCTCGGCAGGATCCAACAGCTAAAAACCCGACTCCCAGAGAAAAGAGAAAAGACTCAGAACCCAGAAACGCCCAGTATAATAGCCAAACCCTTCGCTATACAGATCGACCCCCTTGTGCAGACCGGTTGGCACCAGACCGACTGCTCGGTCGGTTCGAGCGATATACACCCCTCAATTCTCCCATGGAACATGTCCTTAACCAGATCCAACGAGACTACCCCCTCAAATGGCCTCCACCTCCGCAAAACCCTTTCAACCGAAAAGACCAGTCCAAATATTGCCGTTTCCACCAAGACCATGGCCATAACACTGATGACTGCATTAACCTCAAGGATCAGGTGGAGACCCTAATCCGCCAGGGGCGTCTAAGCTGATTCACGGACACCCGCCCTCAGCAGAGGCAAAGAACCGAACCCCACAGCGGCAATCGCCGGCGCACCCCACCGCGGCAGCCAGCTCAACCGAATCAAGGCCATGATCGACCTCCGCAACAACCTCGGCCACAAGGTAATCCACCCCCACCCGTTGGTGAAATTAGAGTTATTTCAGGTGGTCTTGCTTGTGAGGGACTATCTCGCTCGGCTCAGAAGGCAGAACTTAGAAAAATAAGGCAGGGCTCAGACAAGGCAGTCACCACGGTAGACCGACCCCCCAAACAGCCCAAGTAGTGGACAGAGCCCATCACCTTTACGGACGCTGACTGTACAGGCATCCGTTATCCTCATGATGATCCTCTCGTCATTTCTGCCATCCTCTCTAACTATAAAGTCAGACGAGTTCTCATCGACAATGGAATCTCTTCAGACATCATATTCCTCAACTACTTTCGCCAGCTCAAGATCGAAGAGGAAAGTCTGTCTCCTCTCTCAGCCTCTTTGGTTGGTTTCACTGGCGATCGAGTGACCTCCATCGGCTCCATTGATCTCCCCATCACCATCGGCGAATATCCATGGCAGACCACGAAGTTGCTTACCTTCCTTATTGTCGACTGCCCCTCTGCCTACAACATCGTTCTTGGTTGCACTGCCCTCAATGCCTTCCAAGCGATCACCTCCACCTACCACCTGGCCATCAAGTTCCCCACTGATCTCGAGGTCGGAACAGTGAGGGGAGAATAAACCGTGGCCAGAGAATGCTATGTCGCCTCACTCAAGGAAGTTAAACTGAAGGAGGCCATGATTATTGAAGGACTTGACGTTTGAGATGAAGATGAACTGGTCAGAGGAGAACCTGTTGAGGAGCTCGTTGAGGTTCCCATCGACCCCACCAATCCAATGAAAACTGCCTAGATTGGCAGTCAGCTATCCCCCCAAGCTAAGGCCGACCTTACTGCCCTCCTGACTGAGCACAAAGATGTATTCGCTTGGACTCATTCAGACATGCCGGGTATTGACCCATCTTTTATCACCCATCGCTTCAGTATCGAACCTCATTTCCAACCCTACCGCCAGAAGCAACGCATCTTCCATCCAGAGCGCAATACTCTTATTGCAGCAGAGGTTGACAAGCTCCTCGAGGCCCAATTTATCACAAACGTAGACTATCCTAAATGGTTGTCAAACGTGGTCTTAGTTCGCAAAAATAACGGCAAATGACGACTCTATGTCGATTACTCCGACCTGAACCAAGCTTGCCCCAAGGACAGCTACCCTCTTCCCTGCATCGATCTGCTTGTCGACACCACAGCCGGTCATCAGATGCTCAGTTTCATGGATGCTTTTTCTAGATACAACCAAATCTTGATGCACCCGTCCGACCAAGAACATACCTCCTTCATTACCGATCGAGGTACTTACTACTACCGCGTGGTGCCGTTCGGACTAAAGAATGCTGGGGCCACTTACCAACTGCTAGTCAATGCAGTTTTCCAACACCAGATAGGTCGGAACATGGAAGTATACGTCGACGACATGTTGGTTAAGAGCAAACTCTCCATTGACCATCTGATTGACCTCCGAGAAACCTTCGCCACCCTCCGCAAGTACCAAATGAAATTCAACCCAGAGAAGTGCGCCTTCGGTGTGGGATCTGGAAAGTTTTTGAGTTTTATGGTCAGCCAGCGCGGCATTGAAGCCAATCCCGAGAAGATCAAGGCCTTGATTGAAATGCAGTCACCTAGAACGGTCAAAGAAGTTCAAAGACTCATCAGCCGAGTGGCGGCCCTCAACCGCTTCATCTCCCACGCAACAGATAAGTGCTTACCATTCTTCAAAGTTCTTCGGCAGACTTTTGAATGACAACCAAATCCGAAGAGGCTTTTCAGCAGTTAAAGCAATGCATGGCCAACCCTCCCCTCCTTTCACAGGCAGTTACGGGCGAACCCCTCTTCCTCTATCTAGCAGTGTCAAGCACCGCAGTTAGTGCAGCCCTTATCAGGGAAGACGGCTCAGTCCAACGGCCGGTCTACTACATCAGTCGAGCTCTTAGGGGAGCGGAGCAAAATTACCCATTGCTAGAAAAATTGTCCCTGGCCTTGGTCGCCGCTTCCAGACGACTTTGTCCTTACTTCCAAGCCCATTCCATAGTGGTCCTCACCGACCAACCCCTGAAGCAGGTCATGCAGCTACCAAAACTTTCTGGCCGACTTATGCAGTGGTCAGTAGAACTCAGCCAGTTTAATATCTCCTACTGCCTTCGAACAGCAATCAAGGGACAGGCCATAGCCGACTTCATCCTGGAATTCACCAACCCTACCCCAACCACTGCCTCTCCACCCCCGCCAACTCCTGCCAAGCCAGAAGAACCTCATTCTTGGTGAAAGCCAGACCACGTCCAGGCACTTACCGACTTCAGGATTTGGAAGGTCGAGACCTCCCACACCCCTGGAACGCCGAACACTTGAAACATTACTTTCAATAAACTACTACTTTTGTATTGCTCAGTTATTGTATTTTCTTTTCGAAAAATCACACGTTTGAACATTCTTGTCATCCTTTCGTGCCAATGTAACTTTTTGACATTTATATACCTCAGTCGTCTATTTGGTGTCTCAATGACGTTTTGGTTACAGTAACTAAAAAGCCTCAGCCAGACTGAGCACTAAAAAGCCTCAGCCAGACTGAGCACAAAAAGCCTCAGCCAGACTGAGCACTAAAAGCCCCGTTCAGACCGAGCACTAAAAAGCCTCAGCCAGATTGAGCACAAAAAGCCTCAGCCAGACTGAGCACTAAAAGTCTCGTTCAGACCGAGCACTAAAAAGCCTCAGCCAGACTGAGCACTAAAAGCCTCGTTCAGATCGAGCACTAACCAGCCTCATCCAGACCAAGCACTAAACAGCCTCAGCCAGACTGAGCACTAAAAGCCTTGTTCAGACCGAGCACTAAATAGTGTCGTCAAGATTGAGCACTAAAAGCCTCAACCAGACTGAGCACAAAAGCCCCAGCCAGACTCAGCTTGACGCACTCGGCCAGACCGATCCCCTTCTAGACCAAGCATTACAAGTCCCAACCGAACTGAGTGCCATCATTGTTGACCCAGAGTAAGTTACTTGCAACATCAATTCCAGGTCCAAACTGAGATAATCCTATCCTCAATGAAACTCCATAATTATGGCATTAGTAAAACACTCAGTCACAATTAGACACTTAGTCACAATTCCAGGCCAAAGTTTTTACACCACTCTTTACTTAGTCAAATTCCAAAGATGTCCTCACATGTTTCATTTATTAATCAGATTATTTCCTCCACCATTTAGCGTAACTCCAAGAAACCACTCTCTTGAGCATTAGGGAGTTCTTTACTTTGCATTGACTTCTTATACAAGTCCAATTTCACTCTGCATTAGGGTGTTCTTTACTTTGCTCTGCATTGAATTTTTATACAAGTCCAATTTCACTCTGCATTAGGGTGTTCTTTACTTTACTCTGCATTGAATTTTTATACAAGTCCAATTTCACACTGATTTATATACAAGCCCAAGCAATCGACCGAAAACATAAATGAAATTTTATTCATTCACAAATGTGTACACAAGTTCATTACATCAATTCAAAAAAAAAATAAAAAATAAAAAATAAAAAATAAAAAATAAAAAATAAAAAAAAAAGAAAAAACTCTTCCTCATCCTCTCTAGTCATTCCTCTCCACTGGATACAAGATCTTCTTCTTCAACGCCTTCATCCAAGGGGGTCTGGGTCACATCGTCTTCCCCAATTGTCACACTACTGAAGTCTAAGTCTGGGAACAGTTTTTCAGCTCTGCGCTTGAACGTCTTCCAACCACTGTCCTAGAACTCAGCTATTTCGTGCTTATAAAAGTTCGACTGCTGGAAGCTCTCAATAACTTTTGCTTCTGTTCTCTCTCCAGCAGTCGTCCTTGATGGGACCGCCCCCCCTAGTTTCCTGCTTGGCCAGGTTGCTGGCGACTGCCACATCAACTGCCATCTGAAATTCGGGCGACCCTTTGAATTGCTCCACCGCTGCGACGCATAGATCGGGATAAGCCGCCCTCTCAGAGGCTGCCTTCGCCCTCTCCTCGTCCAGTTCTTTCTGCAGGGTCGCCTTCTCAGACGCAGCCTTGGCCTTCTCCTCCTTCAATTCCTTCTTTAGGCTCTCCTTCTCCGCCGACGCCCGTGATCTCTCTGCTTCCAACTCCTTCAGAAGCCTCTCCCTCTCCTTCTGCAGATCGCCCACTTTGACATCGGCCTCATCCTTTTGCCTGACGAGCTCTTCATTATTGCTCATGGCATCCTCATGTCACTCGATCGCCACGGCGCAAGCTCTTTGGGCTTCCTCCAATTTCTTCTGCTCGCCAGAAAGTTGGAACTCGAGTGACACAACCTGGCGGCGTGTGTTCTCCAGCTCCACCTTGGCCGCTTGCAGATCAGTTTGGGCAGTTTCCCAACCTGCACTCTCCTTCTTCAATTTTGCAAGCTGGGCCTTGGCTTCATCTGCCTTAAGTTTGGCAGCCCCCACTTTCCTCAGTAGGACCCCTACTAAGGTGGTTATCTCCATTTGGGCAGAGCATAACCCCCTTAGCAGCTCAACTTCGTTGAATCTTGAGGCCGAGCGCAGGGCGGCCTCTTCTACGATCCCCACCAAGCGGTCTGCCCCTGCCCTAGCTGGGCCTTCCTCTCCCTCCAGCCGCCTAGCCACCGCGCGAGCGTGGTAGATCGCTGTGGCCAGACTGACCCCCCCTCCTTGGGGTACAGGTCTCCCCTGGGGCTGCTCTTCCCTTCTTTGCCCTTTAAGGGCGGCCCTCGCGACCCCTGAGGCGATTGCCGCCACCACTGGTACCACCTCTCTCACCTCCGAAGCAACATCCACCACTTCTGGGCCACCTATCTTTCTTGGGGTCCCCTCCACTTCTCCCCCCTCAGCCCCCTTTGTAGCACTAGTTTCCTTCACACTTGTCTCCCTCCTCCTTTTCTGGGCAGGCTCTTCCTCACTCCGCCTCAACCTCTTCTTCTTCCCAACGCCCAACGCCTCCATCTCTTTCAGAGACCTCTCCTTCAAAGGGTCCGTTGGGGGCGGCCGCGGCACAAATTTGCCTAAGTTCTTCTCTCCCAAGGGTTTGGGGCGAGGACGAATCCTCTCACTTACAACCGGTTTTGGGGGTCGGCCGGCCTGGGACTCCTTGAATTTTTGGGCTTTAGCCAAGATGGCCTGATCTTCCGCCTCCTGAGCCCTTCTCCTCGCCTCCAACTCCACTCGGTCGAGGTCCCCACTACTTGGCCTTGGACCCAACCCTGCCTCAAACAATGCCGATGGCTGCACGAGTTCATCCCACCTGGCCCCCTCCTTCTCCCTCCAGGCCTTCACTTTCTTTATTCTTTCCTCTGTTTCTGCCCCTAACTTTGGGTCCACAGATCTGGTGGGCACCTTCCACATCGTCCGTACCCCAGCCCCTCCAGAGGTGGACACATAGAACCACCTGGGTCTCCAACCCTTGATCGACGTTGGCAACCCCGCCACCAAACCCTTCCCTGCCGTTGCCTGCAGGGTGACCCAAGTCTCCTGCTGCCCTGAGGCCTTGTAGCAGCCAAAGAACTTGTCTACTGTCATGGCCTGCCTCCCATTTGCCTTCGGTCATGCACTTGCGCAAGCTAGCAAGATCTTCCAGGCATTGGGCATTAGTTGCCCTGGTGCTACCTCTAGACGGTTGAGCATATCCACCACTATTTGCGGCAGTAGCAACCTCAGTCCACCCTTTACAGCTTCTTCATTAAAGGAAAACTCTCCTGCCCTAGCGTCAGACGGCCTTTCCGTTGATGTCGGCAGTGATAACTCCACTTCCGAAAGGATTTGGTACTTTTCGCGGATCGCCTCCAACTCTGCCGCCATAATCGTAGATTTGTCAGCCTTCGTGTGCCAGTGGGTTGGTTCTACCTGGCTGATTGGCTTTGGTGCTGCTATCATGGTCGAACCATGGGATCGCACCACCGACTCCCCCACCCTTTCTGACCTATACAGCGCCGCTAGCTCCTCTGCATTATCGTCTCCAAGGGGGTCTACCCTCACATTCACAGCTCCTTCTTGCGCCATTTCTAGGGTATGTTTGCGAATCGCTTTTGATGCAGGAGCAAGGAAATTGAAGAAGTGTTGCAAAGGTGTATCGTGAGCAACAAATGAAGTAAGACTTGGAATGTTTTGGTTTTTTGTAAACAAGTAAGTGAATCGCACGATGCCAAAAGCCCATGGTTTGCCCGTATTCCAAAGATCCCAATTAATTTTTGCCAGTTTGAAAACTTTTCAAATCATCCGCCAAAACTGCCTTTTCAACACCCATAATGACCTATCGTTTCATTTCTCCTCCAACGCCCAACTTCCCCCCAAGATATTGCCACGTGTTCGACCACGATGCACTGTCTCCTCCCTTTACGTTGTCTTTTCCACTTAAAATCATCACGTGACACGCCGCCTCTCGAGCCTCGCCCCCACCTGCTCGGTTCCCCTCGCGGTCGGTACTCCTCACGGTCGGCCCTCCCACTCGGCTCCCCTTAGGGTCAACACGCCTCACGGTCGGCCCTCCCATTCGGTTCCCCTCAGGGTTGGCACGCCTCACGGTTAGCCCTCCTCTCGGTCGGCTCGTCCGCTCGGCCTTTGCACGGTCAGCCTTGCGGTTTTCCTTCCCGCTCGGTTTTTGCGCGATTGCCCTCCACACGGTTGGCACGCCTCACGGTTGGCCTTCCCACTCGGCTCCCCTCAAGATCGGTACGCCCCACGGTCAGCCCTCCTCCCGGTCGGCTCGTCCGCTCGGCCTTCGCGCGGTTAGCCTTGCGGTTTTCCTTCCCGCTCGGTCTTCGCGTGATCGCCCTTCCCACGGTCGGCACTCCTGACGGTCGCCACTCCTCACGGTCGGACCCTTTCACGCTCGGTCCGCTAACTCGACCCCTCCTGACGGTCGGGCACATTTTTCTCATTACTATTCCCTTCGTTGGACTGAAGCTGCACTTGGGAATGAGGGACTACTGACATGGATAGGCCCATAAGGGCCACAGCCCATAGTGAACAAACCCAAGCCCACCATTTGGACTTCATTGCATAACCCGGTTGGTAAAGTCCATGACAGCTGGAGGCCAACTGAGTATGAAGGGCCAATGGCATTCGGACATATAGCAGGTGTAGGACAGGCCACATCAGCAGACAAAGATCTGCAAAGTTATTGCCACAACACATCACCATTAATGCAGCCCATCACAGCATTTATTACGACAATACCTCCCCGTCGGAACATCGCCTCCTTACCCTGAACAAGATAAGCTACAGCACAAGCTTTCGGCGAGGTGGGTACGTTGGAAGGGACAGTGAAATGATTACCAAAGGATATAAGCAAGCATCGAAGACAAGAAGAAGGTTAATCTTTCTATCTCCAATCTCTCTCTATAACTTTATCTCCTCTTCTTACTTGCTAACTTGTCCGTCGGAGGGTTCGCTGGGGCACTACCCCGTTCCCCATTGAACTACCTTGTAGGTCACCTAGTGGGCTTGACCACTCGGACGTGGGCTTGAGGAGTTTGGATCGGTCCAGTTCATCCACCGGGGACGAACTGCATCATTAGAAAGTGATTTAGTTATAATATTTATGATAATTAACATATAAAATGTCATAAATTACACATATATATATACACCAAAATAATCCCCTTTTTTTGTTATAGCATTTATACTTCAACAAAATCATGTACAAAGGGTATGCCACATAGCCTCAATAATTTTGATTAGTTAACTGCTCTCCAGCATGAGACACAATGACATTTGGATTAACTATGTTTAATTTAGAGATGTACATATTTATACTTATAAATTTATCTACAATAATGTGGGATTAGAATTAGGCCCAATATTATTCAATACGGAATAAATTAAAAGTTAATACATATCTTATCACATCATTATAAATAAAATTATAAATACTTTTTAAAAGTCTTAAATATTTGTCGATTAACTATATCAAAAAAGCAAAAAGGAAAAAGATTTGTGACTCGAAAAGCTGTAGCACGAAAGCCCCGAAAATATGAAACGACGTCGTTTCACATTTGATTTTTTTTTTTCTTTCCCTTTGATTTGGACTCTGGTTCTATTAGAGAGAGAGAGAGAGAGAAAGAAAGATGAGCAGGTCGAGAGAGAGAGAGAGGAGCAGGTTGTCGCCGATCGTCTCTGTCCGCCCCATCGCCGGCCGTTGTCTCCGCCGATCATCCGATCGTCTCCACCTCCTCTTCCTCCGCCTCTGCTTCGCCGCCTCCACCCGCCCCCTGCCCTTTCCCCCTGCATTTTGCCCCCTGCATGGCCTCCGTCCCCCCGTCCCCGCCTCTTCTCCCCGTCTCTGCCTCCCCTCTCTTTCTTCTTCTCTTCGTCTTCTTCCGTCTCCTTCTCTGAACTTCTGATTAAAAAAAAAAAAAAAAAAACGACGAAACGACGTCGTTTCATTTTCGGGGTATTAGGGGCCGGCTGAATTCGAGCTCCATATCGGAACTCAAGCAAAAATTATTGAGTGCCATTTGTTAAAACGCCACAAACCCATCATTGATTTCGGCGAGACCCATCAATAATTTTAGAGATACGTTTCACAAAAATCAATGTTGAGATGAATTTGTGGTATTACCACATTAGTGTCATTTGTGACATTACGTATCTATTCCCCAAAAAGAACGTGTTGGTCACATCTATACCTATCTATACTATATATTAAATAAAAAGAAGTTTTTAACCCTAAATTTTGTATGAGTTTTAATTTCTCAATGTAAATTTTTTAATTTTTTGATTTTTTAAAAAAAAAATCTTAGCATTTATTAATTTCTTCCAATCCTGAAGTCATACTCTCATAATAACACTTTAATGCATTAAGAACAAACATAAAAAAATTTCTTTGAAATCCAACACATATGAATTCCTTAAAAAATTCCAACACATATGATTATTATCCCTCATAATAACACTTTAATGCATTAAGAACAAGTATAAAAAAAAATTTCTTGAAAAGTCTAATATTATCAAAACATTAAACTTTAATATAATATAATAATAATAAAAAAAAGACATTTAATTTCTTGAAAAGTCTAACACATACGATTATTATCAAAATATTAAATTTTAATGCAATATAATAAAAAAAAAGACATTTAATCTATACTATATATTAAGCAAAAGGGGGTTTTTAGCTCCATGCTTTGTGAGAGTTCCAATCTCCCAATCTAAATTTTCTAATCTTTTGATTTAAAAATTTTTTTTTAACATTTATTAATTTCTCCTAACTCCCAAGTCTTACCCTCATAATAACACTTCAATGCATTAAGAACAAGTATAAAAAAAAATTCTTTAAAATCTAATACATATGGATTCCTTGAAAAGTCCCAACACATATGATTATTATCCCTCATAATAACACTTTAATGCATTAAGAACAAGTATAAAAAAAATTCTTAAAAAGTCCAACACATATGATTATTATCAAAATATTAAACTTTAATATAATATAATAAAAAAAAGACATTTAATTCCTTGAAAAATCTAACATATATGATTATTATCAAAATATTAAACTTTAATATAATATAAAAAAGAAAAAAAAGAAGACATTTAAAAAAAAAATTTAAAAATTACAATTCACATATATGGATAACTAGCCTATCACCCGTGCTATGCATGGAATAATTATAGATATTTATATTTGTTTTAGATTTTTTTATAAAAATAATTTAATAATCTTATCACTAACCATAGTGTATGAGAGAAATTGAATATGGTATTGCAGTAACTATACAAGAATTGTATCTATAATTATTTGTTTAAGGGGATTTTAAATGCTGATCAGGGGATTTGGACCAAATCAATAAATACAGGCATGTAGAAAGACATATCGATTGAAAAAAGTTAATAAATGCTGAGTATTTTTTTAAATAAAAAATTTTGAAAATTCATATTGGGATATTGAAACTCCCACAGATTTTGAGGGTTAAAAACCCTATTTTGTTTAATATATAATATATAGATTGTAAATACAATCCGTGCATAACACGGGTGATATGCTAGTTTATCTATACTTACTATATATTAAGTAAAAGGGGAGTTTTTAACCCCCAAGGGCTGTGGGACCTCCAATATGTCAATCATAATTTTCTAATTTTTTGTTTTTTTAAAAAAAAATTAATCTCAACATTTATTAACTTCTCTCAACGCACAAGACTTTTTGACTTCTATCATAATTACTGCAGTACCTTTTCCAAAATAAATAATTTGTATATGAAAAAAATTTAAAACAAATATAAATATCTATATCTATATCTATCTATTTATTTATATCTATCTCTAACCCATAAATTTTGTGGGAGCTTCAATATCTGAAACTTAATTTCTTATTTTTTTGATTTTTTTTAAAAAAAAACTTAGCACTTATTAAATTTTTCCAAGTCTTTTTAACTTGTCTAATACACACGCTCTTTTTAACTTTTCACATACCTATTACAAACAGTGAATCTCCTTTTTATTTTCTTCTTATTGACTTCTCACTTCTGCACTTTCAACTTCAGTGACCACGGATACAAACAGTAAGTCTTATTTTTATTTTCTTCTTCTTGACTTTTCCTTTTGTTTACTGTTTTAATTTTGTAGTTAGATAGCGCATAAAAATATTTGTGATTTGTCTAGCGTATAAAAAATTATAATTTGATTTTTTTAATATGATTGAAGTTAGATAAATATAAACCCTCACAAAGAAAAAAATGTGATTATAATTAGTTGAATGATTTTTTTTTTTTTTAAGGTGATTGCAGTTAGTTTAGTAGTTCTTTTTTTCTTCATTTATTTATTTTATTATGGGCAAAATGTGATGTGATTGTAATTTGTTCATTGTCTTTTTTTTTAAAATATGATTGTTGTAATTAGCTCAATGTTTTTTTTAAATATTATTTAATCTTTTTATTTACTATTTTAATTTTATTTTTAATATAATTGAAATTAAATAAACAGAAACACTCACAAAGAAAAAAATGTAATTGTAATGTGATGTGATTGTAGTTTTTTTAATGGCTCTTTTTTTTTTTTTAATATGATTGTTGTAGTTAGTTCAATGATTTTTTTTAATGTTATTTAATCTTTTTATTTACTATTTTAATTTTATTTTTAATATGATTGAACTTAGATAAACATAAACACTCACAAAGAAAAAAATGTGATTGTAGTTAGTTCAATGGTTCTTTTTTTTAATGTGATTGTAGTTAGTCAATGGTTCTTTTTTTCATTTATTTATTTATTTTATTATGGGAAAAATATGATGTGATTGTAATTTATTCATTGGTTCTTTTTTTAAATGTGATTTAATCTTTTATTTACTGTTTTAATGGTTTTTCTTCACAGTTATTTATGAAAAAAATATGATTGTAGTTAGATAGCATAAAAATATTTGTGATTTGATTTGATTTTTTTTTGATTTGATTTTTAAAGTACCAATTATTGATAATGATTAGATTGTATTTTGAAAAAAAAAATGTAATTGATTTTTTTAACTCATTGTGTTTTTTGAAAAAAAATTATTGTGTTTTTTTAACTATCAATTTACTTAATTTGTGATTTGATTTTTAACTCACTGTATTTTTTAAAAAACAAAATGGATTGTACTCATTAGGGTCACATAATGTACTAATTATTGATGACGATTAGATTGTATTTTGACCCAAAAAAAATTGTAATTGATCTTTTTAACTTATTATGTTTTTTGAAAAATAAATTATTGTGTTTTTTAATTATCAATTGACTTAATTTGTGATTGATTTTTTTAATTATTGATGATGATTAGATAGCATTAAAAAAATTGTGATTTGTATGATTGAAGTTATCTCTTTTTGTTGAAGTTATCTCATTTTATTTATTGATTTGGTCAAAATCTCTTGATCAATATTTAAAATCTCCTTATACAAATAATTATAGATACAATCTGTGTATAGTTACTGCAGTACCCTTTTCCACTTCTCTTATTCACTATGATTAGTGATTAGATTGTTAAATTATTTTTATAAAAAATCTTAAAAAACATAATTTATATATTAAAAAAAAATCTAAAACAAATATAAATATCTATAATTATCCCGTGTATAGCATGGGTGATAGGCCAATATCTATCTATCTATACTTCTATACTATATATTAAGCAAAAGGAGGTTTTTAACTCAAAGTCTTGTGGGAGCTCCAATCTCCCAATCCAAATTTCCTGATTTTTTAATTTAAAAAAAAAAAACCTTAGCATTTATTAACTTTTCCTAACCCCAAAATCTTACTCTCATAATAATACTTTAATGCATTAAGAATAAACATAAAAAAAAAAAAATCTTTGAAATCCAACATATATGAACTAGCATATCACCCGTGCTATGCACAGATTGTGTTTATAATTATCTATATATGTGAATTGTGATTTTTAAATGTTTTTTTTTGAAGTGTCTTCTTTTTTCCTTTTTTATATTATATTAAAGTTTAATATTTTGATAATAATCATATGTGTTGGACTTTTCAATGAATTAAATGTCTTTTTTTATTATTATATTATATTAAAGTTTAATATTTTGAAAATAATCATATGTGTTGAACTTTTCAATATTTTTTTTTATGCTTGTTCTTAATGCATTAAAATGTTATTATGAGGGATAATAATCATATGTGTTGGGACTTTTCAAGGAATTCATATGTATTGGATTTTAAAGAATTTTTTTTATGCTTGTTCTTAATGCATTAAAGTGTTATTATGATGGTAAGACTTGGGAGTTGGGAGAAATTAATAAATGTTAAGATTTTTTTTTAAAAAATAAAAAAATAAGAAATTATGCACAGATTGTGTTTATAATTATCTATATGTGTGAATTACGATTTTTAAATGTCTTTTTCTTTCTTTTTTAAATGTCTTCTTTTTTTCCTTTGTTATATTATATTAAAGTTTAATATTTTGATAATAATCATATGTGTTAGACTTTTCAAGGTATTAAATGTCTTTTTCTTATTTATTATATTATATTAAAGTTTAATATTTTGATAATAATCATATATGTTGGACTTTTCAAGAATTTTTTTTTTATACTTGTTCTTAATGCATTAAAGTGTTATTATGAGGGATAATAATTATATGTGTTGGGACTTTTCAAGAAATTCATGTGTTGGATTTCAAAGAATTTTTTTTATGTTTGTTCTTAATGCATTAAAGTGTTATTATGAGGGTAAACCTTGAGGGTTGGGAGAGGTTCATAAATGTTAAGGTTTTTTTTTTTTTTTAAATCAAAAAATTAGGAAATTTAGATTGGGGGATTGGAGCTTCCACAAGACTTGGGTTTAAAAACCCCATTTTGCTTAATATATAGTATAGATTCCTTAAAAAGTCCCAACACATATGATTATTATTTCTCATAATAACACTTTAATGCATTAAGAACAAGTATAAATTTTTTTTTTGAAAAGTCCAACACATATGATTATTATCAAAATATTAAACTTTAATATAATATAATAAACAAAAAGACATTTAATTCTTTGAAAAGTCTAACACATATGATTATTATCAAAATATTAAACTTTAATATAATATAAAAAAGGAAAAAAGAAGGCATTTTAAAAAAAAAAAAGACATTTAAAAATCACAATTCACATATATAGATAATTGTAAATATAATCTGTGCATAGCACGAGTGATATGCTAGTATTATATAAAAAAAAAAATGAGATTTTTAACTCACAAGCCTTATGGGAACTCCAATATCTCAATCTTAATTTTCTAAATTTTTGATTTAACAAAAAAATTTAGTATTTATTGACTTCTCTCAACCCACAATCCTTTTTGACTTCTTTTATATCTACTCTCACATCCTTTTCAACTTCTCCTATACACTATGTTAGTAATGTGATTTTTAAATTATTTTTATAAAAAAATCTTAAAAAAATAATAATTTGTATATTAATTTTTTTTCAAACAAATATAAATTCTTATTTAATCTATCTATCTATCTATATATTATATAAGTAACCATAAGTCTTGTGGGAGTTTTAATATCTCAAACTAAAATTTCTAATTTTTTGATTTTAAATAATTAAAAAAATCCTATATAACTCTCATTCAAGAAAAAAAATAAAAATAATAATTAATTAATTATGACTTTCAAATGAAAAGTATATCAAATATATAAAATAAAAAATAGAAAGTATACCCATCCATTTCAAAATTCAAATTTGAGGGGGACTAAATATGAAAAACATTCTATTAATTTAAATTTAAAATTATAATGATTTATCTCATAATATATAAGTTTTAAATAATGATATATTCCATGATTTATCTATATATCTATATACTATTATAGTTGCAAAATATTGTCATTTCGTTAGGGTTGAAAGTTGTAATTTTTTTTTCTTATTTTTTTTTTATTTTGTTTAATTTTTTGTTAATACGTGTTACAATATGATTGGTCTATAAATTAATTTTATATTCTTAAAAGAAAATTTCAAATTTGAATTTTTACTTAAATTATGTTACTATAATTGGAATGAGATCAATATTCATTCCTTAAATTTTGCATACTTTATTAAATTATAAAATAAAATTTCAAATTTAAATTCTTCTTCAAAATATATTATTACAATTAGAATGAGATCAATATTCACATGTGTCATAATAATGTGCCATAATATTATTAGTCTATGTATAATTTGTTTTAAATACATGTGTTTAAATTATTAATCGCTATTAATTTTTTTTCTTTTTTGTTTTAAATTTTATAAAAAAAATTATATTCTTCTAAACTATAAGGACTTGAACAATAATATTTTTTAATATAAATTTTTTTTAACAAAAGAACAAAACATAACTTTTTTAGTACTTACCAAACATGGTAGATTTTGTTAGTTTTTTTTTTTTTTTTTTAAATTTCAATTGTTAATTAAAGAAATTAAAATAAAGAATAAATAAATGTTTGGCTGAAATTGTTAAAAAGTTAGTTTTGCTAAAATAAATTAGAAAGAAACGTTGATTTTTTTTTTTAATTAAAAGTCATAGTTCATTAAATTTTTTTTATTTTTTTTTAAAAAAAAATGGGTTATAGGTGATAATTTATAGTTCATCTAGAATTATTTTCAGATTAAATGAAAATACTATATTTTAAATTTTAAATTAAAAATAATTTCAAAAAAAATCATATTTAAATTATTTATGCCATTGTGAAAAGTAAATTTTTTTAATATCAACTTAGTGGTGGTTTGAAAAGTGCTAAATAAGTATACTTTTTTACTTTTTACAAAAATATGTATAGAAAAATAGAGGTCTGATGTGACTCAAAAAAGATAATTAAGTATATTTTTTTTACTTTTTACGAAAAAATGTGTAGATACTTTTTATGAGATAATTATAATTAATTAATTAATAAAAATAACAATTTTAAAATAATTAATTACTAAAGTTTTAATTAATTAATTATGAGATAATTATGATAATTGTAATGTTGTGGATGTTTCAATTCAATATGTTTCAATGTCACTCTCACTGCTTCTTAATACAAAAATTATGAGATAATTATGGTAATTTAAATTTGTATTTAAAACTTATAAATTATGAGATAGATTATTATAATTTTAAATTTATATTATGTCGATTTTAAATTTAAATTAATAAATTATTTTCCATATTTAGTGACGGTTTAAATTTTAATAAAATAAAATTTAAAAGTTTTAATTAATTAATTTTTGTATAAGCTGGTTGATCTTTTGACCTAACTGGTTAAGCTAAACTATTTTTGATTTGAATATTTGCTAGTTTAACCGTGATTTTAGTGGTTTTACATATTACGATAATTCTTTCTTATTTATTAAGTTTTTAAAATTTCTTTAATATTTCCCTTTCAAAAACCAATATGATAATTTCTTAAAATTCATGCATTTTGTTTTCTAAAATAGTGAAGTACTAGAACTAGGGTTTTTTTTTTTTTTTCAAATAATCCCAAAAAAGAAACTATTTAACTAATTCACCCGCTTTTCAAATTATTTGAAAAACTAAACTGCTTTTGAAATCCCATTTTAAAAATCCGATTTTGAAATTGAAATTGCATTTTTAACATGCAATTTCGCCTTGAAATCGCATGTTGAAAATGCGATTTCAATTGAAATCGCACGTTGAACATGCAATTTCACCACGTCATCATTTTCAACTTGCGATTTTAAGGTAAAATTGCATGTTCAAGATGCAATTTCAATTTCAAAATCGTATTTTGAAAATGCGATTTTAAAAAGTAGATTAGTTTCCCAAATAGTTTGAAAAGTGGGTCAATTCTCTAATTAATTTTTTTTTTGGAATATTTTAAAAAAACTCCTAGAACTATTTCATTTTTTTATAACAAAGCATAATTTTAATTATTAATTGTCAATATAACAATTTTAATATATTATAGTAAAGAAATATTTGAAACAAAACCCTTAAATTTATATATAAAATTTTATTTACGAAAAATAAAATTTAAAAAAATTAAATATAATTATTATATTTTTAATAAATAATATATTATTTTATCCTATGCATAGTATATATGATATGCTCGTTGAGGAAAAAAGGAAAAGGGTGGTTGTCTCTATTTACCATCCCTTAAAGTATACTATTTGATGTTTTTTAAATTTAAAATTAATTAAAAATCAAATTACATGATCAAATACGTGAAACATAGGACAAAGCCCATTTTGAGATGCCCATGGGTTGGTTTGGGATATAGGTTGACTTTTTAGGTTTTTAAATATTTTAGTTTAGAATTAAAAAATTTTGTTTGGGATAAATTTTTTAGTTTTTTTGACTTTTGTGAGAAAATAAAATGATTATAGTTTAGATGTGATATTTTGTCTTATTAACTTTTTAACTTATTTTATTTTTTTGTAGTTATTTTAGCCCCAAATCACTCCAAACCATTGTGCTAAACGTGTGCAATGTTCCTTAGAATTTCCTATATTTTAAGGGAAATTCTAATATACATCTCTTTAAAAATGATGTACCATATGCACTTCTAATTATATCATTTTTTTTAGTTATGATCAATTTTCTGTTTTAGTTATGACATTAGTTTAGTTAAGATTCATGAGTTTTTTAGTTAAGTCTCATGTTGTGTTTAGTTATAATATATATTTTTTTAAGTTATGACTTAGAAAATTAAATTTATGCCATTTTTCTTTTTAGTTATAAAGTGCATATGGTGTACACCATTTGAAAGGTGTGCACCATAGTGTTTCTTATGTTTTAAAAGTAACCAAAATAATTTTAGAGAATTACTTGTTAGTGGTAATTTGAGGAAATTATTACATATGTATGAAAAAAAAATTATAATTATAATTATTAATATTGATAAAGTTTATCATTAATGAGAAATATTATGGTACACATCTCTCAAAAAATGTATATCATATGCACCTTATAACTAAAAAAGAAAATGCCATAACTTCATACTTTCTGAGTCATAACTAGGGGTGTAAATTTGGCCTGGCCCAGCTCATGTTAGGCCTTGCAGGCTCTTGTCAAAAAGCGGCCCGGCCTGGCCTGGCCCACAGGGCAAAAAATTAGGCCCAGGCCCAGTCCAGGCCCAGGAGATATTCAAGCCTTGGGCGGGCCGCGCCTGGGCTCAGGCTTTGGGTGGACTTGGGTGGGCCTAAATAATTTTTTAAAATTTTTTCTATCAAAATTATTTTCCACTAAAAATAACATTGGGCCTCGGGCGGGCTTTGAGTGGGTCTTGAGCGGGCCGATGGGTCAAGCTTCAAAACGATGGCCCAGGCCCAGGCCTAAGGCCTCGGGTTAGGCTAGGCCTCGGGTTAGGCTGGGCCCGGGCCCGGGCCTAAATAGGTGGGGCAGGCTTCAAGTTGCCTACGGGTATTGGGCCATTTTTACACTCCTAGTCATAACTAAAAAAATATATATATCATAACCAAACACAACATGATGCATAACTAAAATAATGTCATAATTAAAGAAAAAATTTAGCCATAACTAAAAAAAAAAAAACATAATTATGGGTGGTACACCCCTTTCAAGGGTGTGTATGTTGGAATTTCCCATCATTAATTTATAAATTATTGAAATATCAAACTCAAAACCAATTGGCCAAGAGTAGAAATGCCCTTATATTATATTAACTAAGCTTGGGTGAGTTGGATGTTTTAACATGGAATCAAAGTAGGGTCTTGGGTGGTCTCTTACATCATGTACAAACGGTATTCTCTCAATTGAACATCTCAATCATTAGATTTAAACCTATATTGCCAATGTAGTGATCCCGATTTCGACCATTCTTTTATGTTTTGCCACTTTGACTGGGCAGGTCGGGGATCGAGCTGCTCGGTCAACTCGTGGGGGTCCAGGGAGCAGCATCCTTTGGGGGGTCCAAGGGCAGTGCCCTGGTGGGGCCTAGGGGTAGCGCCCCTAAAGCAAAAATGCAAAATGCATTCAAAGTTGTTTATCCATTCGAGCGGTCGTTTATGTGCTCGAGAGGAGAATGTTTTGTTTCAAAAGTTTGACCTGTCTGCAAAAGTACTGGGAAAGTGTATTCGACGCGAACGGACCATGTTATATTAGTTCGTGAATCTGATATTTCAAATCACTTTTGTATATCTCCCTCCCTCTAAAAACATTTCCTCTCCCTTCTCTCTACATTTTCCTACGCCAAATTGGATCAAAACCTTGATTTCTCAAGATCTGTTGGGAGTTAGACTAAAGTTTTTCATCAAAGTTGTGTAACTTCTCGAGGGTTTCGTTGTGTGCGGTGGAGATCGAGTTTCAACACCGTAAATTTTGGGGTTTCATATTATTTCTTCTTCAAAACTTGAGGTAGGGATTTTCTTAGAGTTATATATATATTTTTGCAAGATCTATATGATTTTCGAAATTATCTTTCGATAGCTTTGAAAATTGATTGTTGATTTAAGAAGTTGAGCGATTTTGAAAGTGGGTTTGTCTCTTGTTCTTTTAAAATGATCTTATGGGTTTTGATTTTCGTTGATTGAAGAAAAGATGATTTTGGAAAGTTTTCTTTCAAAAGATTTGAGTTGTATAGTTTTGGTGAGAAAATCAAGAATTTGGGGATTTCTTTTAAGAGACTGAAAATCCATGCATGATATTATTATATTTATTTTGTGTGTCAAAATAAATGGATGTTTGGAAAATTTCTTATTTATATTTATATAAATAATGAATTTCAGGGAATATGAAAAATATTGTTCATTTTGGAAATTATTGTTCAAAACGTTGAAATAGTTTTGAAATGACTAATTGTTGAGGATATTTGAGAAGAGGGAATTGTGTTATTCCTTGGATGATGAATTGGAATAAAAGTATTTATATTCATCTTGTGTTATTGGCATATCAATTCATTTGATTATATTAAACTTTCAAAGTTGATTTGAAAACTTGCATTGAGAAAAGAATGTTGAGAAACAAGTTTTCATGGAATGGTTTTGGGGTAAATACGTTGGTAAGTCTTTATAGGTGGTATAGATGATATTGAATAAGTTAGCCTGAGAGTTCGGGGTGAAAGACCGAAAATCCGCGTGGATAGGTGTCGAGCCTTTCGGTTAATACCGGTAAAAATGACAAATTAATAGTACTTGTATAGTCTACTTGCAGACACCGACCTAGGGATTATCAGAGTCGTATTTATCACTTTTGAAATGAATTGTTAAGTTTTGAAGAATTGAAATTGCATGACATTATTGAGTATGATGGTTTTCAAGGATGAAGATGTGATTTTCTTTCAAAAGGGTATAGCATGGAATGTGCATTTCATCTCTTGAGACTTGTATAAAATGTATATACTTTGTTAAGGATTTTCTACTGGGCCTTATGCTCACCCTATGAGATTTTTGTGCAGGAAAAGATGTGGTGATGCCACCTAACTAAAGGCGAGGAAATGTGTGTTGAGAGTACAAGACTCTTATTTTGCCGTGACTCTGTGTGTAAGCCAAGGGCTGTATGTGTGTAGGTTTGAATAACTGTTTTGTGTAATCAGGCTCAAGCCTTGGAAACTTGTAAACCCTTGGGGGTATTTATTTGTTATTGGATTAATGTATTGTTGCATGAAGAACTATTGTATCATGTAATGTAAGTTTGGAGATTTATATTCGGTTTTCCTTGAAAGAGCCATGATTGTTGTATTATCATTTGGGTTAGAAATTCGGGGCATTACAACTTAGTTCAAAGCTACTGGATTTGAATACTTGGAGCTCGTAGGAAGTGGTTGTTTAACCACAATGGGTTCATTTAACATGCTTAAGAAGTGTTATGCATTTTGTGACTATGTGATGACATGCTTATGTGACTAAATGGGTATAGGATTGGAATTTTGGGATGTTGTTTGCGCCTATTTAATTCCTTGAGGTGTCATTAAAAGGGTACTTGATCAATACTCGTTCTTCTAAGAATTCTTGATTTTTCATGGGACAGATTTCATCATAAAAGAATAGTCCGTATGTGTTTACATAACTAAGTGCTTATGTGGAGTGAAATTGAATTGTGTATATGGTAGAGAAATATATGGAATTGTTATAGTCGAACGCGTGAGTCAAGTTACAAGCACATATGAGTTAATGTGCTAAATTATTTCTTTTGTGTCCTTTATTAGGATGTCAGGAAGGGGTCAAGTTCGTGGTGGTAGAGGCGGGAGGCGTGGTAGGGCTCGCTGAGGTGTGCATGAGGTATCGGTCCATAGGGTTCCGATGCAAAAAGAAGGGTTCGGGCAAGCTAATATGGCCGAGCAAGCAGGCCAAGCTGATGTGGCCGAGCAGGTGGGACAAGCGGGTCAAACCGCAATGGGGGCCCTAGCTTGAGAAATGGCAGCGGCTTTAAGAGAGTCTATGAACTTGTTGAGGGTAGAGAATCAAGCCCGAGAGAACACCACGGAGTCAAGGGCGAGTTCCCTTACTAGAGAGTTCTTGCAGGCCAAATCGAATGAGTTCCATGGTGGTCTCGAGCCCAAGAAAGCGGATGAGTGGCTCGAATAAACTGTGAAGACATTTGAAATGCTTCACATCGAAGATAGTGAACTAAGAGTGACTCTAGCGAGTTACTATCTTAAGGGAGACGCGGGTCAATGGTGGAAATATGCCAAGAGTAGAGTTGAGCTGACATAGGAAGCTTTTGTTGTTGCTTTCCAAGATAAGTACATACCTCACATTGCTAGAGAGAGATTGAGGCAAGAGTTTAAAGACCTCAAACAACTCGACATGCTTGTGGCCGAGTTTGAGGCGGTCTTCTCTAGTTTGTCTAGATTTGTACTAGAGTTGGTAGCAACGGAAGAGCGCCGTTGTATTGAATTTGAAAAGAAATTGAAAACAAAAATTATGTTCAAGCTTGTTGGAAATATGATTCGGGAATATGACCGTCTTGTGGAGACGGCGACACATGTAGAAATTTCCATACAGGCTGAGGAGGAAAGGCTTCAGAGTTCAAGGTCTAGGGGCCAAGAGTCTCAAGGAGACTATAGGCAGAACAAGAAGAGTAGGAATACCTATCCATCCTAGTCCCAACCACAACAATCTAGATCCACTTTTCCTTTGCCTAGTGCGGGTCCGGGAAAAGGTGCATCGAGTAGCTTCTCGTGTTTCAAGTGTGGCCAACCAGGTCACAAAGCCTTCTCATGCGTACAGAAGGGAGGGGAGCAGTTGATGTTACCACCACCTAACTGATCTCAAAGTCAGTCTTAGTTTCAGAATAAAGGTCAAGGGTTTAATTGTTATCAGTATGGTTAGCCGGGGCATATGAAGAGAACTTGCCTATAGTTGGGAGGCGCATCTGGCACATCAGGGTCGAGGCAGACTTAGAGCCACTAGCAGGCTCAATCAATCCAAGCTTCGTGAGTTAATCAGGGAGCCACTTCGGCAGGCCTATACTCCGAGAGGGGAGCAAGTTAATCAAGCACCACAGAGGCGTGTGTATGTTGTTACCGTGCCAGAGCAGTTGCTAGAATCCTCAATTGTGAGAGGTATTTTTTGTTGTGTGTAATTATTTGGCTAATGTATTGATAGACACGGGTGCGTCTCATTTATTTATATCTACTGCATTTGCTTCTGCATTAGGATTAGAGATAACACGGTTAGTGCCTCCACTCAGAATAGAGTCACCTGTTGGGGGTACAGTTGATTTAGACCGGGGTTGTCGTAATTGTGAAATAGAGGTTGCCAGGCGTCGACTTCCATTTTCTTTTGTGTTGCTAGAAATGTCAAGTTTTGATGTCATTTTAGGCATGGACTGGTTGTGTTCTTATCAAGCCGTGATTGATTGTTACCGTCAAAGAGTTACAGTGTGCACTTCGGATGGTGATTGTTTCTATTTTTTAGGGAACCGAGTTGATAGAGCCTTGTCGCCAGTTGTTAACCCTCGTAGTAGGAGCAAGCTTAGTGGCCTTCTTGCAACTCTCTTGGATAGTGAAAGTGACTGGCTCATGTTGAGTTACCAAGGGTAGTTTGTGAATACCCGAATGTCTTTCCAGAAGATCTTACTAGTTTACCACCTCATCGAGAGATCGAATTCTCCATTGAATTAGTGCTTGGCACGGCATCGATTTCCACATCACCGTATAGATTTGCACTCACCGAATTGCATGAGTTGAAGATTCAACTCCAAGAACTTTTAGACAAGGGCTTCATTCGCCCTAGTACATCGCCTTGGGAAGCGCCGACTCTCTTTGCGAAGAAGAATGATGGGTCATTGCGGTTGTGTATTGATTACCGCAAGTTGAATAGAGTTACAGTTAAGAACAAGTATCCTCTACCCAGAATAGATGATTTGTTTGACCAACTTAGAGGGTCTCGTTGTTTCTCAAAAATAGATTTGAGGTCGGGGTACCATCAGTTGAGAGTTCGGGAGGAGGACATTCAGAAGACGGCCTTTCATACTCGTTATGGCCACTATGAATTCTTTGTAATGCCTTTTGGGTTGACCAATACACCGGCTTCCTTTATGGATTTGATGAACATAATTTTTCAGGAATACTTAGACCGTTTTGTGGTCGTTTTTGTGGACGACATCTTGATTTATTCAACATTTGAAGAGGAACACGAGACTCACTTGCGAGTAGTGTTGGGTTTACTTAGTGAGCACCGATTGTATGCCAAATTTGAAAAATGTGAGTTTTGGTTAACAAAGGTGAAGTTTTTGGAGCATGTAGTGTCTAGAGAGGGAGTGACTGTGGACTCCTCGAAAATAGATGCCATACAGGATTGGGAACAACCTAAGAATGTTTTTGAAATCTGGAGTTTCTTAGGATTAACGGGGTATTATCGACGTTTTGTAAGGGACTTCTCTAGACTAGCTGCACCTTTGACTAAGATGACTAGAAAGGGTATCAAATTTGTGTGGAGTGAGGCTTGTGAAAAGTCATTCCAAGAGCTTAAGACTAGATTGACTACCGCACCGGTTTTGATAATTCCGGAAAAGGTTTGAATTACACTATCTATTGTGATGCATCCGGGGATGGACTTGGTTGTGTCTTGATGCAAGAGGGAAAAGTTGTGGCCTACGGTTCACGACAATTGAAAACTCATGAGAAAAATTACCCCACCCATGATCTAGAATTAGCAGCGGTGATTTTTGCTTTGAAAATTTGGAGGCATTACTTGTATGGTGAGAAATTTGAAGTCTTCTCCAATCATAAGAGTCTAAAGTATTTGTTTTCTCAAAAAGACTTGAATTTACGACAACGAAGGTGGATGGAGTTTATGGAGGATTATGACTTTGCGTTACACTATTATCCAGGGAAGGCCAATGTGGTGGCCGATGTTTTGAGTCGAAAATCTGTCAGTAGTTTGGCAAGTGTGGCCATTCGGGAATGGGATATGCTAGATGTTATTGGCAAGTTTGATTTGCACTTGAGTGAGTCCGGGGAGAGTGCTACCTTGTTTACTTTGAATGCTCAACCTACCTTGGTTAGTAAGGTCATAGAGGCACAACGAGGAGACCGTGATGTGGAATCAATCCGTGTTAAGATTTCCAATGGAAAGGAAGAGAAAGGTTTGAACGTTCACTCGGATTTGAGTGTATGTTACCTAGACCATTTGTTTGTACCAGAATCTTGTAGAGAGGAAGTACTTCGGGAGTTCCATTACACACGCCTTGCGATGCACCCGGGAGGCACTAAAATGTATCATGATCTTAGTCGTCAGTTTTGGTAGAGGGGTATGAAACGGCATGTCACTTTATTTGTATCGAAGTGCTTTATTTGTCAACAAGTGAAGGCCGAACACCAAAGATCAACGGGTTTGTTACAACTCTTACCGATGGCCGAGTGGAAGTGAGAGTGTGTTACCATAGATTTTGTAGTTGGGCTTCCTAGAACACAATGAGGCAATGACGCCGTTTGGATGATTGTTGATAGGTTGACTAAGTCTACCCATTTTATTCCGATGTGTACCAGCGATTTAGTTGAACGCTTGGCAGAGTTGTACATTAGAGAGATAGTTCGACTTCATGGTGTTTTTGTGACTATTGTGTCGGATAAGGATCCTCGTTTTACTGCCCGGTTATGGCAAAGCCTTCAAGAGCCATTGGGAACTAAGTTGACTCTTAGCACCGCTTATCACCCTCAAACCGATGGACAGTCGGAACGTACCATTCAGATTTTGGAGGACATGCTTAGAGCTTGTGTCCTTGATTTTAAGGGGCCTCGGGAAAGGCACTTACCATTGATTGAATTTGCTTACAACAATAGTTACCAAGCTAGTATTAGGATGGCACCATTTGAGGCCTTGTATGGCTGACCTTGTAGATCACCGATTTGTTGGGCCGAAGTGGGTGAAGCACTGTTACTGGGTCCGAAAATTGTTAGAGAGACAACCGAGAAAGTTGTTCTCATTCGGAAGAGGTTAGCTACGACCCAAAGTCGACAAAAGAGTTATATCGATAAGAGGAGACGACCTTTATCTTTTGAACTTGGTGACCATGTATTTCTAAAAATCCCACCAAGGCGAGGTTTGATAAGATTTGGCAAGAGTGGTAAATTATCTCCAAGGTTCATTGGGCCTTTTGAGATCTTAGAGCGAATTGGGAAAGTGGCATACCGGTTAGATTTATCGCCACAACTTTCGGGAGTTCACAACGTATTTCATGTATCTATGTTTAGGAAGTATGAACCCGACCCTTCTCATGTTCTTGATTGGGTTAACTTGGAGGTAAATGATGATGCCTCTTACGAAGAACGACCGGTTCAAATATTAGACACCCGAGAGCAAGTGTTATGGAGGAAAACTATATCGTTGGTAAAGGTGTTGTGGAGACACCATGGGGTTGAAGAAGCGACGTGGGAACAGGAGGTAGAAGTCCGCTCCAAATATCCGGATTTGTTTGAAAATTCTTAAGTTGCTTTTATTTGTAATATTCCCTAGTGTTGAAGGAAATGTATTTAAAGTTGTTAACCACATATTGATATATGCGTTGTTGTTTTAAGCATAAGGTTGTTGAGAGTTGCCATTACTTTTTAAGAAATTTCATGTTTATACGTATTTGAGAGGTTGTTGTTAATGAGATAACCATGGTGGAAATGGTGGAATTTGGTTGAGAGTTAGTATTGTGATTTGAAAATGAAATAGTGTGGTTTTGATCGCTAGAAACCCCTTTATTTGGGTAGTTTGATTTGAAATTTCAGGGACGAAATTCTTTAAGGGGGGAAGGTTGTAGGGATCTCGGTTTTGACCCTTCTTTTATGTTTTGCTACTTCGATTGGGCAGGTCGGGGATCGAGCTGCCTGGTCAGCTCGCGGGGGTTAAGGGGGCAGCGCCCCTTGGCGGGTCCGAAGGCAGCCCCTTGGCGGGGTCGAGGGGCAGTGTCCCTGAAGCAAAAATGCAAAATGCTTTTGAAGTTGCTTGTCTGCTCGAGCGGCCGTTTATGCGCTCGAGCGGAGAATGTTTGGCTCTAGAAGTTTGACTTGTCTGCAAAAGTACTAGGAAGGTGTATTCAACGCGAGCGGACCATGTTATATCAGTTCGTAAATCTGATATTTCAAATCACTTTTGTATATCTCTCTCCCTCTAAAAACATTTCCTCTACCTTCTCTCTACACTTCCCTACGCCAAATTAGATCAAAACCTTGATTTCTCAAGATCTGTTGGGAGTTAGACCGAAGTTTTTCATCAAAGTTGTGTAACTTCTCGAGGGCTTCATTGTGTGCGGTGGAGATCGAGTTTCGACACCATAAATTTTGGAGTTTCATCTCATTTCTTCTTCAAAACTTGAGGTAGGGATTTTCTTAGAGTTATATATATATTTTTGCAAGATCTATATGATTTTCGAAATCATCTTTCGATAGCTTTAAAAATTGATTTTTTTTTTTGATCAGCAAAAGAGAACCTTTATAGATGCAAAAACCAAACAAAACAAGAGATTACATCAACAAAGGAAGGGAAGAGCAGCAAGCTAGCTCACCCCAGGAGTTTGGTGAGGAACCAAACCCCAGAAGAAGGAAAACAAAGAAGAGAACAACAAAAGAGAATCAACAGTTCAAAATCAGACCAACCTCAATCCAGTAACAAAACAGACTCACTGTTAGGCCTAGGAACATACACACTTCCATCTAAACAGACACAAACAGACCACCACATTGCTCCTAGGCCAGTGCATATCAAGCAGACCTTCACTGCAGCCTAATACCAACCAGTGCATAGCATCAAATAGGACCTTTACTGCAACCAGAAGCATACCCACCAACAGATCGAATCAGAATTGCAGAGCTCCCAGCAGAACAACACAAACCACACTGCAACCCTATGAGAGCAGAGGAGCCATAGACAGAATAACAGAGCAGACTAGGATTAACAGACCAGATGAAGCAGACTAACAGAGCAGTTCAGATGAAACAGATTAACATACAGAATAGATTAACAAATCCAATGGACCAGATCAGATGAAGCATATTAACAGAACAGTTGATTGTTGATTTAAGAAGTTGAGCGACTTTGAAAGTGGGTTTGTCTCTTGTTCTTTTAAAATGATCTTATGGGTTTTGATTTTCGTTGATTGAAGAAAAGATGATTTTGAAAAGTTTTCTTTCAAAAGATTTGAGTTGTATAGTTTTGGTGAGAAAATCTAGAATTTGGGGATTTCTTTTAAGAGACTGAAAATCCATGAATGATATTGTTATATTTATTTTGTGTGTCAAAATAAATGGATGTTTGGAAATCTTCTTATTTATATTTATATAAATGATGAATTTCAGGGAATATGAGAATTATTGTTCATTTTGAAAATTATTGTTTAAAACGTTGAAATAGTCTTGAAATGACTAATTGTTGAGGATACTTGAGAAAAGGGAATTGTGTTATTCATTGGATGATGAATTGGAATAAAAGTATTTATATTCATCTTGTGTTATTGGCATATCAATTCATTTGATTACATTAAACTTTCAAAGTTGGTTTGAAAACTTGCATTGAGAAAAGAATGTTGAGAAACAAGTTTTCATGGAATGGTTTTGGGGTAAATACGTTGGTAAGTCTTGATAAGTGGTGTAGATGATATTGAATAAGTTAGCCTGAGAGTCCGGGGTGAAAGACTGAAAACCGGCGCGGATAGGTGTCGAGCCTTCCGGTTAATACCGGTAAAAATGACAAATTAGTAGTACTTGTATAGTTTACTTGCAGACACCGACCTAGGGATTAACAGAGTCGTATTTACCGCTTTTGAAATGAATTGTTAAGTTTTGAAGAATTGAAATTGCATGACATTATTGAGTATGATGGTTTTCAAAGATGAAGATGTGATTTTCTTTCAAAAGGGTATAGCATGGAATGTGCATTTCATCTCTTGAGACTTGTATAAAATGTATATACTTTGTTAAGGATTTTCTACTAGGCCTTATACTCAGCCTACGGAATTTTTGTGCAGGAAAAGATGTGGTGATGCCGTCTAACTAAAGGCGAGGAAATGTGTGTTGAGAGTACAAGACTCTCATTTTGTCGTGACTCTGTGTGTAAGCCAAGGGCTGTACATGTGTGGGTTTGAATAACCGTTTTGTGTAACCAGGCTCAAGTCTTGGAAACTTATAAATCATTGGGGGTATTTATTTATTGTTGGATTAATGTATTGTTGCATGAAGAACTATTGTATCATGTAATGTAAGTTTGGAGATTTATATTCGGTTTTCTTTGAATGAGCCATGATTGTTGTATTATCATTTGGGCTAGAAATTTGGGGCATTTGGGGTATTACAGCCAATCTAAGCCACTCAAGCTTGATTAATATAATGCAAGAGTCTCTCCACTCATTGCCAATTGATTTTAAATTGGATGCTTTAACATGATCTTGGGTGGCCTCTTACGTCATGTGGTAAAAACGGTCCATCTCTCAATCAGAGTACTCAATCACCTTCACAAGCCTTTTCATTTATTGTCAATTGATTTTGAATTTAATATAATTATTTTTCAAATTTTGCACTAATCTAAAATGCCCCCAATAATTTTCTTCCTAAGACGAGGAATAGTTAAATGTTTCAGCTTCATATGAACTTGGAAAGAGTTTTTATTTATTTGTTTGTTTATTTAATTTACATATGATATTACTTTAAAAATCAAATATAATATATAATTAATATAAAGAAACTATCAAAGTGGGAGAAAAAAAATCTGAATTCGAACCATTAATCTCATAATTATATGCAAGAGATCTGACCAATCGAGTAGAAAGAGTGTTGTTGGGCAGTTTCAAGTTTTTGTTTGTTCCTCATGACTTCCATTGAGAATTGAGCAAGTAGGATTTTATTGATATGGCATATTTTCTTTGAATCCTTGTTTTGGTTCCTTTGTTATTCAGTTAAATACTTAAAACTAGAAATTTTCTTTTGATGCTAAAAAAATTAGAAATCTCAGTACTTAAGTGTTTACATTTAAATTCCGAGCTAATGTGGTCAATTAGTTAATATAAAAAAAAAATGTTGAAATATTAATTAGAAACTACGAGCTCACGAGTTAATTGCTGTACTTTGATACTTTTAGAAGCTGCAACAACCTCGTTTCTTTTACTGCTGAATTTGTGGTTTATAGCTGAGCCAAAGTTATTATTAGATACTGAAATTGGAATTAAAAATTAAAGTCCCAGAAATTATTTTCCGGAAATTTTGGTTAATCAGCTGAAATGATTTCTCTTGATATAGAATCATCACCTGTCATGCAGAAGCCATAAAAAAGTGACATTGGTTGCTAAATTCCATATTAAGAATTGAAATTTTACTTAGAAGTTAAGTCCCATGATTTTTAAGTTGTTAAAATTGGTACTTGGTTGTTGAAAAAAGTTGTTTAAAGTTGGGTCAAGGTCCCTAATTACTGAAATTGGACTTTAAATGCTAAAAATGTAGCTTAGAAGCCACAAAAAAAGAAAAGAAAGAAAGAGAGTGAAAATAGTAGTTGAACCCATACTCGTGCATAACAAGCAGTACTGTAAGCGCGCCAGTGAGCATAACCCTCTCAAAAAATTTTGAAATCACAGATTTTATTTTTGGGCCTTTCATTTTAATCCTTGTATTCTAAATGCTAAAAATGAAACTTGGAAACTTAAATAAAAACAGTGAAAATATTGATTGTTTTCTTTGGTTCTTGAATAAAACTTAACCTTACCAAAAAGGAAGGTTAGAGGTCCACCTTGATAACTATTGTTGTGCCCTTTCATTGTAGAACTGTCAATCCAAAGACACTGGGCCCTGTTTGTTTTGGGTGAAAGGGAGGGTATTGGGATTACTAATACAAAGGTATTAGTAATAGCCTTGTTTGTTTTGGGAGAAAGCCTTGGGACTATTAGTCCCTTGGTATTACTAATACCCTTGGAGAGGGGATTGGTAAGGAGGAAGTAGAGATGGTATTAGAAAAATAGTAAGGGAATTAAATTTTTTTTTATTTTTTATATATTGGAATTTTTTTTAAATATAATTTTAAATTTTTTTATTTGTTTTATTATTTTATATAAAAATAATTTAACAATTCCTCACTATCAATCTCCTCACTAACAATCCCTTCACTATTAATTCCCTCACTATCAATTCCCTCAATTCTATCTCCCAAAACAAATGGGGCCTGAGATATGCAAAATATTCCAATGGGGATTAACAACAAGCCAGAACCAGAAATAGGAAAATAATAGAGCATTACTTCATGCAAACAGAACTTTTGCTAGTGCAATAAATATTAGAAAAGCACTAGCAAATCAGCTGTGGCAAAGGTTTTGGAAAAGCAATACTAACACATTACAAAGGAGTAATACCAAAAGAAACAAAATAAAAAGAAAATTGGATCTCATTAATTCCAATACCTTCATGTTTTTTTCTAACAAATATGAATAAAGGCAGACAAAAAAGAGAAGGAAAAAAAAAAAAAAAAAAACCATAGCTAGCTTTACCAAACGATCCTACCTCAGACATACTCAAAAAATTTCACTTGCGTCACGTTTTGGCCATCTGAGATCAAAAATTCTATGTACTAAAAAAAAAAATAGGTAGAAAAGTGCGCAGAATTTGAAATACGTGGATTAGATTTATTTTATATATGAGGCACACTACACCAAGTGTAAATTTAAGCGATACGTTAAATTCTGTGCACTTTTTTAAATATTTTTCTCGAGTACATATCATTTTTTATCTCAACCAGTACTACCGGCTTACTTTCTAAGCTTCAGATTTCTTTTGAACAAGTTTCTCAATGAGGTCAGCTGCTTCTTGGACAGTGGTTATGTTCTCAGAACTCTCCTCTTCCACACTAATGTCAAACTCTTCCTCCAGTCCCATTACAATCTCCACCTGTTCTCATCCACATAAACATATATACACAACTTTTTTTAATTACTTGATCAAGGCAACATTAGTTTACCCAATTTTTATATAAAAAATTAAATTAAAAAATTTAGAGTATGAGGGGATAAGCTCACAGTGTCAAGGGAATCGGCACCAAGTGCAGCAAATTTGGTGTCAGGGGTGAGCTCAGATTCGGGTGGCAATGCCAATTGTTTCCTCACAATTTCGCATACTTTCTCCACTGTCTCGGGCTTTGCCTGTCAATTTATGTACTTCATGTAATTTCTCACTAGACATGTTTGCCAAACTTTGCAGAAAAAATAATAATTCGTGTTTAAGCTAAAGATAGAGAGGGAGAAGCTGAAAATACCGCGCAAGAAACACAGAAGCGAGAGGTTTTCAGTGAAGTGAAACTAGTCCTTGAGAAGCTCACAGAAACTAGCTTCGTCTTTGTGTTCAAACATGAATTTCTTCCAGTTGCCTGGACATTTTAAGCATCACAAAAAAACCATAATTGTTGATTTGGTTAGTTTTTGTGTCACATTTATACTTAGACTCTAGTATTTGAGCTAAACATACATATGGCACATTTGAAATGCATTATTTTGTTATTACATAAATTGCGTGGTTGAATGAACCAAAGTACAACACGAGCTTGGTTAATAAAGCTTTTAAAATGGTTGTGCATTTTTTATAGCACGCTTCTATAAATAATGTACTACAAATTCAAGAATCTCACAGCTTTAATTATCTCTTTATTCTTATTTAATTATAAAAAAATTAAAATCATTAACAATAATGTTTGAAAAAGTAACCCTAATTTTCTGAACAATAATGCTAGGGATCATGAAAAATATATTATGAAATCTATCGTGACGATTTTTCATTCCTTGATTGGTGTGTGGTGTTTTATTGTATGGATAATCCAAATGTAGAGAATCTTTCATGATTATCTTCATAATATTTTTTTATGATCCTTAGCATTACTCTTTTCTGAAACATGTTTATCATATTGATGATGCAAATTTAAATGGGACAATCACACTGCAGTGTGATTTTTAAAAAATAATTACATATAGGTGGAAAAGTTTACAACTTTTATTATTAATATTTATAAAGTTTATCATTAATTTATAATAATTTTTTAAAAAAAATTCCACTGATATGACATTTTCCCAATTTAATTTTTTTGAATTAAAATAATTTTTGTATTTTAAAATTAAACAAAGAGAAAAGGAAGACACACGGAATTGGACTAGTTAATAATTAGATTTTTGGCTTGGTTTGGGAAGCCAAAAGTGAGGTTTTTTTTGGCCATTTTAGCCACAAAAAATAAAATAGGCTTATCACATCCAATTCATAATTATTACATTTTTTCTTTCACAAAAAAGTCAAAAAAGCAAAAAGCTCTTCCCAAATTAGGCTTTTTAGCCCCAAGCTAAAATAGTCAAAAAAGCCAAAAAGTCAAAAAGCCAAAAAGCCAACCCATTTCCCAAATGAAGCCAAAATGGGTTAACCATTTTTATCAATTAAAAAGATTTATTAGTTAAAATTGATTAGAAATTTTGCATTAAAAAAATAATAAAATTTAATTTTACATGAAAATAAAATTATAATTACCGTTTAAACATCAAAAGTCTTCATTTTAATTTTTTATCTCAAGCCTCTAAAAAGATGGAATTTCTCCCTTGTATGTGTGGGTATGAAAGTACCAACATTCCAAAGTAGACATACTACACGTAGATCTAATAAAATATGCGTCATTCACATGTTTGTTTGGGCAAACATGATTTTCCAATTTGATTAATAATTTAATAAAATATATAATATGATATTTAATTAAGAAAATTAGGGTTCAGACTAACAATACATACAGACATAATATCCTTGTATGAGGGACTATTGAATCCCAAGAGTAGGGTTGAGATGCAAAATGAAAAACTAAAGAGAGATTGACTAATTAGTTAAATTTCTCAATTGATAGGTTTGTTAGTTCTTCATTCTCATAATTCTAGGTCAATTCAAACATAAAATGTGATACATAATCCCAAAATCTTAATTTTGTTATCTAATTTAGTTTATCCAAACAAATATCAGCTTATGTTGTGTTTGGTTAGAGGATTTAATGAGGGATTTAGAAAAAGAAAGGAAAAATATGAGTGAAACTAGGTAAAATGTAAGTATATTTTATTCACATTTCATCTTCTTTTTCTATTTTTCTTTTTAAATTCCTTCTCAAATTTCTAACCAAACACAGTGTTAGTGTTCAGGCTATAATTTTGACAATATGCACAAATAATATGAAATTTAATATCTATACATGTGGGGAGAGAATAGAAGAATGAAAGAGAAGGAAGAGTGAAGTTTTGACCTGGAGGAGGTTGGTTCTGCTGATGGAGATGGACTGCTTCACTATTGAAGCTGCTGGTTCCAACCTAACACAAGCAGTAAAAGCTGAGGCAGAGGCCATTGAACTGAACTTTAAAGAACACCTCAAAGTACTTGATCTACCCAAAAATATCACTTTATTTATCAAACAAACCAGCTTTACTTTTCAATGGTTAAGGATACGTTGAAGACTCTTGTGTTATGTTAGGTTGGAAAAAGCTGAAATTAAATTGATACAACAATGATTTAGATCACTAAAAAATACATCACTAATAGCACTAATGCGTTGGGAATGGCAAAAAAAATAAAAATAAAATAAAAACAAGGCATAGAAAGTGGACGGGACCCACTGCCACATCATTAGTGCTCCCTCTAGTGATCCCTTTTTAGTGCTCCCAAGCATTTTTCAAATTGATATTGCCAAGGTAGCAGTGTTGTTGCCTTGGAAATAGTAATTCAGTCTAAACAGGATAACTAACGGCTCATGAGTGGCCAACATTCATTGACCCATCCACATCATCATCATCATCATCATCCTATCTTCCCTGCTGACGTGGCAATCTAAAATAAAAGTTAAAAAATCTTAAGAGACTTCCAAAAAAAAAAAAAAAAAGAAAAAAATTATCAAATTTTTACAAAATTTCCACATGAGGTAGGAGACTATACTCATGTGAGTACTGTTAAAGACTTTTAATAATTTTTTAAAAATCTCTAACCTTACTTATAAAAGTTTAGAAGCACAAAAATTAATAACCAGTTACAATCTTCTCATGAGGTGGATCTCATATTTTTGTAAATCCTACACTCATGTGAAAGAATTGTAAAACTAAGTAAAGGGTTGTGCTAGGGAACCTTAATTTTTGGCCCCCTAATCCCACTAATTTTCATACCAAGGCAAAAAAAAAAAAAAAAAAAAAGTTGCCCAAAATGACGTCGTTTTGGGCATTAGAGGGATTAGGGGAGATTTTTTTAGGGGAGACAAATCATTTTCCTTAAGTAAAATAATTGATTCAAAAAAGGAGAAAAAGCAAGGGATGAAAACATTTATTTCAACTATTGTACTATATAGCATACGCAAAGGTACACATACTAGTTATAACATTTGTGAATTTGATTATCACATATGTCATAACTCAATCTTATGATAGTTTATAACTAAAGAAAAAAAAAGAATTATAACCAAACACTATATAAGGTATAACAGAAATACTCTTGGATCATAATCAAAATAATGATATAACTAATATTATAATGAGTCATAACTAACATTACAATTAATTCTAACCAAAAATAAAAAAAATTATAACCAAATAAGTTGTGTTCCGTAAAATTTCCCTCTAGTCAATTACTTGTTATACAATAATAAAAAGTTTTATATTTCAAATGAGATTCAATAAAATAATAATAAATTAGTCAAAAAGATTAATTTATTTAAGGAAATCCTTTGGGTACATGCTCCTAAAATGTGCATATTAAGGGTGTAAAAATGGCCTGAAATCCGTGATTGGTCCAAAACCTATCTACGGCCCAAGGTGGACCCGACCCAGTTCGACCCGGTTAAGCCTAGGCCCAAGCCCAGCTCGGGACCCTAGGCCTGGGCCGTTATTTTAAAGCCTGCCCTGACCCATTGGCCTGGTTCGACCTAGCATTTTTTTACTTAGTGGGTGGCCTGACCTGACCCGCTTTACCCGCCCCCTCCATCTCTGTTAGGGACTATGACACTCTGTTCCAGGTGACTATTCGAGCGATGAAAGTACTGCTCAAGCGAAGATTGAGGGCATCCATTAGTTTTGTAGGTCAAGGTAGACCGCTCAAGCGACCATTAGTTTGCTCGAGCGAAGATGCAAAGCTCCTATAATCTCGTTTTGCAGACAAAAATACTAAGAAGCGTCGTTCACCGCTCGAGTGCTAAAAAGACCACTTAAGCGGTCTGCGCGAATTTAACAAATTGAAAAGGGCATTTCTAGATCATTCTTTCCACTTTTCTTTTCTCCTTTTCTCCTTCTTGTCTCAAGCCCCCAAAACCCCAGGTTTCTTGCCCTAAATACTCCTTATTCCTCTAAAATCTTGTTGAAATCACTTACAAGAAGTGAGGTACAAGTGAAGATCTTCCTTCCTACTGATTGGAGTTTGTTTTTGTGAAGGATTCTTTCAGAAGTTTAGCTTTCATGCTCTTTGCTTGAGGTAGGGTTACTTTTAACCTAGTATCTCTTTGTTTTGAAGAGGTTTTGATGGTATTGTTGTGACTTAAGATTTGTTTTGATGATTTAGTTGGATAAAACTCTTATTTACTAAAAAGGGAACATGATACTCAAATTTTATTAAAATTTCACCAATTTTTCCATATACTATGAACATTGATGTTAAGAATATATACATACATGTAGAAGGGGAGAAAGCCCCAAATTTGATAAAACCCTAATTTTAATTTGAGTAGAAAATGGTATTTGGATTGAAATTTCCTTAAGTTCTTGGAATTTTGTGAATAATCAAGAGGTGGAACACATGGATATTGTTGTGGTGTTGAAATTGTGGCTTGGGAATTGATTCTTCTTGAATATTATATTATCATCTATCTCATATAATGTTGAATGCTCGTTTACTTGGAAGAAAGTGTAGTAAAGTGGTATATTGAGTATGAGTCCGGGTTAAGAGTCGGATTTGAGAATGTGGTGTTGTGTTGGTACTCGCGCATGGAGTCAAGGTGCCCAATTGGCCTGTCTGCGCATACTGCCGGATGAATGTGGAAAAAATATTTTTGAGTGTCCACTGGTTCTGTTGTATTGTAGTTGGCAAAAGTGAAAAAAAGAATATTTTTGGGTGTCTATGTCCTGCCGTATAACAGTCGGCAAATGTGGAAAAACATAATTTTTGGGTGCCCACGTCTTGCCGTATAATAGTCGGTAAATGTGGGAATGATATTACATAAAAGTGACTTATGCTTGTGGTTTGGACTCTTGTAAGGGGCTCATGATGTATTTCTCCTTCTAATGTTGAGAATGGTTTAGTATGGGACAGAGAGGTACTTCAATTTTTCTTTATTTATCAATGTCAATTATTTTATGTTGTTTTAGTTGTAACGGTGCCATGTGCTTAATCAAATGATTAGATACTTGGTTAAATGTATTCCTATTGGGCATATAGCTTAACCCTATCTGATTTTCTAGGAATTGGTGACACACAACTGCAATGACTTGAAGTTGCACTTTTATTTTGTTGGGAAATTGGGTCCAAGAAATTTGATTATAGAAGGATGGAGTTTTGTGTCAAACATTGAAATTTGCTTTGTTGTATTGGACGAAACTTAAAAACTTTTGTATGTCTTAATGGCGAACTTCTTTTGTATAGTCTTCTAAATTATTGAACTTACCAAGGACATGGATTGGGATTAATGTGAAATATGGATTTGTAAACTTTGGACCTTAGTTCAATGATCAAGAGGACTTTATGGAATGTTGCAAAGCATGGTTGTGGTTTATTCTTGTAAGAAATTTTGGGTGTCTAGTCCACTTGCCAATGGTCAAATTTTTAAAAAAAAGAAAAAGAAAAAGAGGGCGACTTGCAACGGTAAAATATATGTATACAAGTCATTTCATTGTGTAGAAACTGATGTCTGCATTGCTTGTCCTGCCTCATGCCATGACAATGACAATGATTCAATGAATGCCAAAAAAAATAAAAAATAAAATTAAATGTCTGCAGGAGCAGTCTAAAAGTTTAAAAAATAATAATAATAATAATAATAAAAATTTAAAGGTCACATGACTGTTTAACACAACGATTCAATTTTTTTATTTATTTTTATTTTTTATTTACAAATTGACCTCAACCTTTCAAATTCTTATAAATATTTTTTTTTTTCAAAATAAATCTCACAAATAATTTTCTCTCTCAAACTCTCAATCTCATTCAACTCTCAGTTAATTTTGAAGTCTTATACCTAAGTGTGGCAATTGCAATTGTGCAAGAAGAAACTTTTATCAGAAGAAACTAATTTTTGTATTGCATTCGTCAGTTGGTAACATTAATTAGTTTAATTAAATTTATTAGCTACTAATTTTTTTTACATTAATTATTTCTGAACATATATTAATTGTTATTGTTTACTCATTATTTAAATTAATTGTTAGTTCTTATATATCATTTTATTTATATTACTATGAACCGTAATATTCTTAATGTTTATGTTGATATTGATGCATATACTACACAACATGAATTTGTTGATTCTTTTTAATATCCCTCTTCCAACATTTGGATCATCATCTAGGAGCACAACTAGTGGTGTTTGGGAACATTTTGAAAAAATATCTATAAATAATACTGATGGTATAATCACATTTAAAGCAAAATATAAATATTTTACACATTTACTTAGTACTGCATTTGCAGGGGGTATTAGTCATCTACAAAAACATGCTAATAAATATTTACAAAGTCAGCAACCTGCTATTAGAAGTCAAATGTAATTGAAAACATTTTCATATGATCCTATACGTGCTCAAAATTCTGTAATTGATTATATTATTAAAAAAGAATAACTTTTACTACTAGTGAATGTCCCGATTTTACCCAAATGGTTCACGAAAGTTTTGTACCACAATATGAAAGATTTTCATGAAATACTGTTAGAAACAAGATTTTAAAGAAATTTGAGGATATTAAAAGTAAACTATTTGACATGTTTAAAAAATTGAATGGAAGAGTTTATTTAATATCTGATCTGTGGTTAAATAATGGTTTAGAATATCAATGTATCGCAGCTCATTTTATTGATAATGATTGAAAATTAAATAAAATAATTATTTTATTTCGATTAGTTAAATTTTCATACACTGGTCATTCGCTTGGCGCGGAAATAAGAAATGTATTATATGAGTGGATTTTGCAAAATAAAATATTTACCATTAGTTTAGATAATGCAACATATTACAATCAAACTGTAGCTTATTAAAATCAACTTTGGAATTACTTGTTGATGGCGATTTATTTTATGTTCGTTGTTGTGCCTATATTTTAAACTTGATTGTTAAAGAAGTTATGTATGTATATGAGACTTCTATACTTATAATAAAAAATGTAGTTATTACTATTATGTCTTATGCTAATCGAATTTTGGAATACAGAAAAATTTGTCAACGAAAAGGTATGTCATTTAAAAAAATTATTTTTAGATATAGACAGTAGGTGGAATTCAACGTATGATATGTTAAAAGGAGTTTATAAACAAAGAAAAAAATAGATTTATTTTTTGCAATAACATCAATAGAAGGAGTACTGACTCCAACAAAACTTAATTAGCGTTAAGTAACCTTGTATAAAGATTTTTTTTAAAAGTTTTTGATATTTGAACAAAATTATTTTCTTATATATATATATTCCTACTTCACTATTTGTTTTACATATCTTAGCAGAAATAATTAAAATTTTCATAAAATATATGGATAACGAATATTATGTAACCATTATTACTTCAATGAAAGTAAAATTTGATAAATATTTTGATCCATTGTTTCATCTTTTAGGTTTAGCCATAATAATTGATCCTATGTATAAAGAAATTGGTTTACAAGAATTTTTAGAACGTATTTTCGCAGATCAAAAATACTTTGCCTCTATTATGCAAACATTATTTGAATAATACAGGACAATTGCATCTGCAAATACACATACACAAACTACACTAGTAATCTCATCTCAAGTCGAAAGATTAAGTATTTTTTCAGTAAGAAAAAGTGGAAAAATATCTCAACATACAAGCGTTCGTAGTTTTGAATTACAACGTTATTTGGAAAGCCCATCAGTGGATGATTTCGATGATTTTGACATTTTGGATTGGTGAAAACAAAATGAAATTATGTGGCTTGTGGTTTCACAGATGGCCCGTGATCATGCAGCAGGCTTTCACCCCAAATAGTTGAGGCACTAATGATATCCAAAGATCATATGCATGCGCTTACGAGAAGACAAAATTATAGTGAAAATGAGAGAATTCAAAATGATTTGGGTAACATATCATTGGACAACGCGACTGAATTGTCTGTCTCCTCCAATGACTGATTAACAATTTGGTTTTCACTATTTCATTTCGTTATTTTTTTATTTTATTTTTTGTATTAGATTATTGAGGTGGAGTATAATACAAATGATTGGTAGGCTAGTAGGTGCCAACTTAGTTGGGATGTATTTAACTTATAGTGATGCAGTTGTTTTACTATCATCAATAATCTGTTTATTTAATGACATAAATTTTTGTAATATTTTATTTCATTTTGAAATAAAAATTATTCATTCAATAAATGTTATATAATTAATTTAATGATTGTAATATTAAAAGTTTCATTTTGATATATATAAAATTATTCATTTTAAAAGAAGAAAATTACATAATTTCATACTTTTTTAGTTTTAAGTTCATAACTAAAAAAAATAAGTCATACATAATTAAATTTAAATACCACCACATATGAAACATAACCAAACATCTCATTAATCTTAACTAAAATACTCTAGTACAATTTTTATTTTTTATTTTTTATCCATAATAAATAATCTACATACATAATATATTTATCGTTCATTTTTCGAAAAAATAAGAGGCCTGCGTAGGTCGACCTTAGGCCCTATTGTAAGTGGGCCAGGGGCATGGGCCCCATTTTTTGGCCCACAGGTCGGCCCAAGCCCGGGTCCAGGAGGGGCGGGCCATTATTACACTCCTAGTGTGTATCATGCTTCATATGCAGTTTGTAATGTATTTTTATGATACATGTTATGTATTTTTGTGATAAATGCTATATAATTTTTTGATACAAGTTACGCAAATTTATGATTTAAAAATGACACATATTGTAGTAATAATTTGACACTTTAGTGGTAATTTGACACTTTTTTTCATCAAAAAGTTTTTGGACTAAAAAAAAAAGGGTCCATCTTGTCTCAAGTTGGAGATCAAGATTGGACCTGTCCAGTCTGCACCATGGGCCTGTTTTGGGCTCCGCTTCGATAATTTGAACCATTCATATTTTAAAATTTATCATACATCATTCATATAAAAAATTAAGTCGATTGGATAATGACAACCATATGTTTGAATAAGTTTTATATAAAAAAAAAAATAGACGATGAAAAAATAAACGGTTCATATAAAATTGATTCAAATACGTGATTTTCGTTATCCGATTGACTTGATTTTTACATGGATGATATATTCGATGAATCCTAAAATAAAAACAATTCGAATATCGAAGTAGGGCCCAAAAATAAGCCCACAGTGTGGACTGGATGGGTCCAGTCTTTATCTCTAACTAGAGACAAGTTGGACCAAAAAAAAAAAAAAAAGAAAAATTTGATTGGAGAAATCTCATATAAATGGAATGCAAGGAAAGAAATATGAAACTTGATACTTTCTGTACTCTTCTTTCTTTGTTGACGTTTGTTTTTGTAAATCATTTACGGATTTTCATCAACAAAATAAAAAAAGGAAAGAAATATGAAACTAACAAAAACATTTGAAATTTCATGATAGACGAAAAGTAATATCAAGTTTTACGAGATTTTCTTTTCTTTAAGCAAACTTACCTAATAGAACTTTTTCTTGATTCTTTGGATAAATTTATATGTACTTATAAATTTTTTTTTGGGCTAGTGCCCACACAATTCTACCTGCATAAATAATCACTAAATTATATAAATATCACTCTTATGATATTTTTAGATGCAGCATTATTAATTAGCCATTCATAATTTATAAGGGTCATTAGTTTAGATTGCAAATTTAGATTAGTTGAATTGAATTTTTATTTGGCCAACTAATGTTATAAAAGTTAAAATTAATTTGGGGTAAAGGTAAGAAGTTTTGACATGTCTCAAACCAAAAATGACATTTGATAATTTTAACAGAGAGTGAAGGCTTTAACATAACATGTTAATTAAATTCGAACCAAAAATGAAATGATATAATATGAAAAATAAATAGATTAGATTAGTACTGAGGTAATGATATGAACTGAAATGCCCACCCTGAGTAGGCCCCCCTAAATTTTATTCAAATTTGAGGGCTTGTACCTTGGTCACTTTAACTTGAATACTTCCATATTTGTAAAGATGTGACCAAATCCAATTAAGGAAATCTTCCACCAAAATAGAAAGTTCACCAAAATCAAAGTTTTTGAAAAACAAAGGAAGCAAGAATCCAAGCCATAGTGATATGACCTTCAAATATGAAATTATATCAAATACGCAACATATGATAAATAAATCGTGAAGATATGTCCAGGATGGAGAATATGCCTACACACTCAAAAACATATAAGAAAAATGAAGAAAACTCATCAAAATCCACAACACCCGACACTATAAATGACAAGATTAGGTAAATAAATGTATGATCTTTGATGTTATAACTAATGCATGCAATCACCACATGAACTTAGAGACCTGGTGTATACTAAACATGGCACAATTTCATCAAAACTCGACTTTTCATGTACAAATCAAAGAAAACAACTTAAAGACAGATTTAAACATGTACATACACTAACTAACTCGGACCAAAATGCATGAAAAACATCCTAGTAATCATAATATAAAGATAAAAGGGCATGTGTAATGGAAATACATAGAAAAAGTGATCTAAAACTACATTAAACTAACCATTATCAAGATGAAAACTATATTTTACAAAATGCAGCAAAATGGTGAGAAAAAGTTTACCAACTTCTGATTTGGGACTCAAACCGAAGAAAACAAAGAAAACTTTACAAAACAAGGGCTCTGAGTGCTCTCCTTATGTATTCGAACCTTTGGGCTCCAGTAGGCGGGCCTTGGTGACTCAAGAATAGTGTTGAGTGTTAGGTTTTTATTCTTGGCAACCCCGTTTGACAAAACTCCTTTCAGATGTATTTATTTTCGCATTTTTATTTCAGTGAGGCTATGAGTTTATTAGATGCGAATCCAAATCCGAATTGAGCCATGCAGAGAAGTTTGTGATGTTAATGCTTTCAAGATTGCCACTTCGCTGATTATTACGGGGGTCGAGCTGCCCGGTCAGCTCGCGGCCGAAGCAAAATGCAAAAATGCATTCAAAATTGCCTGTCCGATCATGTTATATTTTTCCAGTTTTTTCCAGTTTTGGCCTTCCCGCTCGAGCGGAGAAATGGGCGCTCGAGCGGGGTTTGCAAGCTCGCAGCATCTTTGTTTCACCTGAAAAATACTGGATGATGTGATTCCCCGCTCGATCGGGGAAACTGACGCTCGAGCGGGGAGCCTATATGAAATCACAAAATTTGAAGTCTCCGCTCGAGCGGAAAGACCGACGCTCGAGCGGACCGCGCGATCCCAGATTTCCAGATTCATTATGGAGTTGGTTTTCTTCTGAAACAAGGTTTATTTTGGGTTTCTATAAGAAGTGGGATTACTTTGGTGTTCTGCAAGAAGTTGGTTTTCTACAAACAAGAAGTTGGTTTTCTTTCCCAACTAGGATTGCTTTGGATTTTCTATAAGTAGTTGGTTATCACCCAAAACTACACTACTAATTGATTGAAGTCCTCCAGATCTTCTTTTTGGTTCTTAAAGGTTTATATCTGGGGATATTTTGTTTTCTTTGATATTTTATTGAGTATTTAACTCATGGTTTAAAGAGAGTCTATCAAAGGATTGTTTGTTATACACAAAAGAGAGAGTTGTTCTTCAGTTGTGAATTCTGAAGAATTCGAGCCTGAAGCTTTGGAGGGAATCCGGAGTGGCTCATCAGAAAGACAATTCCGTGCTGAAGATGGGGTTGGAAGAGGCACATAGAGGTTGGTTCAATTAGGCGTTGTGTATTCGCTAGATAATTGAGAGTGATACCTGTGTAATTCCTTTATATCTTCTTAGTGGATTGTTCTTGTGGCTGTTGCCCGTGGTTTTTTGATCACAATTGGAAGGTGTCCAATTGTGGTTTTTCCACGTAAAATCTTTGTGTCTCTTTCTCTTGATTGTTTGATTGGGATTGTTATATTCTGCTTAAAATTGATACATAATCACAAATCAACATCTAGGAGGTTTCTAGATTTTTCAATTGGTATCAGAGCAGGTCGTTTTATTTTTTTTTTAAAAAAAATTTTCTTTTAAAACGAGATCTTGTTTGATTTGTGATAATGGATTCTATTCGTGAGGGAAATTCTATGGTTCGACCACCCCTACTTGACGGATCTAATTATTCTTTTTGGAAAGCTCGGATGAGATCTTTTTTAAAATCTATTGATGAAAAAGTTTGGCAATCCGTCATGAATGGGTGGACTGAACCAACTATTACTGTTGATGGAGTAACTTTCCCCAAACCAATTGATAAGTGGGACACAATTGATTACCAAAATAGTAGCTGGAATAGTAAAGCTATCAATTCTCTCTTTTGCGCTGTCACACCTGAAGAGTTTAGTCGTATCTGTAATTGTGAAGTCGCAAAAGAGGCTTGGGATATCTTACAAACTATTCATGAGGGCACTCCTTCTGTTAAACGATCAAAACTTCAAAGGCTCACATCTAGTTTCGAAAACCTTTCTATGAAAGATAGTGAGACCTTTGATGAATTTTATGCGAAGTTGAGTGACATTGTAAATTCCAGCTTCAATTTAGGTGAAAAAAATACCAGAATCCAAAGTTGTGGGAAAAATTTTGAGATCCTTGCCCGATCGGTTCCAACCAAAAGTTACGGCTATTGAGGAAGCTCAAGATGTTGACAACCTCAAGCTAGATCAGTTGGTTGGAAATCTCCAAACTTATGAGGCACATAGAAATTTCAAAAAGAAACAAAAAGATATTGCTTTTAGTAGTGCTCATAAAGTGGTTGAGGATTCTGATGAGGATTGTGAGATAGATTCCAAGATTATGGCTGCTTTTGTTAAACAATTTAAAAAATCATTTTTGAATAAAAATCCTAATCTTTTGGAATCTACTCATACTCATAAATCCAAAGGCAAAGATAAAGTCAAAATTAATTCTATAGCCAAGAAGAAGAAAGGAAAGATACAAGGGAACTCTGAAAGCGTCCAATGCTATGAATGCCAAGGGTTTGGCCACTTTGCTTTAGAATGCCCCACTCGTTTGAGGAAGAAGAAAGCCCTCGCCATCACTTGGGATGATGAATCAGAATCTAATGGAGATGAAAGTGACAACGAAGATCTAAGTGAAGAGGGACATAAACAATTTCTTGCTTTCACGGCGGTTTTTGAAGCTGAAAGACAAACAGAGTCTCCGAAAAGGTCAGTTGAGAATACTACTGATGATGAATCCTCGGAGAGTGATCATGAAGAACTTGAGCAAGCCTATGAAAAGCTGTATAAGGAGTCTCTTAATTTATTCAAATTGAATGACAAACTCACAAAGAAACTCAAAGCATGTGAATGTGAGAATGTCAAACTTAAGGAGGAGATTTCCGAGGCTAGGATCAATGCCATCAAGATAGCTGATGATCAACAAGTTCTTTGTGCAAAACTGTTGACTTGTGAGACAGAGAGGAATGAGCTACAGGAAACTCATGCCATGTATGAAGCAAAGATTGAATCTCTCGAGATGTCACAAGTTGCCTTGGAAGAATTAATGATCAAGAAAGAGGAAGAGCTCAAGTGTGCCATGGTCACCATTGGTCTTTGGAACAAAGGATCAAAAACTGTGGAGGATATCATTGGATCTCAACAAATCTGCTCAGACAAGAGTGGCATTGGCTTTGGTGGCAAGAAAGAGCAAAAACAGAGTGCATCAACATCTCATGATGCAAGAACTCAAGGAAAGGGAGGACAAAAGATTCAACAAGAGGAAAGACTTCTCAAACTCCCTAGAGTTGGTAAGGTAAAAGAAAAGAAGGTACACCCTGTTTTTGTTTGTCATCATTGTGGTATGCATGGTCATATTCGCCCTTTTTGTTATAAATTGCATGGGAGAATGTCTCAAAAGGGTAGAAATTCAAATACTTTTTGGGTTAGGAGACAACCTTACTTGTCTAGGCGGAATACCAAGATTCATGAGGGTGTTCACAACACCATGACATTTACCAAGATCGCTAGACCTGATTTTGTTAAAACCAAAAAGATTTGGATAAGAAAACTTGACTTGTGTTAATGTGTTTTCTCTTTTTAGTTTTTTGGGTCTCTGTTCTTTTTAATAAATAAATAAAAAAAAAGGTGTGCATGTTTCGTTTTTTTTTGTCTTGTTTTTTGTTAAAAAAAAAAAAAAAAACCAAAAAGATTTTCTTAGTATGGTTTTGCAAGCTTGAAATTTTTGAGCAGTCCTTGGTGCATATTGGAATTGATGAGAATATCCATTACATGTTAATATGTGTGTGCTTTCTGTGGTAATTACTCATTTTGGAGTGTGTGTTCTTTAATTAGTATGTCTCATTCTGTACACACTCTTGGATTAAGCAAATATTGGAGTCTTTTGCCTTAGTGGTTATTTTTTTCTATGGACTTCTGGCATGATATCTTTTGCTTTTCTAGAGGAATTGACCTATACTAGCATATCATGGGTGATGTTGAGTCTCTTAACCACCTTCCATCTTTTTGCATCTCCATGGCTTTCCCCTCTGTTCTTTGTAGTCCAGACATGAGGAAAAGGCTACCTCAGAGTCACCAACCAGGCCATCCTTAATATATCCATGCTTTTCTGGTTCGGTTTCCATACTCTTGAGCGTGTCAGCCGCCGATGAGTGTGCAAAAGAAAAGAGAAAAAAAAAAAAAATGTGCACAAGAAAGAAAAGAAAGAAAAAATGTGCAAAAGAAAGAAAAGAAAAAGATGTGAAAAAAAAGGAAAAATAAAGGATTCATTGATTGAGGGGGAGCCTTCGCCTTTACTCACCAAATACCCCTTGATTCCTAGTGGTTTGACTTTCCTTGGTTGTGCTTAGATTCTCTTGTCAGAGGTTCAGCTTTCATATCACTACCAGGATTTGAATCTAGTGTTTGTCGAACTCCAAGAGTCACACACACACTAGATTCAAATCCTGGTAGTGATATGAAAGCTGAACCTCTGACAAGAGAATCTAAGCACAACTAAGGAAAGTCAAACCACTAGGAATCAAGGGGTATTTGGTGAGTAAAGGCGAAGGCTCCCCCTCAATCAATGAATCCTTTATTTTTCCTTTTTTTGCGATCTTGGTAAATGTCATGGTGTTGTGAACACCCTCATAAATCTTGGTATTCCGCCTAGACAAGTAAGGTTGTCTCCTAACCCAAAAAGTATTTGAATTTCTACCATTTTGAGACATTCTCCCATGCAATTTATAACAAAAAGGGCGAATATGACCATGCATACCACAATGATGACAAACAAAAACAGGGTGTACCTTCTTTTCTTTTACCTTACCAACTCTAGGGAGTTTGAGAAGTCACTCACCAAATACCCCTTGATTCCTAGTGGTTTGACTTTCCTTAGTTGTGCTTAGATTCTCTTGTCAGAGGTTCAGCTTTCATATCACTACCAGGATTTGAATCTAGTGTTTGTCGAACTCCAAGAGTCACACACACACTTTTTATCATGGGATCTATGCTTTTCACATAATGCATCACTTTCTTTTATGAGGAATCTTCTACAGGCTGTGCACATTGTGTTTTCAAGTAATTGTGCTTCTTGGATAATCTTGTGTGTTTCAAGGTACAAATCAGAAATTCTTTGCTTACTCCACCATATTTTTTTTTTTCATTTTCTTCTTGTTCACTGTTTTCAGTGTGTGTGGTTGTTTTTAGTGAGGGGGAGTTTGGTTTATTGTTACAAAAGTTTGTTTGCATGATTACTTTGATTTGTTTGATAAGGAAGATTGGCTTTTGTTTCTTGCATTATTGCATGTCCTGATATTTACATCATCATATCATGCTTGTGTGGTTTGTGATCTTGCTTTTGTTGTTTGAGAGGAGAAAGTTGTTTTTCATGTGTCTTAGGATTTCATGTTTTTATGCCATGTGTCGGGTTTAGGTTTTCATGCTACATGTTCTTAAAATCTCCAAAGTTGCATCTTCATGTTATTCATGTTTTGCATCTTATGTTTCAAGATAGTCTTATATTGTTTTTCATATACTCTTGTGGGACTAATATTTGTTTTGGAGATTGTGGCACTGATAGTTGTTTTGCAGAGATCATGACTTTGAGAAAGAAGTTTGTTTTTGTTGGCTGTAATGGGTTGGGGTGATTAGGATTTTATTTGTTAGATGTGTTTTGTCACGGCATTGCCAAAGGGGGAGATTGTTAGGTTTTTATTCTTGGCAACCCCGTTTGACAAAACTCCTTTCAGCTGTATTTATTTTCGCATTTTTATTTCAGTGAGGCTATGAGTTTATTAGATGCGAATCCAAATCCGAATTGAGCCATGCAGAGAAGTTTGTAATGTTGATGCTTTCAAGATTGCCACTTCGCTGATTATTACGGGGGTCGAGTTGGTTTTCTACAAACAAGAAGTTGGTTTTCTTTCCCAACTAGGATTGCTTTGGATTTTCTATAAGTAGTTGGTTATCACCCAAAACTACACTACTAATTGATTGAAGTCCTCCAGATCTTCTTTTTGGTTCTTAAAGGTTTATATCTGGGGATATTTTGTTTTCTTTGATATTTTATTGAGTATTTAACTCATGGTTTAAAGAGAGTATATCAAAGGATTGTTTGTTATACACAAAAGAGAGAGTTGTTCTTCAGTTGTGAATTCTGAAGAATTCGAGCCTGAAGCTTTGGAGGGAATCCGGAGTGGCTCATCAGAAAGACAATTCCGTGCTGAAGATGGGGTTGGAAGAGGCACATAGAGGTTGGTTCAATTAGGCGTTGTGTATTCGCTAGATAATTGAGAGTGATACCTGTGTAATTCCTTTATATCTTCTTAGTGGATTGTTCTTGTGGCTGTTGCCCGTGATTTTTTGATCACAATTGGAAGGTGTCCAATTGTGGTTTTTCCACATAAAATCTTTGTGTCTCTTTCTCTTGATTGTTTGATTGGGATTGTTATATTCTGCTTAAAATTGATACATAATCACAAATCAACATCTAGGAGGTTTCTAGATTTTTCATTGAGATATTTCAATAAAAATAATACATTCATTATCTTATATTTAATGTGTATAATTCCAAAAGGGAGCTTTTTTGATAAATTCTCTTTCTAAAGGTTTTATTCCATCCAACTTATATTCTTTTTTATTATTCCATTAGGTCCTATTTGAAGTAAGAAGACCAAAACACTCTAAATCTCTTCTGCCCCCATTAATGTTGATGGTCATTATATCTTCACTCCAAAAAAATGCATTAACTACACACCACTATTTAATGTTGATATATTATACACAAAAAATTAAACATGGTTTTTTTATTAATTGTCATTATGTTTTGGTAATTTTCATGTATCATTGATTGTCATTATGTTTTGGTTGTTCCCATGCATCTAAATGTTGACTGTATGTGATGACGTTGATGTTCACATTAGATGATGTGAATGTGAATGTTCATATCAGATGACGTGAATGTTCACATCAGATGACGTGAATGTGAATGTTTACATCATATGATTTTGTGATAAAGGTGATGTTAAGGTTTATATCAGCATTGCATCAAATTACACGACCATAAGCCTCAACTTTCATTTGAATTCATATTTTAGTATGAACATTCATGTCATCTGATATGAACATTCACATTCACATTCACGTCATCTGATGTGGATATTCACATCATCACGAACAGTCAATATTTGCATGTATAGTTAATGCATATCAACATTAAATATAAGGGTATAAGAGTCTAAGAAAATAGTGTAAATTAAGAAAAAAGACCTTATGGAATAAATGTATAAATATATGGGGCTAAGTGAGTTATAAATTTCCTTCATGAACTTCTTGGTTAGAACACTCCTAAATAGAATTTATCAATAAAAACCCAATTCCAAAACCATTTCAAGTCAAATGTGGGTTAATACCTTTTCATTTCTAAATTTATTAGTATCGATTTATTCACAATGTATTTCTCATCTTTTGTTTGATAAGAAAAAGAACAAGAAAAGAGTTAGCTAATATATATTATACATTGAGGTGTTATCATATTAAAGAGATTTCTATGTTTATATTATATTGTTTTTGGCAATTCTAGTTTGTGACTAGGGATGGTGACTCAAGAATACTGTTGGGATATTTTAATAAAAATAATATTATATTTAATACATTTATTATCTTATATTTAATGGCCATGTTTACTTAGTTCTTTGGGAAGAGAGATTGAACTAATAGCCTGTGGGATCCACTTAAAGAGTATTTAGTTGGGGACATGAGTGAAAGGATCAACTATTCCCTTAGACTAGTAATCCCCCATATGGTAGGACTAACAAAGTTACGGGAGGGTTGGGATTAGAAATTGAGTGAGAGGATTAGTGAAATTTAAAATAATTTTTAAGCAAAAACTATATTTTTTAGAATAAAAAAATAATTATAATATTAAAAAAATACTAAAACTTAAAAAATATTAATTTTATATATTAATACTATCTATAGTATTACTAATCCGGTGGTATATAAACAAACACTCTTTATCTTACATTCTCAACTTAATACCACCACACTAATAATCTCCTCATTCAATCTCATTATGCTCTAATCTCTTCCATCCTATAGAGCCAAACAAACATGACCAATGTGTTTAATTCCAAAACCATTTCAAGTCAAATGTGGACTAATACCTTTTTATTACTAAATTTATTAGTGTCCATTATTATGAAATCTTTTTATTAAAACAGTATTTATTCACAATGCATTTATCATCTTATATATATATATATACTCTACTCATTTGATAAGAAAAAGAGCAAGAAAAGAGTTAGCCAATGTATTATACATTGAGGTGTCATCAAGGTAAAGAGATTTCTATGTTCATATTATATTATTTTGGGCAATTCTAGTTTGTGATTATGGATGGTCATTTTCCCTCGCATTGCTCTGCACCCACATTTCTTGCCCCGCATAGATTTTTCCTGCCCTGATTAAGAAGTAGGATGGGAACGGATTTTGGTTCCCTTGTCCCGTTCCACCCGAACCCCACCCCGATTATATTTATTAAATATATTTATATGTATATAATATATATAATATATTTATTTTTCATTATAATAAAGTTAAAACACTAAAATACTATACTTAATATTAATTTTTATTCATTTATTTTCTATCTTATATAATATAATTCTAATTTAAGTATAAATTATTATTCGTAATATACTATATTTGTTGGACAATCTTTACTGTATTAGAAAAATAAATTTTGATTAATTTCTTGAATAATATTCTGATCAAGTCCAGCGTTAGACACGGTGTCCTTAAGACAGATTCGTCCTCTCAACAGTACTTCCAGAATACGGACGTCTATCTCCCAGGATAAAATGATCAATCAACGAATAAATGCAGCACTATAATTTGTTCGTACAACGAACACACAAAGTGTAGATACTCTTTCTCACAAAAAATTAAAGGAATTAATGCAACAAAATGCAGAGAAGAATAGCAGCAAAAAGATGAACAGAAATTTGAAAATTAATCCAATTGAGGGACTAGTCTATTTATAAAGATGAAGTGGTGGCTTCGTGGCTGTTAGTTTTGAATTAAGCATGTATAATACTTGTTCAATTTAAATTAAACAGATACAAAATCTGTAGGCACTGTTTTTGAATTTCAAAAAATTGAAATTAACTTGGACAGAAATTCGGAATTAATTTCGAATTTATTGTGACCGATTTTATTTCAAAAAATAAAATTTAATTCAAATGTTTTTGGCTCAAAAAGATTAGTATTGGGCTGGACAAGCCCAACCCAACCTCACACCACGCACCCGCGCGCCCAAGCCCAGCCCGTCCGACCGGTCGTACGGATGGCGGCGAGCGCGTGTGGTGATTTTTGAGTCCAATGGGTCTAGCCTATTTTGCTCATAACCTCCCTCTCTACAAAACTTGGGTACCCCTTGGGGTACACCCCAAGTTCCAATCCCATGCCTTATAAACCCACTCAAAACTTCCCACCAAATCAATGTGGGACAAGCCATTTTTCAAGCCTTTAAGGATTTTTAACAAAAACTCTATTTCCATGGAGCACACTTTGGCTTCAATTTCCCATTCAACCGATAATGGTTTTAAGCAACCAAATATGCCACGTGATTCACAACGCAGCATAGAACGCGTTACCACTTTGACCCGCTAATTTTGGCGTACAGGTCCCACCTAAATAATAGGCCAAAGTTAGGAAAAAATTATGTTTTTACCTAGAATTTTCCAACCATTTCTAACAATCCCTCACATGAATGGAATTTGATGACAACGGAAATGCAACAATATGCAGAATTTGTCGAAAGAGTATAAATCGAAAATATCTTGCATCAGGATAGATACCTTTCGGCCTTGAACCTTTCCTAGTGATAACTTATTGGACTTACTAGCTAACCAATGGACGCGATGCCTTGAATTGTTCAGTCGTTTGTATAAGCCAAGACAATAGATTTCACACAAAATATCTTCTAACATATCGTGGTTCTCACTGTTGTGTTCATTTTGGCCTTGAACGCTTCTGGTTTTCATGAGTGTTTCTAGAGAATCTAGCCTCTTCATTCTCATAGAACCGGTCCCAGTTCAACACTCATATAGGTGATTCTTATTGTGAATATCTCCTTATACTCGTCTTGATTTAATGCTTATAAGTAATCATTAAAAGCAAAGCTTATCCTTATACCCCTGCAGACAACACATGTTGCAGATATCACTCTCACCATAGGAATGGGTAAGGAATTTTAATCCCTTGGTGATTTCTGTCGAGCCACACATAACTTAGTTGTCCATTTGAACTTAGTTCTTGGGATCTCCAGTCATATAAGTAGGGTTACCATTATGATGATTCTTATGTAATAGGTTTTAATCTTATCCCCTTTGATGAACTATACACTTGCTCTTTTATCAAATCTTTTGTTAATGGATCCGCAATATTCTCTTTAGATTTTATATAATTTATTGAGATTATTCCATTTGAGAGCAATTGCCTTACGGTATTATGTTGACGACGAATGTATCGAGACTTACCATTACATATATGATTCTGTGCCTTGCTTATTGCAGATTGACTATCACAATGAATGCAAATAGCTGGCACAGGTTTTGGCCACTTTGGAATGTCTTCTAAGAAGTGACGAAGCCATTCTGCTTCTTCTCTTGCTTTGTCTAAAGCAATAAACTCAAATTCCATTGTGGATCGCGCAATGTATGTTTGTTTCGTGGATTTCCAAGAAATAGCAGCACCTCCCAGAATGAAGACATATCCACTAGTGGATTTTGAATCTTTAGTATCTGATATCCAATTGGCATCACAATAACCTTCGAGTATTGCTGGATATCGAATAAAGTTCAAACCAAGATCACGGGTAAATCTTAGATATCTAAGAACTCGAATGATCGCTTTCCAATGGTTTTCTCCGGGGTTACTAGTGTACCTACTCAATTTACTGACTGCATAAGCTATGTCAGGACGAGTACAATTCATCAGGTACATTAGGCTTTCAATGATTTGGGAGTATTTTAGCTGAGATAGCGCATCAGCGTTATTTTTTGACAAATAATGAGTGATGTCTACAGGTGTTCTAGCTAAATTCATATAATCCTTGATAAATTTACCAAGAATTTTCTCAATATAATGTGATAGAGATAATGCATATCCGTCAGATGTTTTAGTAATTTTCATTCATAATATAACATCTGCGACTCTCATATCTTTCATATCAAATCTTTTGTTAAGCATTTGCTTAGTTGATTTGATCATGTTTTGACTGCTTCCAAATATAAGCATGTCATCCACATAAAGACAAACTATGATATATCCTTGGTCAGTGTTTTTAACATAAACGCATTTGTCACATTAGTAAGCATTGCATGATCAAATTTTTCATGCCATTGCTTAGGTGCTTGTTTTATCCATAAAGCGATTTTACAAGTCGACAAACTTTCTTTTCTTGCCCCGGTACTACAAACCCTTTGGGTTGCTCCATATAGATTTCTTCATTTAGATCACCGTTTAAGAAAGCTATCTTAACATCCATTTGGTGTATTTCTAATTTAAGCAACGCTGCTATAGTGATAAGCATGCGAATGGATGTTATTCTTGTCACAGGGGAATATGTGTCAAAATAGTCCAGACCTTCCTTTTGTCTGTAACCTTCAACTATAAATCTTGCTTTATACTTGTCAATTGAACTATCTGCTTTCATTTTTCTCTTAAATATCCATTTATATCCAAGAGGTTTAGAACCTGGTGAAAGATCCACCAATTCCCAAGTATGATTTTGCATAATGGATTCAATTCCATTATTAACAGTTTCTTTCCACAAAGGTGCTTCAGGACTTGTCATTGCTGCCTTAAAGTTTTGAGGTTCATTTTATAATAGGTATGTCAGAAAATCTGGACCAAAGAATTTTGATGTTCTTGCTCTCTTACTTCGTATTGATCCATTATCAGTTATATTGGTGGAGACCATTACTAGTCTCTTGTGTTTGATTGTCATTAGTCTCTTGACTTTGTGTACAATCATAAGTTCTTTTCTCTGAACTTAATTCCTGTCCTTTCTTGTAAGGAAAGACATGTTCAAAAAACACAGCATTCCTCGACTCTATAATAGTGTTCACATATATATCAGGTATTTCTGATTTATAAGTCAGAAACCGATATGCACTACTTGTGATACCCCTGTTCCGAAATATGCTAATTGGTCCTTAATTTGAATATGATTATGTGTTTGATATGATTTCATGTGCCATTGTGTGAAGATATGTGGTTTTGAATTTTCTATCTGTTCACCGTAGGAATATCTGTTTGATTCTCCTGCTTCGGAAATTAATTGAGGGCCTTATCGGCCACGGAACCCGAAATTGATTACGCCATTGTGATTGGCATAATTTTTAAAGCCTACGGTGGAATTTAATTGAAAAATTGATTCGGGCCAGATTAAGTTGATTAAATTGTTAAATTAGTGCCCAATTACTTTAGTAATGTTATATTGAAATTAGTGGGTTTTGTTGGAGGGGCAATACACCCTCATTTGGTGTTTGGAGGATCAAAGATCTGATTTTACACCTTTGTGTGAGAGAGGGTTGGCTCTGAGAGTGAGGGAACTCAAAATTGAAGTTTGATCATTGTAGCTAGGTGATCTTGAAGGCTAGCTCAAGAATCTACCATAAATTGTAAGGATTAAGCTCCTAGGTGAGTAATCACTCCTTGGTTCATGAGTTTGAATTTGTAATTTTGTAGGTTCAAAGTTTATTTGTGATCAAGAGCATAATTTGAGTTGAATTTGTCATATTGGGAGTTTATGTGAACATGTATGTGCATGATTGCTGGAGTTTTGCATATTCATGCATGAATCATGTTGAACAAGAGGATTTGGGCACCAAACATCACATGCATACATAGTTTTCCTAAGTTCCATGATCATAAGCCTTAATTGTACCATTTGAACTCAAATTGGGAGCCAAAACATACATGCATGTTTGATTTTTGAAGGAATGGAGCTTATATGGAGTTTGTAATATAGGAGTTTTGTTCATACTTAAGAAATGAGAGTTGTTTGAGAATTAGATGATGATTTTGAACGAATTGATGTAATATCCTTACACTCTCATACAATATAATGTGCTTATATGTTTTTGGGACCAAAATCGTGAGTTGAAGCCTTTAAACATCGAAATTGAAGCCCAAGAACAATTCTGGGTTTTCCAGAATTTTGGTGCTCGCTTGATTTGGGAAATCGCCGCTTGAGCGTAAATTTCATGCTCTCAGCACTTTTTGCAGAGTTAGATGTCCGCTCGAGCTGGATATTTCACGCTCGAGCGGGGAGATTTTGTAGACAGGCCTTTCGCTCGAGCACCCTAACTCACGCTCGAGCGTAATTTTGAGGTAACCAGTACTTTTGCAGGCCTCTTGGGTCCGCTCGAGCGGGGAAGTCCATGCTCGAGTGGGGATCCTGTTTTCTGAAATTTTGTTCATGCGTTCTGTGTTTCGTTTTCTGTTTTCTTTCACTTATAATCACTTTTAGGCATATGTTAAGCATTGTAAATGAGTTAATGAGATAAGAATAAAGCTTAAAGAGGAATATGTGAATTAAGGAATGGAATGAATTATTAATGACCCTTTTGTGTTCATGGAATGTGTAGGGTCAAGCTCCAGGGCAAATCCACAAGCCGAACACTGTGAGTAATATCGATATTTGAAAGCTTGTCAATGTCCAATTGTTTATTCCCTTATAAGCTTTATGAGTTGCAATTGGGATTGTGGACCAAAGGTCGTTCTAGTCTAAATAAATGGACCGAAGGTCGTTTTGACAAGAAATGAATGGACCGAAGGTCGTTTTGATAAAAATGAGTGGACCGAAGGTCGTTTCGACATATATGAATGGACCTAAGGTTGTTTTGACATGAATGAGTGGGCCGAAGGCCGTTTTGACACGAATGTATGGGCCGAAGGCCGTTTTGACGTAAACGAATAGGCCGAAGGCCATTTTCACATAAATAAATGGGTCGAAGGCCATTTTGACATGAATAAATGGGCCGAAGGCCGTTTTGACATGAATGGAAATCTGAAGGGGCCAAGGGCCAGAATGTTTGAAACTACAGTCACTTAATTTGAATTTCATATAGTTATGTACATCTGTTAAATAGAAATATGGATTGGGTCCAAGGCCGTTTGGAGCATGTTGTTCTACATTGTTATGTAATTTCCGTATTGGATATTATTCACTAGGCTATCGCTCACGCTCATTCATGTGTTTGTAGGTGAGCCAAGAGAAGTCCAAACCCAGCCCCAATGAAGTCTGCCAGGAACAACATGAGTTTTGGAGAGTTAACCTTGTGTCTCACGCACGAGACCCATCCTTGCGATTCTGTTATGTATTTATATTTTGTCTTGTTGGCGAGGACTTTGTGAATATCTGTATATAATTTTGTTATGGGTTGACTCAGTTTGGATGATCCTCTCTGTAAAGGATTTTACGGTACTGTATTTTGTTGTGGGTTATTAACGTATATGCCCATGGTTTGTTTTAAAATGCATATAAGCACGGCTCTATGGACAAAGCTTTAATTTTTTTTTTTGCTTCCGTTTGGCCCCTTTACTCTGATGAGTTATGTCTGTTTTGGTTTGAGGCCGTAGGTAATCTCAGGATTACTGGCCAGTTATGTCCTTAACCCATAGGGGCGGGTTCGGGCCATGACACTACTGTTCTGAGCATAACCAATAAACACACAATCTATTATTTTTGTTCCAATCTTAGTCTTTTTAGGATTAGGAACTTCAACTTTTGCCAAATATCCCTACACTTTTAATTATTTGTAGGAAGGCGGTCAACCTTTCCACAATTCATAAGGAGTGCTGTTGGTTTTCTTGTGGAGTATTCTGTTAAGAACATAATTAGCAGACAAAATTGCTTCCCCCCATAAGTTCTGTGGTAAGCCTGAACTTAGTAACATGGCATTCACCATTTCTTTTAGGGTTCTATTCTTCCTTTCAGTAGTTCCATTTTGCTGAGGAGAATAGAGTGCTGTAATTTGGTGAATAATTCCATGTTGTGCACAAAATTCATTTAATGGTGCATCATGTTCACCACCCCTATCACTTCTAACCATTTTAATGGTTTTACCAAGTTGATTTTCAACTTCTGTTTTGTAGAGTTTAAACATTTCTAAGGCGCCATATTTACTTCTAAGTAAATAAACATAACAATATCTTGTGCAATCATCGATAAATATTATGAAATACTTTTTGCCTCCTCTAGTTTGAACAAATTTAAGATCACATACATCTGTATGAATTAATTCTAGAGGTTCGGTTTTCCTTTCAGCTGATTTAAATAGAGCCTTAGTTAGTTTCGCTTCTACACAAATTTCACATTTATGATTATGATCAATTTCAAACTTTGGTATATAATCCAAACCAATTAATCTACGCAAAGCATCAAAATTTATATGTCTTAATCTGCCATGCCATAAATTCGACTCAAGAATATAAGCAAAAGATGTGTTATTCTTATTCATAGCAACTTTTGGTACAACTGTCATTACATTTAATTTGAAGAGACCACCATCACTCATGTATCCCTATATCACTCTTTGATAATACAAATTTATCAGACTCAAATACAAGCCTAAAACCATTTTTACTTAACAAAGAGCCAGAAACCAAATTCTTCCGGATGTTAGGTATATGCAGTACGTTGTTGAGGGTCAGTTCTTTCCCTGATGTCATCTTCAAGATCACTTTTCCTTGTCCAGCCACAGTAGAAATAGAAAAATTTCCCATGAAAAGTTGTTCACCATTTGCAGCCTTATTGTAGGTAGTGAACATCTTCTTGTCCGCACATATGTGACGAGTTACTCCAGTGTCAACCCACCACTCCTTGGGATTTCCAACCAAATTAGCCTCATACACCACAATAGAGAGGTTGATGTCATTCACCCCGTCAGAGATGTAATCTAGTTCAGTTACATTGGCCTGATTGGTAATCTTCTTGCTTGTACTTCCGCGATCCTTCTTAGGACGGCGGCAGCCAGAAGCTTGATGCCTAGTCTTGCCACAGTTATAGCATTTTTCTTTGAACTTCTTGTTGCCATTGTTGTCGCCTTGTTTAGGACCATCTCCAGTAAACTTCCTCTTTTTGTTATGTGGTTTGTGAACTTGTTCAACCACATTAGCCTTGGACTCAATGAGATTTTTCCTATTCCTCTTTTCAGCCTTTTGGTTATCTTCCTCAATTCTCAATCTTATAATCAATTCATCCATGGTCATCTCCTTGCGTTTATGTTTTAAATAATTTTTGAAATCTTTCTAAGCTGGTGGTAACTTTTCCACTAGAGTAGCGACTTGGAAAGACTCGCTAAGAGACATACCTTCTGAATGAATATCATGCAAAATTATTTGAAAATTTTGAACTTGAGAAATTACTGTTTGGGAGTCTAGCATAACAAAGTCCAGAAATTTACCGACAACAAATTTCTTCATGCCGGCATCCTCTGTCTTGTATTTCTTCTCCAAAGAATCTCACAATTCTTTTGCTAAGTTCAGAGGGCTGTAAACGTTATACAACATGTTGTCAAGGCCATTAAGGATGTAGTTTCTGCATAGGAAATCTGAATGTTTTGAAGCTTCTACAGCGACAACAACTTGCTGATCACTTTCACCCTCTTTAAGTGCTGGAGCCTCTTCATGGAGAAATCGGGCCAAATTTAGAGTTGTAAGATAGAACAACATCTTCTGCGGCCATCTCTTAAACTCAGTACCGTTAAATTTTTCCCCTTTTTCTCCATGATTTATTGGTACTTGAATATGGTTCTGGATAGGGACCGGTGTTGGTGTAACAATTGGAGTACCACTTCCAGTTGCAGATTCAGTTGTAGTAGTCATAATATCTGATTACAAAAATCAGAAAAACAAACGACAAATTAATGTTCTAGTTACTAAAACCAGAAAATAAAGTATAGCACAAAATAATTTTATTTTCCTTGTTACTAAAACCAAAAAAATAAAATACCACAATAATTTTCTGTAACACCGAATAACATTCTGCAATTGTTAATGACACCAGTATATTACTACTAGTTGTCAAAGAAACTAGACAGTATATTACTATTATTTGTCAAATAGTTTATGAATACTATTTGTATTTTCCAACTAAAATATCACTTTGTGAAACACAGAAAGTTAAATACAATAAAGATACAAAAAAATGATTCTGTCTTTAGATTGTTGGACAATCTTTACTGTATTAGAAAAATAAATGTTGATTAATTTCTTCAATAATATTCTGATCAAGTCCAGCGTTAGACACTGTGTCCTTAAGATAGATTCGTCCTCTCCACGGTACTTTCAGAATACGGACGTCTATCTCCTAGGATAAAATGATCAATCAACGAATAAATGCAGCACTACAATTTATTCGTACAACGAACACACAAAGTGTAGATACTCTTTCTCACAAAAAATTAAAGGAATTAATGCAACAAAATGCAGAGAAGAATAGCAGCAAAAAGATGAACGGAAATTTGAAAATTAATCCAATAGAGGGACTAGTCTATTTACAAAGATGAAGTGGTGGCTTGGTGGCTGCTAGTTTTGAATTAAATAGGTATAATACCTATTCAAATTAAATTAAACAGATACAAAATCTGTAGGCACTGTTTTTGAATTTCAAAAATTGAAATTAACTTGGACAGAAATTCAGAATTAATTTCGAATTTATTGGACAGATTTTATTTCAAAAAATAAAATTTAATTTAAATGTTTTTGGCCCAAAAAGATTAGTATTGGGCCGGACAAGCCCAACCCAACCACGCACCCGCGCCCAGGCTTAGCACGATCGAACAGAGGGCGGCACGCGCGTGTGGTGATTTTTGGGTCCAATGGGTATAGCCCATTTTGCCCATAATATCCATCTTTACAAAACTTGGGTACCTTTTGGGGCACACCCCAAGTTCCAATCCCATGCCTTATAAACCCACTAAAAACTTCCCACCAAATCAATGTGAGACAAGCCATTTTTCAAGCCTTTAAGGATTTTCCACCAAAACTCCATTTCCATGGAGCACATTTTGGCTTCAATTTCCCATTCAACCGATAATGGTTTTGAGCAACCAAATATATCACGTGATTCACAACGCGGCATAGAACGCGTTACTACTTTGACTCGCTAATTTCGGCGTATGGGTCCCACCTAAATAATAGACCAAAGTTAGGAAAAAATTCTGTTTTTACCCAGAATTTTCCAACCATTTCTAACAATATTATCTATAATTTTTATTATATTTTCAATTTTCAACTTACAAAATTAACCCATCTCCTACTCCGCACCTGCTCCGCTTTCGCCACCCCCGATTTGCCTCACCTCCGATATGATACTGGGCGGGGGTGTATTTCTATAAATCCTTCCCAAATGTGACTTGTGACCATCCATATTTGTGACTTGATTCAAGCCTCCTAGTGGTCGTGAACACTGGATAAGGGACGTTGTGTGTAACTTGAGTTTAAACTTGGAACTGCTTCACCTCGACTGTGTCTTCAAGAGGGAAGGAAAAGTAGTTTTAGGACAGTGACAACGCGACTCCCAAAGTCTCACAACTATTTTCCTATACTCTTATTTTTGTCTATCTATATTATTATTTATGTTATTGTTATGATAATATTTATGTTAAATATTTTGTTTATTATACAGCTAGACTAACAATCCAAACCTCTAGGCACTAACAATATTGTTTTGTTAGTCTAGCAAAACAATAAACATGAAATTAATCACAAATATTATGATAACAATGATAAGAAAAAATAATATAGATAGACAAAAAAACGAGAATAGAGAACATAGCTGTGAGAGTCTGAGACTAGTGTTGTCACTATCCTAAATTGTGTTTCCTCCCCTCATGAAAGTATAACCAGAGTAAAACAATTTTAAGATGAAATCCATTTTGCTCACAGCATCCTTTGTTTAGTGTTCATTACTATTAGAAGGTTTGAATCACATCACAATTCAAAATTGTCCAAAATAACAATATGCATGTGAGTATTATATAGAGCAATGTCCTTTCGAGAGAATTATATATTCAACACCAATGGTTTAGAGCTCTTTATAAAGAGGGGTTTCTAAGACCAACATAAAAACTCATTTATAGGCCTTAACTAATAGGGTCAAATACAAAAATGTAACTTATAAACTTATAATGTAAGAAATCAACACCATAATAAAGTTTTTGTAATAACCACGTAAATCTATGGGGAACTTACGTGTAGATCCTAATAGATGAGTTTATTGTCTAATAGGTTCTATAATAATTAATGGTATTTTTCATCAAACATTATAAAAAAAAATCATTAATTGTAAATTTTTAGCGACAGTTTGAAAATTTTGTCACAAAAAATGTTACTAATTATAAGTTTTAGCGACAGTTTAAAGAAATTCGTCACAAAAAAGTCACTAATCTTTAACTTTCAGCAACAATTTCAAAAAATCGTCACAGAAAAATGTCATTATAAAAATTTTAGCGACAATTTATAAAAACCGTGACAAAGAAAAAGCCACTAATTGTTAATTTTTAGTGACATATGCAAAAAATCCTCACAAAAAATTATTTTTACTGACGATTTTACTAAGACTTATTTTCAATAAGACTTGATGGGAATTAAGTCCAACTATTAGGGCTTATTGGTAGTTTACCCTAAATTTATTAATATTTATTTTTATTAAATTATCCTGATTGTTTTAGGACCAAAATTTGGAGATAAGTGATTGTGGGAAGTGTTTAGTAAGGCAACGCTTCGGTTTGCCATTTGAATCGATTCTTTGAGAGATTTGAGGGTAATATATATAGGTAAGGAGAGTTAGTGGGCAAGTGATAGACACTTGATGTGTAAGTTGAGTCTTGTATATACACATCGAATCTGTATATCACATTGCCACAACCAAAATAAAGTAAAAAATCTAGCAAAACTTGATCTGCATGCATATAGGGGTGTAATTTTGGCTCGCGGCCCGCGGGCGACCTGAGGTGGGCCCGATCCGTTAAGGCCTGAGTCCGAACCCAAGCCCAAGCCCAGCCCGATGCCTTGGGTTAGGGCTTAGGCCATCGTTTTGAAGCCCAGCCCGGCCCGGCTTGGCCCGTGGCCCGGCCTATTGGCCCACTCAAGGCCTGCCCAAAAGCCCGGCTCGCCTAGCCCACCCGATGCCCATTTTTTTTTAATGGAAAATAATAAAATTTTGGTGGGAAAAATTAAAAAAATTGTTTAAGCCCGCCCAAGCCCGAGCCTAGGCCCAAGCCCATGGGCCCGCCCAAAGCCTGAATACCCCTCGGCCTGGGTTAGGGCCTAGTTTTTTGGCCCGTGGGCCGGCCTGGCCCGATTTTTTGGCGGGAGCCCGCAAGGCCCGAATGGGCCGGGCTGGGCCCAAGCCTGAATGGGCCGGGCCGGTTCGGGTTGGGCCAAAATTACACCCTTACATGCATACAAACAAAAATGTGCGACCGTAGGCTTAGGATGTGTGGCCATACTCATGAACTGCTGTAATGCCCCAAAAATATGAAAACTCAGACTACTCATTCCACATTTCAATCACATACATTATTCAATCATAAACGGAAGCGTAAATAACATCCTATACATCTGATAATCATAATGTTTTATAATATTACCAAAACCATAACACATGCATGATAAATTCATGGTCTATTTGGTAACCATTCCATTTTCAGTTTTTAGTTTATATTTCAAAAAATTTAAAAAACTGTCATAAAAACTTGTTTGATAATTTTTTTGGTTTATAAATGGTTGTCTCAGTTTATAAATTTAAAGAAAAAATATAAACTCAAAAAATGAGTTTACGTTTTCAGTTTTCAATTTTTTTTTTCAAATAATTTTTTTCAATTATTTTCTTCAATAAATTATTTTTTCAATAATTTTTTTTTCAATAATTTTTTTTTCAAATAAATTTTTTTAATAATTTTTTTTCAATTAATCTTTTTTTTAATTAATTTTTTTTTTCAATTATTTTTTTAATTAATTTTTTTTCATTTTTTTTCAAATATTTTTTTTCCCAATTAATTTTTTTTTCAATTATTTTTTTAATTAATTTTTTTTCAATTATAATGTGTGTGATCCCATTATCATAAATAATAAAAATAAATATAAATATTTTAGGCCTGAATAAACATATTTTTTAGTTTATATTTTTAAATTTTTTAAAATATTTTGTTCAAACCAAACGCGTTTATAATTTATGTTTTTCTAAAAATAAATAAAAACCAGTTTATAAAATTTTTGTAAACATAAATTAAAAACGTAAACATTACCAAACGCTAGCTCATTGATTCAAAAACTTGAGTCTATAGTATGTGTTTGATGAAAGCTAATATCTAAACTACCACAGATTCATGCCTTATTGGCTACAAGTTTCCAAGGCTATACTTGGGTACAATAAAAGTGGGTCTTAAGCCTAATACACATTAGTCCAAGGCTTACACAAAATAAAACACAAAAAAGAAGAAAAGAAAAAAAAAAGTGTTCAACTCCAACTTCCTCCCAAGCTATCCCCTTAGCAGAGGCATACCATCAACACTTGAAATGTTTCTCATGTGATGTGACAATCCTACTCTATGTTATGCTAATTAATTATGCTTATAATTATGAGCTTGATATGGTTTTGAATGCTAATTATATGATTATATATATTTTTGAATTTCTATCTATTCACCATAAGAAAATCTATTTGATTTTTTGTTAGAAAATTTAAATTGAAGGCCGTAGAGGTGACAGAAACTGAAATTGATTGTATTTTTGCGATTAGCATGATTTTTAGAGCCTATAGTGAAACTTAATTAAAAATCGATTAGGATTAAAATAATTAGATTAAATCAATAAAATTAAGTGCAATTGGTTAACCTTAATTGAGATGGATTAATTTAAACTAATCACTTAATATATATAAGGGCCAAACACACTTAAGCTCATATTATGAGCTTAAGATCTGAAAATACACTTTAGAGAGAGAGAGAGAGAGAGAGAGAGAGAGAGAGAGAGAGAGTGAGAGAGATAACACAATTTGAAGGATTTAGCTCAAGCTTGGAGAAACTAGGAGGATTAGCTCAAGAATTGGTTACAATTGGAAGAGTTGAAGCTCCTAGGTAAGTAATTGAGTTCAAATTTGTGAGTTTAAATTTATAACTAAGTGGATCTAAGCATGATATGTGACTAAGGGCAAGAATTGAGTTGAATGTAATGAAATTGGAGTTGTATATGCATGCATGTTGCATTCATTATGATTATGTTCATTTGAGCATGAAACATGAAGGATTAAGTACCGAATCATACATACAAGCATAGTTTTGACGAGCTTCGTGATTATAAGCATCATTTGTACCATTTGAAATGGAATTAGAGTCAATAAGTTACATGCATGCATGATTCATGAAGGTGTGTAGCTTAGTTGCATGTGTTTTGAAGTTGTCAAGAAGAATATGGAATGATTTGAGAATTGGATCATGGTTTTGGAAAATTGGTCTCAAATTACCTATGTTTCCATGTCATGTAATGTCTTTCCATGTTTTTGTACCAAAAATACGAGTTTTGAACCTTTGGAATCAAGTTTTGAACTTTAAACACAGATCTAGAAATTCCAGAATTCGTCATGTCCGCTCGAGCAGGAAAAGTACTGCTCGAGCGTAAAAATCAAGCTCCCAAAAGTTTTGCAGACATTGATGTCCGCTCGAGCGAGAAGAACTGCGCTCGAGCACCCACTCACATGTTTTGACTCTTGGCATGAGCGACAAAAGTCAAGCTCGAGCGCAAAAATGAGGCAACTAGTACTTTTGCAGACCAATGGGGTCCACTTGAGCAGGAAAAATATACGCTCGAGCGAAGAGCCCTATTTTAGAATTTTTGAAAAGTTGTTTTATGTTCCAAATTCCATTTTCTTTTATTTTTGAACATTCTTAGGCACACATTGAGCATCCTAAATGAATTAAAGAACAAGAAAGAAGCCCAAGAATCTTAAGCAACTTAAATAATGGATTGAATTGTATTATAACCCCAAGTGTTATGAATTATGTAGGGTCAAGTACGAGGACGAATCAAGCACCAGAACACTGTGAGTAATATCGTAGCAAAGATATTTTTGTATATGCATTATTTTCTAAATGATGCCTATGTGGTAAGGTTCTAAACTTTTGAAGTGATATTAAGAATGAATATTCTAATCACTTAATTCAGAATGAAATACACGAAGTGATCGACGTATGGGTGTGAAATAGGCCTAAGGCCGTTTTGTATACTTATTAAATGGGCCGAAGGCCGTTCAGGATAAGGAAAAGAAATGGACCTAAGGTCGTTCTGGATATAAGAATGGATATGACCATGGATTTAAATGTGTGCACACAACAAATGTATATATGTAAATTTGACCTAAGGTCGTTCTGTGTGTAATGGACCTAAGGTTGTTCTGTGTGTAAGTTGGACCCAAGGTCGTTTTGTATGCTACATGGACCCAAGGTCGTTTCGTGTTTGAGAAATGATAGAAAGGACCTGAGGTCGTTCTGCTTTATTAATGATTTCCAAGCGTAATAGTGAATTATGATTGTAAGAATTTTGTTCATGAACTCCTTTGCCTTGATATTATTCACTGGGCGTTAGCTCACCCCCTTATTTATATATATGTAGGTGAGCAGCGGGATGTCCAGCTCAACCCCAGTGAGCAATGAGAAATCGAGTTTTGAGGAGTCAACCAAGGTTGCCTCACGCAAGAGCCCTTACTTTTGTTTTACTTGTCCTTTTGATCTTTTGAGGTCATGTATGACCAATTTTGTACAACCTTGGTTTTGTTAATACTGACTATTGAATGATCTTAGATGTGCGTAATACATACATAATATGAATGTTCGTATGGTGTGAGTTATTATACGAATATGAGAATGTTTTGGTTAAGCTATGTATGTACAGCTTATTGGACAATCTTTGTAAATTTTGCTTCTGCAATTTGGCCCCCTACTATTAAATATGACTCGATTTCTGACTAAGGCCACAGGTAATCTCGTGATTACTGGCCAGTTATGACTCTAATCCATAGGGGCGGGATTGGGTCATGACATGTAGGGTGAGCTAAACTCCAGTAGAGACACGTTTAATGGCATGTATGATGTTTAACAAACTCATATGATGAATGCATATGAAAGGCTATTATAAATCATGCGTTTTCCCCATTTTTGAAACAATACAATGCCAGAGTTCAAATCACAATTTATATATTTCCTTTAAGACATAAAACATGGCCGTAAATACACACACTGGTAATATCTAAGCACGTGTTTGCAAGTAGGCTTATAAAAAACACTACCAAAGCCACTTTATCGGTAGCTAATCGAAAGGAAGGCATCCTAACGAAGCGGATTTCTAAATTTTTATCATGGACACATAGGCCAACTTAATAAACCACAACCACACTCCTTGATTAGATTCACCATGGTATTCACCTATTTTTTTCAAAACAATACTTTTCAAATGCATCAGTATGAAACAATTGATTAAATGGAATGCATGAGTGAATTTGATTTTAGTTAACCTAGCTCTCATGCAACTTCTACAACAAGTCAATGCTATCCTCCACCGATAGCCAAAACAGTTATCTCTATTCAATATATTCTAATAATGCACAATATATATATATATATATATATAAAGAGCATAACTAAAGATTTCAAACAACACCAGCACGCTTGTCTCAACATCTTCCAAAATCTCTTTTATTTCCATGAAGTGCAAATTCACGAGTTCACAATAAATTCAACAACACAATTTACTTCTTAACCTTGTGCAACTCCTAGGGTTTCGATAAATAAAATTAAGGTTTCTCATTTTTGAGCCCATTTTTTCAAGTTTCTAATACCCACTATCATCATCAACAACCAAATAAAGATTTAAGAACAACTTTGAGAAAATCTTCTCTTTTATGTTGTAAAATACATATAAATCAAACCCTAATCTCACAAAGTGTTAAATTTACAAGATAACACATAACAAAGCTAAATAACATGCAAAACATTAAAGAAATCCCTACCTCTAGGGAAGAGGGAGAAAAGAGCAACACCTAAAAATTCAACGGCGATAGAAACTTAAAATTTTCAGATTAAAACGACACCCTTCACACACCCTACCTTTTTAACTCAATCACTAGGGGTAGAAAATGGGTAGAACTAGATGAAAACCAAGGTTTTCAACTTAGTGACTAAAAAATGGTGAAAAGAGATGTGAGGAAGAAGATAAGAATGAAAAAGTAGATATTTCTAGCATTTGGGTTCTATTTATAGACAAACGCATTGTGGGCACAAAGAACACACCACGTGCGCGAAAGTCACAATCACGGGCCCAGATTCCCACACCGTGGGTGAGATCCCAAAGTCGTGGTCTACTTTTGAGCCCTTTGCAGGCCATAAAATTTTTACCAGGTAAAGGACTTGAAGGTGTGTTTTGGTCACAGGTTACATCGTGGGCGCAAACTTCATCGCGAGTGCGATCACATGGATCGTGGCCTCTTTCGTGGGCCATGCGATTCTCTTAGGCCAACAAACTTGAAGGCCCTATCTAGTTGGGCCCTAGTCGCGGCCCCTTGCGGGCGCCATAAAGATGGTCACGGACGTGACTTTACAAACAGAAAGAAAATCTACCAAAGGTACAAAGTATAAACTAAAGTCCCTTGTGACAATTAAATAACTCAAAGATGCCAAGGACACCAACAGATACAAAACCAAGGAGTATAAAAGGACGGGTCTTAACTTGGCCTGCTATAACTGCGACCTCACCTTTTTAGGGAGGTCACGAACCCACTTTTGCGGCCGCACATCTCAAACCTATAGCTCGCTGAAGCATATGTAGCCTCGTGTTTTTGACATGTGGATCCCACTTTATCTATACTCCGTTTTGATCATAACATAAGAAAAGAAAAAAATTGATTGTGGTATCTTATCTAGGTGAGAAAATAAAAAATAAAAAAATGATTGTGTTTTATTACTATCATATTTGGATGGATGAGAAATCAAATCACGTGTGTGAGACCCTTGAATTTTGTATTTCCATTAGGACCCTTATTTTTGAATTATTTGAATAAAAACCCTCGGTTTTCCATTTATTCACAAAGTCAACCTTAAAACCGAAAACGCATTATTGACGAACCCGTACAAACCCTAATTGACCCTGAAAGCTTAAAAATCATTTCTAACACTCCAATATTAATTATTTAACTCTCAAATTTCAGATTAATCACTTTAAACCCTGGCTTCCGATTTTCACAGTTTTGGTTCGGTTACTCACCTTTAAATTCAAAGCGACACTATTTTAATTAATCCTACCCTTGAAATAGGTATTCTAATTCATAATTTGAGCCCAAACCCTTGCACTCTGAAATTTCACTTTAACCCCAAATCAAGTACTTTTATATATAAATGTACTAGTGGTAACCCGTGCTATGCACGGGATTGGTTTAACAATGTGTAAATTTTTTAATAACACATTAATTTCTAAGTTAACTCATTAAATTATAATCATAGTGCGTAGAGATCATCTTCCCAAATTTTATAAGTGAAGACAATATTTCAAAACAAATATTCATAAAATATTATATTCATCCAACTAATTTATTTTTCTTGAAATAATAAACTTGATTTCTAACTAAAGAAATAATCTATACTAACAATAAATAAGATGTTTCTCAATGAACATAATGTCTAAAATGTATACATGCTAAAAAACTAATAACAAGCTAAATGTCATAAATCAAATCTATCTATATTTGATAAATTAAAACTCAATAGATATTGCTTATCATATCCAAATGTCCCAAAAAGTACTTGTAAAAAAAAAAAAAAAAAGAAAAAAGGAAAAAAAAAGTGTTAACATTTTTTTGTTATCATTTTTTACATACAAACAAACTTTACAAAAAAAAAAAAAAAAAAACCCAGTTATATTACCTTATGAGGAGTGTTGATTTAATTGTCCTCATTTTTGTGTTGTTGCTTCACTTCATTCTCTTCACAACCATTATTTTATTGTTGTTGCTGCTGATGTTCCACTTTAATATTTTCATTACTAATGCTGTGCTTCACTTCATCCAATGCTTGTAAACAAATCATATCATTTTCAATTTCTTTCAATATAACTATCAGTGCTCTCATGTCTGGAATTTTATTTATTTATTTTATGAATTTCTTGTATAGGCCATGATGTTGGAAGTGTGTTAACTATAGCATGAACTAATATTGTAATGTGGGGCTGAAAACCTTTTTTTCTTAAGCTTATAAAACACTTGCTCTTTATGTAACATATGCTCTCGTACCGGTAAATTTGAAGTCATCCGCTCTTGCTCAAGTTCAATCCATAGAGGATGGACTTCACACTCCTCCACCTAAGCATCCATTAAATTCGAGGCATCTTTGATTTCATGCTTTTGAAAAATTGTTTCCTTTATTTCATTCTAGCTCGATGGTAGAAGGTCTAATATTGTTTCCATCATTTTTTTGCACTTATTTTTTTTTTCCTAATTTTTGCATTGCCTGACATATTTTGATTTTCTAATCAACAAGATTTTCTACTGGTAAACCCTCTTTATACGGTACAGTTTCAAATTCATTTATGGCATTTTGCATGGCCAAACGATCGCTATGATGCAAAGTCAGAGGAGACCGCATATTTATTTGCATAATGAATTTAACATACTTAACATACAATTACATAATTATTATTATTATTTTTTTAAATTTTAAACCACATTTATTATTATTTGAGTGATTTATAATGATAATTGTTAACATAAAAATTGTTTCTTCAAAAAAAGAAAAAAAAAAAAAGAAAAAGAAAAAGAAAAAGCAGGGTACTTAATTATAAAATAAAATAATTGTATGAATTAAACATAGTATATGTACAAACAATTAAATTAAATATAAACATGTAAATTTCAAATGCAACATACGTTTTCATATATGACATTACTTATTTTAAACAATTAATATATGAAGAGAAATAATAAAATAATTGTTTCTAGGAAAATGAAACACATTTGAAACTCTTGAACAAAATTATTGATCAATGCCACTAAAAACTTCTATGTAAAGTACATTTTTGGTGACATCATCCGGTATGCCTCATTTATTAATAATCAACACCTTTAAGGTTGACAGAGAGGTGGGATGTGATAGAGCTATATACAGCTGGCCATGAGAGAAGACTGAATTCAAAAGATAAATGTCCACATTCTTCAAAGTTTGCCATTGACTCTTATTTATTGTCATAGCGAATGCCAACTTTATTGGAAATTTCCTTCTTTTCATTATAAAAGGAGCATGATTTTTTGAAGGTGTTAAAACAACATGTGAAAGTAGTACTTTCTCACCAACTCTAGACCCCATAATAACTCTAGCTTCAATTACTGGATTTCCCATCTTATCAACAATTAATCAAGTGCCATTGCATAATCCCAAAGATTGGTTGACATTTCTTAGAATGCAAAAGTTCAAAGAATGCAAAAGTTCAAGAGGGTTCATGTCATGAACGTTGTTCTCACTTTCTGTTGGACACAATTTATTAGCATTGTTAAAAGTTTTCATATCTCCAAGAAGCATCGAAAGCATAATAGAATTGATTTCATAAATATCACTATTCTTAGGAGCTAAAATGCCTCATTCTTTTAAGTACGACATATCCTAATATTTATTTTTGAAATCAGAATAGGTGGCATCAATTAACTAGTGCAAATCTCTTTCTCCATTTTTTATAACAAAATTTTTTGGTATTTGTATCCAATTAGGTTCGTAGCCTTCACTAAATGAGCTCCCCATTATTTTTCCTTCACCAACCAATTTAATCCACTCTGCAAAGTCACGTAATTCATGACACGTATGATTAGAAATATTTTGTGTTGTAATACACATATTTTTGGTAAGATGCAAAACTTGATGATGCTCCCAAATTGTTGACTTAGGTAATGAAGCTTCCATTATTTGTTCATGCCCACCTCTAGGTATAACAGGAAATATCTGTCTAAAGTCACCACCAAGCACAAATAGTTTTCCACCAAAAACCCAATCTTTTGAACAATGTTCTATATTTTTCAATATGTCCCTAAATGGACGATCAACAGCTTCAAAAGCATGAAAAAAAAGTATTGCTGCTTCATTCCATATAATTAACAACATCAAAAGTATGATGACTAACTATTGGCGCTTCATCCTATATAATTAACGATGCCTCTTGAATTACCCTTGCCAAATCTGTTGCTTGGTTTGTTGAGCAACATGATGAGTTATCAAGGTCAAGTGGAATCTTAAAAAGGGAATGGGCAGTTCGTTCCCCCCAGGTAAGAGCAAAGCTGCAACACCTAATGATGCAACAGAAAGAATGATTTTCTTATCGAATCAAAATTTTGCAATTAAAGTGTTCCATAAATATGTTTTTTTGTAACGCCCTTGGAAAACACTTCCCAAATCCTGTTCCCTTATCTCAATCCACAGAGATACAACTAGTAGATAAAGAAATAATAATACAATTCCATAACACTTCTTCCCCATTGAACTATTCTCAAGAATTTCAATACAGTCAGTTTACATCCATGGTTAAAATGAAATAGTTCAAAAGTTAGGAAGTTATACAAAATAGTGAAATCAAAATGGACAACACTCATCGAAAGTGTCTTGGATTTAAAAATAAAATCCTTTACATTTATACAAAATAACCCCAAGGCTTCAACACAAAACATCAAACAAGTGATCATTCATATTTTGTCCAAATTGTTTTCCATAGTAAATTATTTAGGTGACTCATCAACATTATTTCTTGAAAATGATTAGTTTTGGGGGTGATCGAGTGCTCATTAGGAAGTATATTTAACAAATTATATAATTAATTGAAACACACGTAATCATGCTATGCAAGTATAGAAATTATGTTAAAGTAAATCTTCTTTATAAGTTTAAATGACCATGCAGGCTATTAGATAATCATTTTTCTAAAAGTAGGGGTGGTAAATCTTCTATGACATCCCAAGTAAGAGCCGTAATTCAAAATACATACATAGAAATGGATTTTGTATACTAAAAATAGTCCCACATTTGCCCACTCTAGAAATGGCGAGGCGATGGGCACCCAAAAACCTTTTTCCCTTCCTCATTTGCCGACTTTTGAAATGACGGTGACGTGGACACCTAAAAACCATGTTTTTCCACATTTGCTGACTCTTGAAATAGTGGGCTCGTGGACACCCAAAAACCATGTTTTCCATGCTTGTCGACTCTTGAAACGGCGGGATGGTGGACACCTAAAAACATTTTCTCATATTCATCTAGCAATATGTGCAGATAGGACAATTGGGCACCTTGACTCCCGGGATTCATAGACTATTTACTCTCTTTCAACTCTTCAATACGCCAACATTTTAAAAGTCACAACATAAAATTTTAAAAGTTTATGATGTATGAATTTTCCAAATCTCAATTTCCCTATAATAATTTCAATGCACAACAATTCAATAGTTCATCACATGTTAACAATGAGAACATTCTTTAGTTCATAACCATCATCATCTCTAGTTTTGGTGTAAAAAGTCTAACTTTTCAACATCAAAGTCAAGTAAATACACTTAATTTTAGGTTCTAGAGGCCAATCGAGCCAAACCCACTTTTAATTCTTCCAACCATTCATACACATTAGTATTACAAGAAAAATTAAGTAATGTATATGATGCATGAATTTAAAGTTTTCAATTTCCCCTAGGATGATTTCAATTATGAACAATCCAATAATTTATATTTCAACCTCAAAGTCGAATAAACATACCCAATTTCATGTTTTAAAAATAAATTGAGCAAAATCCCTCTTTATTGAACAAGTTTCAAAGCTAGGGTTTGTAAAAAATTGGAGGTTTTCTCTCTTTCATGAATTAGAGACTGATTTTCATCATCAACAACAATAATCCTGAATAATGGACATAATTCCATCCATAATCATGAATTATTGCCCACATCCTTCCAAATCATTTATTAGCAAACACAATCCATACGCACAAACATATATATATACACATATATCTACAAAGGTGAATATATAATGAAATTACCACATGTGGTTCTCAAATTAAAGATATAATAAGTTAAAGATACCCTTACCTCAAGAATGGAAGCTTAAGATGGAAGCGCACTTGAAATTTCAACGAAAATGTGAAATAATCGGTAAATATCTCGAACTAGACTTGTTCTTCAAATTTCTTGAAGGATTGAGGGTGGATTTAAGGGAAAAATTAGAGAAATCAAGTGTTTGGAGCTCTAGGGTTTCGGGTATGGAGGAGAGGGAGAGAAGAGAGGAAGAAAGAATGAAGATTTTGGGCCAAAAATTGACTTTAAAGTGCCAGAATTAGCGCAAACCGCTCGAGCAGTCAAAAGTTTGCTCGAGCAAACTTGCTTCCAACACAGGTACCGAAATTTCAAACAAGTATAACTCCCTCGTCCAAACTTTGTTTTAGGTCATTCTTATGTCCAAATTGAAGCCCTAGAAACAAGATTTCCAATGCTCCTAATCTAACATCTAAATTCAAAGTGTGGAAAGAGAAATGAGCAAAAGAGTGAAGACTACTCATGTGATAATTATCCGAATCAATGTTTTTGGTTCAATCTTACTTTACCATTATAATACCACCTCAATCAATATCCCAAAATGAACCAAAGAGGCTCCAAGTACAATAATAAGAGTGCCAAGAGCAATCCCACTAGTCCAAGAAGTACAAAGTGTTACATTTTTCTAGCTCCGCCACTATCATACACAAAAAATAAGCCACCAAGATGAGTGGTTTAAGTTTCTGTTATGGTGTTAAACACTTTGAATTGGTTATCATTCAATCCCACATTTAAAGACTCAAAAAATTGCATTTCTGAAATGCTATCGTTGTTCAGTTCCTTCCTTATGAGCCTATTAGTAACCATTTGATTTGATCAAGATGATCGTAGTGGCATTGGAGGAAACTCTTTAAGAGACTTTTCATTCTGATTTAGTATGTGCTCAATTTTAAGAAATCCTAAAATTTTCAATTCACATTCTTCGAGACGTATATTGCCATCCCCAATTTGCTTTTGTACCTTATTTTGTAAATCATCAGTAAGGTCAAGCCAATGATTCTCCCACAATTCATATGCATTTGTAATCTCAGAAAACATTAGCATTTGATCAAAACATATTTTGCAATTGAGCATCTGATGCCCATGTTGAGGCTTCTGTTAAAGTTGCGTCCCACTTATTATCATCATCAAGTAGGCCATGTGTAAGGCATGCAGGTTTAAATGTTGGGTGCACAATGCTATTAATGATTCTAATATCTTCATAACATTTTGCACCTCGAACCTTGGTAAGAAACATACATAAATAATATCGTTCACCAGAATTAAGATGTGCATAATACAATCTACCTATGCATATTTATTGTTGCCTCATTTTCCATTTCTTCTGTTTCTGGTTTCAAACCCATGAGCTGGGAAACTTTTCATATGTTAATGCATTCATCTCTATATGATTTCTGTTTGCTTGAAACCACCTTGTAAACATTGTCTTGTAAACTCTCGGCTGATTAATGATTGATGAAATGTTATTTGTCTCTAAATAGAACAGATTGTTCCCCAAGTAGATGGCATTGTAACCGTTCAACTGAAGGGTATTGCTTTTGCAATCCAAACTCAAATATATGCTAGCAATATTCAATTGTGAAGATGTATCGACAATCTAAGTATTGTTTTACCTCATTAGCCTCTCCACACCGACTTTGTCCATCAACGTTAAGTCGATTAACATTATCATCAATTATAACTGTTGTACGATCAACACCTTTATGTATGTACTTATATAAGTACTTGATCAATTTGTTGTGTGTACAATGCTCAATATTGATATGGGCATCATAAAGTACAATAAGATCACGGTTGTATGGAATAACCCATCTGTTGTCAATTTCGAATACATTAACCATGTATTTTTTCTTCGTATCCCTTCGTCTATGGATGACAAATCCATTTTCATCAATACTTGTTTCACTGCAAAAATTCTTCGAATAATGTTTTGAACATTTTCCATTCACTATACATGGGGCATTAGGGTTTGCACTGCCAAAGGGACAATGTATCTTGCACCTCATTACTATTTGAAATGCTAATGGATCTTTACCCTTATCAGGAATTTTAGCACAAGTTATATTATCAATTTCCTCTGGCGATTTTATCTTGTCATATGCTGATAATGTCAATATAATGTACGAATGCCATAATCCTCACTTTTCAAATTCGATGACATAAATATCTATTCAAGAAAAAATAATATTATTTGTTAACTTTAAACTAAATTTAGCAAATCTAACTGATCAGCTCAAATAAAAACATACTTGCAATTATTTTGCCAAAGAATTTTTGCTTCTTGAAATATACTATAAGTTGTTTCAATTTAATTCGAAAAACTCTCGCAAGTATATCTAGCCTATCCTCTGGGCATTGATTAGAAATGCTCGCTACCTCCTGTTCAATTTTTGACCAATTTGGGTTATATGTGAATGTAACAAAAAGGTAAGGAAATCCCACCTTTTGACATATTGCGATTGCATCTTGGTAATGATGAATCATATTCCATGGGCCACCTGTAAAAACTGATGGGAGTGTAAATCTCCCACCAACGGCTGATGCGTCATTGTCACTAGTAGTCACAACATCTTCTAAACCTCTGTACAAATTAGTCTGCAACACATTCTATTTATGTGTAACACCCCCAAATTATTTAAATTAAAACTTTACTCATAACATGATTGACTCCACTCCAATTCGTTCATTACCAACTAAAAACATTAATCCAATACCCTCTTTCTCATTGAACTACAATTTGAAAAAAAATACAATTTCATGTTCAACCTTTAGTTACAACAACATTAGCATAGTTCAAGAAGCTAGAGAAGATGTCACCAAAAATGCCCTATTGGCTTAAAAATATCAAGGCCATGCCTTGTTACAACAAAATGGACTCGTAGTCCTAGATCACATATGCTCGGAGCTTCCACAAAATTCTTCATGAGCTCTCGTGCTCCAATCAATACAAAAAATCCACATCTTTCTCATTAGAGTGGTGGCATATCACCAAGTCCTAAAATCTATGAATGAGCTAGATGGTCAGTAAAAAAATACATTTAACAAAGTATATAAACATTTGATTTAATTATGCATAACCCAAAGTTCACTAGTCCACGACTCGTATTCTCAAAACTTCACATGGCAATGGGTATGTGAATATACATATGATTTGTTCCAAACGCTCCCATATTTTCTGTCCTCACACGGATGGGTCGGTGGGCACCTTACACTTTTCACATTTATCGTCCTCACATGATCGAGCATGTGGACATCTCAAACATTTCCCAGATTTATTGTCCTTTCACGATCGGGCACGTGGACACCTAATTTTCCAGTGTGGATACCACATGCATCACACAACTTATCATTTTAACAACTCCCTAAATCTATTTCATCACAAGATATTCCTACACATCCACCTAACATCGATTATTTCCAATGATCTCCTAAAAACCAAATCAATAATTAGGGTTTTGCAAAAATTTAAGGCATTTCTCTATGTAACGCCCCGAAATAAATAACATTAGCCCATCTCATAACAGTGCTACAATTGATCAACAATGTCATATCTTTTATTCATTATATCTCTGATTATTACATATGCAATATACATTCATAAATCCTAGATCTTGAATCTATAGCATATGACATGGATACCTGAGTAAAAAGGTAAGTAGTACCAAGCTACAACTTTCCAAGACGATACTTGGTTACAACAAAATGTGTTTAAACTCAATACAAGTAAAGCCTGAGGCTTAAACAAAAATAATTATATCACTAAACAAACATGAAGACTTTAGCTCTAAGTCCTCCCAAGCTACGTCCTTAGCAGAGGCATATCATTAGCACTTGAAAGTTGTTTTCCATATAGGGTGAGTCACAGCCCAGTAGAGATATTCTAACACAACATATGAATCTTAGCAAAGTTATAACGTGAATGCATATGCATGTCATTTGTCAAACAATTCCTCGTTTTCCATCTCAAAACAATGCAATGCCAGATTACAAATCAGTTCATGAAAATAATCCTTTTATACAGAAAATAGAACAGTGGATACAAAACACTGAGAATCTCTAGGTACGTGTCTGCCAGTAGGCTATACAAGCACAACCAAAGCCATTTTACTAGTACTAATCGGAAGGATTGGCACCTAACTATGTGGGTTTCTAGACTTTCACTAAGGACACATAGGCCAACATAATAAAACCACAACCAAACCCCCTAACCAGATTCACCATGGTATTCACCCCGTTTTTTTTCAAAACCAATACATTTACAATGTTATATATGAAATGATGCTTAATGCGCAATGTATGAGAAATTAGTTTCAATTTAACCTAATCCTCATGCAATGTCTATAACAATTAAGACTATCCTCCACCAATAGCCCCAAAAAAATATTTCTACTCAATAGATAATTTCTAATCAAAAGATATAATTTCATCATTTACAATGGAAGTGATATTATATATCCAACTCCACCATCATTATCAACATAAACATAGTTCCAATTTTACATTACTCAACATCACTTTCCATTTTTCTTCACAATTTCAAATATCCAACATTTAGGACAAAATCTCATTTTCTTACAAAAATCAATTTTTACGAAAAGATATCCATCATTTTAATACATTCCACCCATAACAATATCCCCCATAACTATTTTCAAGAACCAATTTGGAAAACTCCTCTTTTGATTCAAAACCAAACCCCAGGTTTTCCCAATAATTCATAAATCAATAACCCTTTTAAAGGACAAATAACTAAGCTAAAAATCATATAAAAGGGTCAAAGAAATCCCTACCTCAAAGTAAAAGACAAGAAAAAACGATGGGTAGAACTTGACAGAGTTAAAATCACTAAATGCTTAGATTAAAATGAAGCCCTCGTCATCCTCAACATTTTTCTCCAAAGGACTAGGGTGAGGAAACCCACAGATTGATAGTAATTGGGGCTAGAAATGAGAACTAGAGAGGGAGTGTGTGTGGATATAGGGTTTTGGAATGTTTAGAGAGAGAAAGAGCAGAAAAAATGATTGAAAATAGTTTCCTCTCGGACTGATATATGCACAGACCGCTCTAGCGTAAGAATGGTTGCTCGAGCAACATACACAATAAGTGACATTGCTTGAGTGACCAAAACCACCGCTCGAGACCTACAAAAGATCGGTTGAGCACAAGAAAGACCGCTTGAGTGAAAATATCAAACTCTCAGTTGTCTTGTAGACTGTAAAAAACCGCTCGAGTGCAGGAATGCTCGCACTTGAGCGAACAAGCCAAAATCTGGGCAATAACTCTTAGGAAAACTAGCCTCTCAACCTATTTCAAACATAACCAAAACTCCTAATAGCCAAACTCAACAAGTAACATGATGAAAATGAGCTAAACAATAGTTAAATACACGGGTTCTCGGATCTGAAAGCAACAAATAGGTCGGGTCTAAACCAGAATTGTTATAATCTTCCTCAAGGAATTTCATCATTGAAATTTAAAATCAACCAACATTTAAAGAAAATGAAACAATTCCCAAATCATCTAGATTTGTAACAAGGATATATCGAGTTTCTCAACACCAACTGTCACAGTTCAATTTTTTTCCCAAAACATATACAATGTTCATATATTATAACATTTACAAAAAATTTTCAACATAAGTTTCAAAATTAACAAATAGGTCCGGATACTTCTTACGGACTTCTGTCTCACGCTCCTAAGTCGCCTCCTCAATCCCGTGGTGTCGCCACAACACCTTAACCAATGGAATAGTCTGGCCTCGCAAGACTTGGTCCTGAGAGTCTAAAACTCGTACTAGTCTCCCTTCATACGAGGCATCCTCATCTATCTCTAACTCGATCTAATCTAACACGTGTGAAGGATCTAGCTCGTACTTCCGAAGCATACAAATATGGAACATGTCATGAATCCTGGACAATTGGGGTGGTAAGGCCAATCGATAAGCTACCTCCCCAATTCGTTCTAGAATCTCAAAAGGCCCAATAAATCTAGGAGACAACTTCCCACTTTTCTCAAATCTCATTAAACCCCATCTTGGTGATATCATTAGGAACTCGTGATCTCCTATCTCAAAAACAAAGGTCTCCTCCTGTGGTCGATATAGCTTTTCTGGCGACTTTGAGTCGAAGCCAACCTTTTACGGATAAGCGCGACCTTCTCAGTTGTTTCTCGGACTAGCTCAGGACCTAACATAGGTGTGTCACCTACCTCTGCCTAACACACTGGGGATCTACACGGTCGGCCATACAAAGCCTCAAACGGCGCTATACTAATACTTGCCTGAAAGCTGTTAGGCAAATTCCACTAAAGGTAAATGCCTCTCTCACGACCCTTAAAATCAAGAATACAACCCCGAAGCATGTCCTCTAAGATCTGAATGGTCCATTCGGATTGCCTGTTAGTCTAAGGATGATAGGCGGTGCTAAACGTCAATCTAGTGCCCAAGGCATTTAGTAGGCTTTGCCACAACCGAGTCGTAAATCGTGGATCTCTATTCAAAACAATAGTTACAGGGATCCCATGAAGTCGAACTATGTCCATAATATAAAGGTTGGCAAGATAATTTACCGAGTCACACGTGCGCATAGGTACAACGTGTGCTGACTTAATTAACCAGTCGACTATCACCCATAAGGCATCATTACCCCGTTGAGTCCTCAGAAGACCTACAACAAAATTCATCATGACATGCTCTCACTTCCACTCGACTATAGGTCAGGGTTACAAAAAACCCGTTTGTCGTTGATGTTTGGCCTTCACTTACTGACAAGTAAGGCACCTCGAAACAAACAAGGCTATATCTTTTATCACCCCTCTGTGCTTTCATAACTTGACTTACTAGCGTAGGTTGTGCAACTATAGTGAACCAAATGGCCGACTCAACGGACTCGCCAAGATGCAAGTCAAACTCGCCAATAACACATAACATCTCTCATTCTCGGATGACAATACTAGCTACTCTACTTATTGTCTTCCTACTCAAAGTGTCGGCCACTACATTGGCCTTTCCTAGGGGATAGTGCAACTCAAAATCATAATTCTCTATAAACTCTATCCGTCTCCTTTGTCTCAAATTCAAATCTTTATGTGAAAATAGATACTTCAAACTCTTGTGATCGGACAACACCTTGAACCTCTCACTATATAAGCAATGCCTCCAGATCTTTAAGGCAAAAATCACTGCCACTAGTTCTAGGTTATGTGTAGGATAGTTTCTCTCATGAGTTTTCAACTGCGGTGAACTGTATATTATTACCTTTCCTTCTTGCATCAATACACATCCCAACCCTTCCCGTGATGCATCATAATAAACTACATAGCCCAAACCCCTCTTTGGAATAATCAATATGGAAGCAGTGGTAAGTCTAACCTTAAGTTCTTAGAATAACTTTTCACAAGTATCACTTCATACAAACCTCTCTCCCTTCCTCATGAATATAGTTAATGGTGAGGCCAATCTAGAGAAGTCTTTCATAAAATGTCGATAATACCCGGCTAAGCCTAAGAAACTTTGGATCTCAAAGGCATTCTTAGGTTGTTCCCACTCTTGCACTACCTCTATCTTAGAAGAGTATACTGTCACTCCTCCCCCAGATACCACATGGCCTAGGAACTTAACTTCTTTTAACTAGAACTCGCACTTTCCGAACATAGCATACAAATAGTGGGCTCTAAGTAACTCAAGTACAACTTACAAATGTTCTTCGTGTTCCTCTTTAGAGGTTGAGTAGATCAAGACATCGTCAACAAACAACCACAAAACGGTCTAAGAACTCACGAAAGATCCGATTCATCAAATCCATAAATGAAGCCACTGCATTGGTTAGCCTAGAAGGCATCACTAAGAACTCATAGTGGCCATACCGCGTACGGAATACCGTTTTCTAAATATTCTCCTATTTTCCCCTCAACTGGTGATAACTTGATCTTACGTCAATCTTAGAAAACCCCTTCAACTGGTCAAACAAATCATGTATCCGAGGTAATGGGTACTTGTTCTTAACAGTTACCCCGTTCAGCTTTCGATAATCAATACACAGTAACAAAGTGCCATCCTTCTTCTTAGCAAAAAAACTGGTGCTCTCCAAGGTGATGTACTATGGAGAATGAAGCCCTCATCTAACATCTCCTGGAGTTGAATCTTCAACTCACATAACTTGGTGGGTGTAAACCTATACGGTGCCATGGAAATCGGTGTCGTTCCAGGCACTAAGTCAATGGAGAACTCAATCTCACAATGAAGTGGCAAACTAGTAAGATCCTCAAGAAAGACATCCAGGTATTCACAGACTACCCTCGGTAACTTAACTCGGACCACATCACTCTCACTACCCAAGAGAGTTGCAAGAAGACAACTAAGCTCGCCTCTACTATGAGGGTTATAAACTAGCCATAAAACTCTATCAGCTTGGTACCCTAGAAAACAAAAACAATCACCGCTCAAGGTACACATTGTAACTCTCTCACGGTAGCAATCTATAATAGCTCAGTACGAGGATAACCAATCTATGCCTAAAATGATGTCGAAACCTGACATATCAAACAATACAAATGCAAAAGGAAGTCAGCACCCAGCAAGCTCTATCTCACAACCACGACATCCTCGGTCCAAGTCAATCTTACCCCCAAATGGAAACTCTACTTTGAGTGGAGAAGCTACTTTAGCCACTTCTAACCCCAAAATTGATGTGAATGTAGACGAAATGAAGGAATGAGATGAACTACTATCAATCAACACATTGACAATAAAATTAAACAACAAGAAGTTGCCACTGCTCCACCTGCTCACCCCTTGGAACTTAGGGCTGGTAAACTGACTGAGTCGAAGAGGCTCCCTATGTGGCCCTCGATGCCTGAGTTGACTGGATAGGCTGATGGCTTTGTGTCTGCCTCGAACTAGATGCACTAGGTGTGCCACCTGCCTAAGAACAAAAACTCCCCAAGTGCCCTGACTACCCACACTGATAATAGGTAGGCAGCTGCCCTCTTCTCTGACTCTGGCTTTGTGGACGACCCGCTGACGGTGCAGACTGTTGCCTTTCTTTTCTCTGCGGGCAACCTGAAGACTTGTGACCCAATTAACCACACTTAAAGCAAGTGATCCCACCCTGACTACCTCTCCCTGAACCAGAACTCAGTACAGGAAAAGTGGATCCGAACTGTGCTGCCTGGAACTGCTGTGGAGTGGAACCTCTCTACCTCTTGTTGTCCCATGCCTCCCCTTGAACCTCTTGACTTCTCTATCTAGAGCCCTCATCTTCTCTTCCTCCGCCTGAATCACGGTCTCTAAGTGAGTTGCCTTCTCCACAAGACGACCGTAATCCCTAATCATAGACTTGACCACCTTGAAAAGGAGTTCAGTCCTCACCCTCTTCTCAAACTCAACACAACAGCACTCCTCCATTACTACAAGCTCCGGTGCAAACCTAGTAAAAGTTGTCTCAAACTTTGCTACAAGTGTGTTCAATTGCTTGAGCTTCAAGAACTAATCTCTCAACTTCTCCTTATCAATGGAAGGCAAGAACTTGTCCTGGGAGGTATTGACAAAGGCCTCCCAAGTCATCCCAATGCGTTCACTCGCATTTTTCCACCATTGACCCGCATCTCCTTTTAGTTGGAAGGATGCCAAGGTCACTCTTAAACTATCATCCTCGATGCTAAGCATCTCGAACGTCTTCACCATCTGCTCTAGCCAGTCATATACCTTCAGTGGCTTTTTCAGGTCCCTCAAAAACTCATTTGAATTTGATCAGAAGATCTCACTCTTTAGAAAGAACGACCCTATCTCAGCAACATGGGCTTGGACTTGATTCTCAACCCTGAGAATGTCCATGGACTCCCGCAAAGCACCAGCCATTTCCTAGGCCAAAGCGTCTATGACTTGTTTACCCACTGGCTTGGCTATGTTAGCCTGATCAACTCCCTCCTCATGCACCGGAATTTCATCCGATAGTGGTACCTTTTGCCATCTAGGCCTACGACACTTACCACTACCACGTCCATGTCCTAACATCCTAATAAAGGTAACACAATAGATTAGCACATTTATAAATGTGCCAAAGCTATTTCACTCACGTCCTAATGTGGTGGACAACAGTTAATTCACTCCACGTAAGCACTTAATCACATAAACACAAATGAATAACCTTTCTAGATAGTGACCGTCTCGCGACATTGTTAGAGTTCTAGTTAGAAATAGCAATGATCAAGTACTCTTCTAATAGGACTTTTAGAAACTCGTAGACCCAATCAATATCTAAGAAATTAATCCCATACTCATTTAGTCTCATAAGCATGTTATCATATAGCATACCAAGTCTATTTCTATTATCATCTAGCAAGAGAACCCATTATGGTAAAAATCACATCCCACAATCCAAAGAATTCTAACCTGGTAGCTCTGATACCAAGTTGTAATGTCTCGAAATAAATAACATTAACCCATTTCATAACTGTGCTACAATTGATTAATAATATTATATCTTATGTTCATTATATCTTTGATCATTACAAAAGATGGCATATGTGATATACATTCATAAATCCTAGATCCTGAATCTATAGCATATGACATGGATACATGAGTAAAAAGGTAGGTAGAACCAACTAATGAAATGACCTATTGGCTACAACTTTCCCAGACGATACTTGGTTACAACAAAATGAGTTTAAACTCAATACAAGTACAGCCTGAGGCTTAAACAAAAATAATTACATCACTAAACAAACATGAAGCCTTTAGCTCCAAGTCCTCCTAAGCTACGTCCTTGGTAAAGGCATGTCATAAACACCTGAAAGTTGTTTTCCACATAGGGTAAGCCACAACCCAGTAGAGATACTCTAACACAGCATATGAATCTTATCAAAGTTATAAGGTGAATACATATGCATGCCATTTGTCAAACAATTCCTCATTTTCCATTTCAAAATAATGCAATGCCAGATTATAAATCAATTCACGAAAATAATCCTTTTATACAGAAAATACGACAGTGGATACGAAACACTAAGAATCTCTAGGTACGTGTCTGCCAGTAGGCTATACAAGTACTACCAAAGCCAGTTTACCGGTACTAACTAGAAGAATCAACACCTAACTGCGTGAGTTTTTGGACTTTCACCAAGGATACATAGGCCAACATAATAAAACCACGACCACACCCCATAACTAAATCACCACGGTATTCACCCATTTTTCTCAAAACCAATGCATTTACAATGTTAAATATGAAATGATGCTCAATGCGCAATGTATGAGAAATTAGTTTCAATTTAACCTAATCCTCATGCAATGTCTAAAACAATCAAGACTATCCTCTACCGATAGCCCAAAATAGATATTTCTACCCAACAGATAATTTCCAATCAAAAGATATAATTTCATCATTTACAATGGAAGTGATATTACATATCCAACTCCACCATCATCATCAACATAAACAAAATTCCAATTTCACATTACTCAACATCACTTTCCATTTTCCTTCACAATTCCAAATATCCAATATTTAGGACAAAATTCCCTTTTTCTTACAAAAATCAATTTTTACGAAAAGATATCCATCATTTTAACACATTCCATCCATAACCATATCCCCTATAACCATCTTCAAGAACCAATTTGGAAAACCCCTCGTTTGAATTCAAAACCAAACCCCAGGTTTTCCCAATAATTCATAAATCAGTAACCCTTTTCAAAAGACAAATAACTAAGCTAAAAATCATATAAAAGGGTCAAAGAAATCCTTACCTCAAAGTAGAAGACACGAAGAAACAATGGGTAGAACTTGATGGAGTCAAAATCACTAAATGCTTAAATTAAAATGAAGCCCTCGACGTGTTCAACATTTTTCTCCAAAGGACTAGGGTAGGGAAACCCATGAATTATGAGTATTTGGGGCTAGAAATGAGAACTAGAGAGGGAGTGTGTGTGGATATAGGGTTTTGGAATGTTTAGAGAGAGAAAGAGCTGAAAAAGCGATTAAAAATAGCTTCTTATCAAACTGATATACGCATAGACCGCTCAAGTACAAGAATCGCTTGAGTGACAGACACAATAAGTGACACTGCTTAAGTGACCAAAATTACCGCTCGAGAGCACAATGACCCCCTCCTAGTAGTTCAGACCTACAAAAGATCACTCGAGCGCAAGAAAAACCGCTCGAGGGAAGATATCAAACTTTCAGTAGTTTTGTAGACTGTAAATGACCACTTGAGCGCAAGAATGGTCCCTCGAGCAAACAAGCCAAAATCTAGGCAACAACTCTTAGAAAAACTAACCTTCCAACCTATTTCAAACACAACCAAAACTCCTAATAGCTAAACTCAACAAGCAACAAGATGAAAATGAGCTGAACGACAGTTAAATACACGGGTTCTCGGATCCGAAAACAACAAATAGGTTGGGTCTAAACCAGAATCGTTATACTTTATATTCTTTATTAGTCTGAAAATCATGGGTTAAATGTTGAATATTCAAAATTTACAAGATTATTGAAGCAAAACCCCTCTTTTTCCATTAATACCCATTCAATCACTTCATCTCATACATTGGAAATCTACACATAATCAAGTCAAAATATAGATATACAAGGTTAAAAGTATTCCTACCTCAAAGATGAATGTGAAATGATGAAGGCCTAACAAGGAAACGAAGAAAAATCCATGATCCAATCGGCTCAAAGTATTGTTCTTGTTAGGTCCCTTTGTGTTGTCAATTCCACGAACAAACACGTTTGAGTTGTAATTTTGTGTCTTGTGTTTTCTTGGATCACTCGAGTGAAGATTTGTATCTCTCAGCAGTTCAGTCAAGCCTGTAAAAATACTGAAAGCTCTCTTTTTACGCTCGAGCGCACTGTTCATTGCTTGAGCGAAGGCACTTATGGTTTCTTCGCGTACAAGACATACCACTCGAGCGACCATTCCTTCGCTCGAGTGGTCATCGCGATCTTGGTTCCTATGAAGTTGCCTGAAAGACTGATTTTAGGGTTATGACGTCTAGATCAAAAACTTGAGACTTTGTTCTTGTTTCTGGAGTCTTTTTCCTTGTTTTACTTGTTGTCTTTGTGAGATTGATTACATCACATGAGTTAAGTTGATCACATCAAGAGGGTTTGTTTGGTTCTTCTAATCAAAAAGAGTTTGATCGGTGGATTCCGAAGGTTTGAGCTTGAAGGCTTTGAAGGAGTTCAAAGTGGCTCACTGTCGTGGACTCAATATGGGTGTTGTGGATTCAACATCAGGCTGGTCAATTCCGAGACAAACACGTTGGTGAAAGAGACACAAGTAGTGGAAGACAATTCTTCAGCATGTTGAGTAATTGTTGGTAATCTTGTATATTTTCATTATCTTCATAGTGGATTGATTAATGGTGTTAAAATCATTTGTGTCAATTTATTAATTGTGAAACAGCAATCTAAATCACTTTCGTACGTGCTAGATGGTTTAAATTATTAGTTTTGTTTGTTTGGGAATTATTGCAATTCAATCTATTTCTAATCACGAATCACTTAGGTTTTCTAGTTCTCAACTTGCTCTGCACTTTTAATGAAGGAACTAGGATGGATTCTTGGTATATGTCGATGAAATCTAGAGTTTGGAGGCTAGGCTTTTCGGAATGGAGGAGTGAGAAGAAGAAAAGATGGAAAAAGTGAGAGAAGTGACTCAAAAAGTGAGTTTTAAAATATTTGATTCCGAACAGACTACTCGAGCGAACATTCCATCGCTCGAGCAATGAAGAGATTTTGAACATACTGCTCGAGCAAACACTTCACTGCTTGAGCGGTAAACACAATGTTAGGTTTTTGTAATTGACAATCCTGTTTGACAAAACTCCTTTCAGTTGTAATATTATTTGCTCTTATGTTTCAGTGAGGATGTGAGTGAATCTAACCCAAATTGTGCTTTTGCTGGCCACTTCGCTGACTATATACGGGGATCAAGTTGATAGATCGCTCTAGCAGACATTTGTGTACTCAAGCGAAGAAAAAGATCATCCAGTATTTTTGCAGAGTGTCTGAACTTCTGAGAATAAAGTTTTACTGCTTGAATAGTGAAAGTTGAGCTCGAGCGGTTAGCCTATATGTTTTGCACCGCCTTTACTTGCATCGCTCGAGTAGTGAAGTGTGCACTCGAGCGGTCTTTGCGATCCAGTTTACTATAAAGTGTACTGTTTGCTTGTTTTAGGGTTTGAGCTGCCCAGATTTTCAGAGAGGAAGAAAAAACAAAGTGTTTTGTATTAGAGGGTGCTTTACGAGTGTTTTCTTGATGATTTAAGAGTTATCAATGGATCCATGAACTTTAAATAAACATCATCAAGGGATTTATTTGTTTTCTTTTATTCGAAAAAGAGAGAGTTGTTCTTCAGTGGATTCCGGAGAAGTTGGGCCTGAAACTTTGGTGGATTCCAGAGCAGCTCATCGTCGTGGATTCGATATCAGTGTTGTGGATTCAACGTTGGGCTAGACAATTTTGAGGTGAAGATGATGGTTGAAGAGGCACACTGGGGTCGGTTTAATTCGAGCGTGGATTTGCTAGGTAATTCAGGTACACATGTGTAATTCCTTTTTGTATTTTTAGTGGATTGTTTTGTGGCTTTAGCTCGCTATTTTTTAATTTTTTTTAATATCACAATTGGAGGTGCTTCAATTGTGGTTTTTCCATGTTAAATCGGTGTGTTGATTTGTTTTTGGTTGTTTGATTGAGATTATTATTCGTTGTTTAAAATTGAAACATAATCACAAATCAATATCTCTAGAATTTTAGATTTTTCACACAATGTCCCATAAGTTTTGCAGGTCTACAATGAAATTACTAGAAGCCTCACATCTCTGCTCAAGTGACCACTTAACTGCTCAAGCGGTCTCTCAGAACAGAATATTGCAATCTTTTCCCTAAATGAATTTCGTCTTGAAATTTCATGATTCCTGCCAACAACAAATCCCGATAACCCAAAGAAGTCTAACACGATACTGCCAACAACCATAATAATCAAGACCTCATCAATTGGGAACAAAGTCAACCCATAATTCGAATGAAGACATAAAAGTTTAAAAGATGACGAACATATTACTTTCTAATTATTTCTTTCCATATGCAAAAATACATAGTCTTAAAGCGAACAACAAAATAATTGATTACACATCATTAAACAAATTCGGGTACTTCTCACGGATCTTGGCTTCTCGTTCCCAAGTAACCTCTTCTACCCTGTTGTGATACCCCAAAGAACGCCACATTTCATAACTATATTAATAACCACTCTTAAATACCCTAAGTCAAACCAACCATCCTTGTATGTTGAATATTTAAAATAAAGTATAAAAACAAATAGTTAGAAAATTTTGAGGAAAGTATGTTCAAATAAAAAATATAAAAAAAAGAAAGAAAGAAAGAAGAAGAAGAATTTGAATAAGAAACCTAAGGATGGAAAACTAATTAACAATGAAAAGTTAGGGAAGTTCTTTGAATTTGATTATTGAATGTCTAGGTAACTTAGAAAACCTTAAGTGAGCAGTTTAATGAACTTAGTTTAATGAGTTGAGCCTAATGAATACTTAATCAAAAATTAAGTAGGATTAGCAAAAGTTAAACAAGATTAGCTTAAGCCTAAGTAAGGTTAATTAGGTTAACTAAGATTAGGATTTAAACAAGGTTAATTAGAACTAAGCCTAATTAACTAACCTAATGAAGTAATTAGCAAACTAACCTAATCTATCCTACAAAACTAAGAGGTTGGAGAAGGTTAGAGTGGAATTGAGAGAGTTAGAGTTCTTGAGATCTAGGAGAAGAACAAAGGAGAGAAGAAAGAAAAATCAAAGAAAAATTCAAGGGAGCTAAGATTTGACCCTAGAAAACCAAAGAAAATCACTGCAAGGTAAGAAATTCGACCATTTTCCATGTTTTGTTATCATAACCTAGCTAGAAATTCATTTGAAATAGGTTTTTGAGGAGATTAGAATGAAAGAAAATGGAAAAGTTTGAAAACTAGGAAAAAGGTTGCATGATTTGCAACAATAACATGGTTTGATGTGTTTTTACTTTGAATTCATAGCATACAATTGTTTACCTCTTATTTACCCGTCACCTATTCTTGTTAGGAACATCAAGCAACAAGTTTTGTATAGATTTAAGTGAAAAAAAATAAAGAAAATGGAAAAGAAACCAAGTTAGTGAAATCTTGAATTAAACCTAGATTTTAACAAGTTTGAACTTGAAATCTTTCCAAGTAAAAGAGTCTCTATCCTTTAGACATCATATTTACATGTTTTTGGATGTAATATATCATGTTTTGAAAGTTAGAAATGAAGAAAATGGAATTGGGAAGCCTTAAAACATGAAGAACAGCTTCAACCTCGATCTAGGCATGTCGTCTGCTTGAGCGGCCTTCATCGGGTGCTTGAGCGCGCATAATGCATTTTGCCTTGTCTAGACCAATCGCTCGAGTGGCCAAGGCTTTCACTTGAGCAACCAAGATGGGCACATGTGCGGCCAGCCATGTTTCAATTCATACCTTGCAACTTCAAATAAGCATATCTCTTTCATCCTGACTCGTTTTAGGTGATTCTTGAGTCTAGTTTCCAATGGTTGTGGTATCACATGTAAATTATAAGTATATAAAGAGATATGTCTGAATTAGTAAAGGTTACTCACTTTCTCCCTAATTGTTTCATGCTAATTCCATTCCTAGCTTAATTTCCTTTCATCTCTTCCTATTTCCTTAAACCTTAAATATGGAAACATGATATTTTTCAATGCATAGTACATGAAATTGATGTGGAAGATGTAGGGCCCTTCAACGTACGTCTTTGACATATTTCAACATTCTTCAGGCCTTAATTACCTAGGATGCTTCTAGGCATGCATTCGATGCATTCGATACATACTTGACACTTAACTTAGACTTGAAGTAGGCTTAGAAAAGTCTTGGATAATCTAAGAAAATATTAAGAAACATTAAGTTAAATTAGAACACTTGAAGTGAATTTAGAAGCTTGCTAGTTTGAATGTTTTCAATGCTTGCATATGCTTTGTGTAAGTCCAACACTTGGAGGAGGAAACCCTTTGTTCGCAAGCCATTTGTGAGTAATATATATGTTTAATTATTTTTTAGAAATCTTGTTATTATGCAATGGTTTATGAATTCTATTTTATATCTGAATGAAGGAATGTACTCTATTTTGTTTAAAGTTATCAATGACATACTTAAATAGTCCCAGTCATTTGGGGGACAATCTAAATATACCATGAACTTATTTGAGCTCCATCGCCACCAGAGTGTGGATTGTCTAATCGTACCTGGCTCGATTATACCATTAAGAGGCTCTAATGGATGCACCATTTATCATGAAATGCTTATGCGTGCTAAATGCTATATGGAATGTTTTGTAAATGTTACATGAAAAATTTTCATTCACCACTTTACTTTAATATTATTCACTGGGAAATGGCTCATCCCTCACCTTATATATATGTAGGTACAAGAGAAGCTGTTTGAAGAGGATAGCTCCAAAGAGTTTTGTATATATGCTAGAGTCAAGGAAGTTGTAAAATGTCATGTATATGTTGTATCTTTCTTTAAAGGAATGTGTAATTAAGAATGATGTATGTTTAATTTCATATAGCTAAGCACTGCTCTAAATGAATGTTTTCAATGGACTCTATAAAAAAAATATGGCTTCCTCACTCTATTAAAGAAAATTTTCCCCAATTATATCAAGAGTCCAACTTGCTTTTGTATAGTAGGCCTTTGGTAGTCAGGAATTATTGGTCGACCACCTCACCATCCTGTTTGGGACGGGTTGGGGTTGTGACACCCATGATGATGCCATAATACTTTAACTAGAGGAATGGTTTTACTTTTCAAAACTTGCTCTCGGGATTCTAAGATTTTCACAAGTCTTTCCTCATATGAGGTGTTTTTGTCCACCTCTAAACGTGTCCAATCTAAAACATGAGAATGATCAGGTTTGTACTTACGGAGCATAGAAACATGGAATACATTGTGTACTCCAGAAAGTTGTGGTGGTAGCACAAGGCGATAGGCCACTTCTCTAACCTGTTTTAGAATATCAAAACGACCAATAAATCTAGTCGACAATTTCCTGCTTCTACCAAATCTCATTAAACCCTTCCTTGGTGATATTTTAAAAAACACATGGTCACCAACTTCGAAAGATAGAGGTTTTCTCTTCCGATCGGCATAACTCTTCTGTCAGCTTTGAGCCGTAATCAACCTTTTTCGTATGAGATCCACTTTCTTAGTGGTCTCACAAACTAACTCGGGTCCAAGCATGAGTGAGTCCCCTACTTTAGTCCAACACACTGGCGATCTATACGTACCCTCATACAGAGCTTCAAAAGGTGCCATCCTGACACTAGCTTAATAATTATTATTGTAAGCAAACTCCCCTAGAGGCAAATGCCTCTTCCAAGAACCCTTGAAGTCTAATACACAAGCTCTCAACATGTCTTTTAGAATTCGGATGGTCTTCGACTACCTGTTAGTTTGAGGGTGATAAGTGGTGCTAAAATTTAATTAAGTACCCACAACACTCTGTAAGCTCTGCTACAACGAAACAGTAAAACAAGGGTCTCTATTTGAGACAATACTCATTATAAGCTCGTGAAGCCAGACAATCTCTCTAACATAAAACTTTACTAAGTAATCAACTGAATCCCCTATACACATAACAAGAAAATGAATCGACTTAGTTAGTCAATCCACGATGACCTAAACCATGTCATTACCCTTCTGTGTTCTAGGAAGATTTGAAACAAAGTCCATAGTGATGTACTCCCACTTTCGCTCAGCTATCGGTAAGGGTTGCAACAACCCGGCTGGCTTTTGGTGTTCTACTTTGACTTGTTGACATGTTAGACATTTAGATACAATTAGGCTACATCTCATTTCATACCCCTACACCAAAATTTTTGACTGAGGTCATGGTACATTTTTGTGCCTCCCGGATGCACTGTAAGGCGAAAATGGTGGTATTTCCGAAGCACTTCATCTCTACAGGATTCTGGTACAAAAAGGCTATCTACGTATAGAACACTTAGATCAAAATGCACTCTCAAACCCTTTTCCTCATTCCCCTTTGAGATTTTCTCACTGATTGTTTCCACTTCCAAATCATGTTGTTATGTCTCTACAACTTGTGTGGCTAGTGTAAACTATGCAAGGACTGTAAATAATGTGGCATGCTTCGTAGATTCGCTAAGATGCAAGTCAAATTCACCAATATCACCTCATATCTCTAACTCCCTAATGGCAAGACTGGCCATGGTACTCACGGACTTTCTACTCAAAGCATCGGCCACCACGTTGGCCTTTCCTAGGTGATAGTGCAACTCAAAATTATAATCTTCCATGAACTCTATCCATCTCCTCTGACGTAAGTTCAAATCTTTTTGGGAAAACAAATATTTTAAGCTCTTGTGGTCCGAAAACACATCAAACCTCTCACCATACAGATAGTGTCTCCAAAGTTTCAAGACAAAGATGACCGCGGGTAGCTCTAGATCGTGTGTTGGGTAATTTCTATCATGATTCTTTAATTGGCAGGAGCCATATGCCACCACCTTACCCTCTTGTATCAAAACACACCCTAGACCCTCCTTAGAAGTGTCACAATACACCGTGTAACCCAAACCTCGCTCCAGAATGATTAGAATTGGTGCGGTAGTCAACCTGAGTTTCAACTCTTGAAAAGATCTCTTACATGTCTCCTTCCAAACAAACTTCACCATTTTCTTAGTCAATCTAGTCAACAATGATGCTAGGGTAGAGAAATCTCTCACAAACATCTATAATAACTTGCAAGTCCCAAGAAACTTTAGATCTCGAAGGCATTCTTAGGTCTCTCCTACTTCTGTACTGCTTCAACCTTAGAAGAGTCTATAGTAACTCCCTCACTGGAAATGACGTGGCCTAGAAACTTCACTTCGGAAAGCCAAAATTCACACTTCTCGTACTTAGCATACAATCGGTGCTTCCTAAGCAGCTATAGGACAATACAAAGGTGCTTTTCATGCTCTCCTTTAAAGGATGAGTATATCAATGTCATCCACAAATACAACTACAAATTTATCAAGATACTCTTTGAAGGCTCGATTCATCAAATCTATAAAAGTGGCAAGGGCATTAGTCAAGACAAATGGCATAACAAGGAACTCATAGTGGCCATATCGAGTATGAAAGGCCGTCTTGGGAATATCCTCCTCCTTCAGTTGCAACTTATGATAATCTAATCTTAAATCAATCTTTGAGAAACATCAGGAACCCTTAAGTAGATCGAAAATGTCATCTATTCTAGGCAACAGATACTTGTTCTTAACTGCGACCCTATTCAATTTGTGGTAGTCTATACAAAGCTGCAACAAACCATTCTTCTTTTTGGCAAAGAGAGCCGGTGCTTCCCATGGCGAAGTGCTAGGGCATATAAAGCCCTTGTCTAATAACTCTTATAATTGTTCCTTGAAAATGAGTTGTTTGGTTAGTGCGAACTTATAAAGTGGAATGGAACTGGGTGTCGTGCCAAGCACTAGGTCTATAGAAAAATTGACCTCATATTGAGATGGTAATTCGGTGAGGTCCTCTGGATACTCACAAACTACTCTAGGAAATGCACCCCAAACTATACTACTCTTGTTAGCCATAATGGTTGCAAGAAGGAAACTAAGTTTGCCTCGACCATGTAGGTCATGTAATGGCGAAAACAATCTATCGGGTCGATCTCCTAGAAAAAAGAAACAATCTCCACTCGATGTACACACGGTAAGTTCGTACGGTGGCAATCTATGATGACATGGTATGAAAATAACCAATCCATGTCCAGGATGGCATCAAAACCCGATATATCTAATATAACAAAATCGAAAACAAGTCAGCAATCAGCGACTTCAATCTTACAACCGCAACATCCCTAATTTAGGACCTTACCTCCAACCAGTAACTCTACCATGAGCGGAGACTCTAATTGGTCAATCTCTAACCCCAAAATGGATGCAAATGTAGATGATATAAATGAGTGAGATGCTCTGGTATTTGTTAACACATTGGCCCAACTATTGAAAACAAGATATGTACCTTTCACTACAGATGGCCCAGATGACTGCTCGACTCTGGTGATGACATATACTTGTCCTTGTGGTCTCTGTTCACCTTGATCACCGCTCGGAACATAGACATGTTGCATCGATTGCGCAGAAGTAGCCTCGTGTGTTGCCTTGGATGTTTGTTGGGACCCTGAAACACTAGCTGTCCAGGTCAACTGTGGGTAAGATCTCCTTATAGGCCTTGTCTGGCTATACTGATAATAGACTGGTGGTTGACCCCTAGCCTATGTTTGGCTATAAGAATGAGCCGATGATTGGTGTTGTTGACTACCATGGATATACAACTGACTTGTGGCCTTGCTAGCCACACCAGTAACAAGTAAACCCACTCTACTTTGTACTCTTCGTGCTCTTTCCTGACATAAGGACTGGTGCCTTAGCCTATTGGGGTGGTGATTGAAAGGATTACAAACCTTTCGACTTCTTAGATGACCTTGTATCTCTCCAAGGATCTAAAAATCTTTGTCTCTTAAGCCTTCGTTCCTTCTTTACTGCCTTCAACATCACTTTAACATGCGCGACGAACTCCACTAGTCTATCATAATCATGAATCATATTCCCTATCACCTTTATCAAAATTCTAGGTCTCAATCTCTTTTCAAACTCCAGATAGCGGCGTTCCTTAGCCGTTACAAGATCAGGAGCAAATCGGGACAAACTGGTAAAAATGGCCTTAAATGTGGAGTCAAACTGCTCAAGTTTTTCAAATTCTTTCCTCATGCACTCTCTTTGGGTGTGAGGAAGGTATTTCTCCTAAAAGGCATGGGAGAAAGCTTCCCAAGTATGCTCGATAAGACGTTTAGCGTACTTTCACCATTCGCTAGTGTCTCCCTGTAATTGATAGGTGGCAAGTGCTAACTGGAGTTCACCCTCACGTATGTCTAGACTCTTGAAAGACTTAGAGATTTGTTCTAACCATTCATCGTCTTTCAATGGTTTAGCGCCGCTGTGGAACTCGGTAGGATTTGAACAAAAGAACTCCTTCTTCAGTAAAGAAGTCCTAGACTCTCTGTTAATATTCTGAGATGTTTGCTTGACTCTAAGGATGTCCATTCACTCTCTGAGAGCCCTGGCCACCTCTCGAGCCAACACCCCCATTGTATCTTGGGCCAGTGAAGCGGCCACATTGTTTTGACCCACTCCCTTTACTTGAAGAGGGATCTCTTAATAGGCAGGAATATCTCAATCACCTCGGCGAGGTCTATCTCAGCCTATGCCATGTCTTGACATTCTATATGAAATAGAGATAAGATTAAATTTGTGGTTCACATAATCACACGTTACCTCACTCGTCACTTACGCACCAACATAAGACCATACACACACGTAAGTCACATAAAACAAACCATATAAGTACATAATCACGTAGTGCACATATTGATCACCCTCCTAAGATATCAACACGTCCATTGCATCCAAAGATCTTTAGGTGGAAAAAATCATTGATCAAGTGCCTTTCCAAAAGGATCTAGATGAATGCAAGAGGCTCGAGTTGTAGCCTAGAAGTTTGACCCCATACTCATATGGTCACACAAGCATGCAAGGCATGCAAAGTAAGCAAGGCATGCCTTTTTAGCATGATAAACCCATTGTGGCGAAAGCCACGTCCCATGAGCTCAAGGTATTCAAACCTGGTTAGCTCCAATACCAATTTGTAACGCCCCCAAATTATTTAAATTAAAACTTTACTCATAACATGATTAACTTTGTGGTTGTTTGGGAAGTTGCTATTTTAGTGGGCTATTTTAGTTTTTGGCTATTTTAATAGGCTAAAATTTTTTGTGTTTGAGAAGATGATTGGATTTTTTTTTTTTTTTTTTTTTTTTTGTAGTTGGATGTAATGTTTGTGAAGTGATTATGGGTTTGATGTGACATTTTATCTTATGAGCTATTTTAGCCTATTTTGTCTTTTTGTGGATTTTAGCAAAAAAATAGCCCAACACCCACTTGCCAAACAGGGGCATTCATTCATCACCAACTAACAACATTAATCCAACACCCTCTTTCTCATTGAAATACAATCTCAAAAAAAAAAAAAAAAAAAAAAAAAAAAAAAAAAAAAAATACAATTTCATGTTCAACTTTTAGTTACATCAACATTAGCATAGTTCAAGAAGCTAGAGGAGGTGCTACCAAAAATGTTGTATTGGCTTACAAATATCAAGGCCATGCTTTGTTACAACAAAATGGACTCCCAGTTCTAGATCACATATGCTTGGAGCTTCCACAATATTCATCCATGAGTTCTCATGCTCTAATCAACACAAAAACTTCACTTCTTTCTCACTGGGGTGGTGGCACATCACCAAGTCTTGAAATGTTTGATAGGAATGAGCTAGATGCCTAGTAGAAAATACATTTAACAAAGTTTATAGATATTTGATTTAATTATGCATAATCCAAAATTCATTAGTACATGACTTTTATTCTCAAAATTTCACATGGCTATGTGTATAAAAATATATATATATGATTCGTTCCAAACGCTCCCATGTTTTCTGTCCTCACACGGATGGGCCGGTGGGCACTTCACACTTTCCACATTTATCGTTCTCACACAATCAGGCATGTGGACACCTCAAAAATTTCCCCATTTTTCATTCTTTCACAATCGGGCATGTGAACACCTCAAACATTTCTCACATTTATCATCATTTTACGATCGGGCACGTAGGCACCTAATTTTCCCTGCGCAAGTTCTATATGCATCACCCAACTTATCATTTCAACAAATCCCTAAATCCATTTTATCACAAGATATTCCAACACATCCACATAACATCCATTATTTCCAATGATCTCCTAAAAACCAAATCAATAATTAGGGTTTTTGCAAAAATTTAGGTTTTTTCTCTATATTCTTTATCAATCTAAAAATCATGGGTTAAATGTTGGTTTTATCAAAGAATATGCAAAAGTTACACGATTATTGAAGCAAAACCCCTCTTTTTTCATTAATACTCATTTAATCACTTCATTTATCTCATACATTTGAAATCTACACATTATCAAGTCAAAATATAGATATACATGGTTAAAAGTATTCTTACCTCAAAGATGAATGTGAAATGATGAAGAGCCAATGAGGAAACCACTAAAAATCCACAATCCAATCAGTTCAAAGTTTTGTTCTCAACTTACTCTACACTTTTAATGAAGGAACTATGGTGGATTCTTGGTATACGTAGATGGAATCTAGGGTTTTGAGGCTAGGGTTTTTAGAATGAAGGAGTGAGAAGAAGAAAAGATGGAAAAAGTTAGAGAAGTGAGTCAAAAAGTAAGTTTTAAAATATCTATTCCTGAACAAACTACTTAAGCGAACATACCATCGCTCGAGTGATGAAGAGATTTTGAACGTACCGCTCAAACGAACACTTCACCGCTCGAGCGGTGAACACAATGTCCCAAAAGTTTTGCAAGTCTACAATAAAATTACTGAAAGCCTCACATCTCTGCTCAAGCCGACCACTTGATCGCTCGAGCGGTCTCACCTGCAAACATGCAATATACTGGAAGCCTCGAATCACCGCTTGAGCGGTGTCTCATAATAGAATATTACATTATGCCTAATGAAGTTTAGTCTATCTTGCTCAATAGTTACATAACAATTAATAACAAATTGTTGGAACAAACGTCCCCCTTACAGTAGCATTTTCCCTTCTCTAACTCGAAATTGAAGTCTAAATGCATAAAACTCTCTCATTGACACTCCTTCTCGATTATTGTTTGTACCCAGAGTAAAACTTATAGACCTTCTCCATCCATCAGTCCCATAGGGAAAAACTAATGGATATTGAAGTGGTATGTATGAAGGATGTGTTTCATTAATCCTTTGTAAATGTCCATGCAATTTTCTAACAATTATATCATGATTTCTAGTGGTTTCAGACCCATCACCAATAATTAACGCCGCAATTTCATTTGTAGTGGATCTAGTGTATTGTCTTCCATCCCTCGAACTCAAAATGTGAATATGCAATTCTTAGGTACCATTCTCATAGATCATGTCTCGAGAAGTGAGAAAAATTGATACATATGGATTGATAACGTTCAACATTGACTGTAAACCTTCTAATGTGGACATATCAATTCCCGATGTGCCACCACACCTATTCATAATGTCCATTCTATTGCAAATTTCATGCTCAGTGTCATAAATATTTAGTTGTGCAAATTTAGGCCTTTTTCCAGGTTCCAATAGTAGAGAACCAATTTGATGAAAATTTGCTCCACTAATACAAAAAAACATAAGGACCCCTTCTATCTAACACTGATTGATCAATTTTCCAACCCATGGACGTGAAGGCTAATAGAGAGTTGTATGTCCTTATTTGTTCCCTGAATCTCGCATGAGTAAACTGTTGTTGCAAAAATTTAGGAGCTTCTGGCCATAAGGCAACATCACTTGTCCACTTTGACAACATAGCCTAAATTTTGGTTGATTCAATAGATTATCTCTTATTTTTTCCTCTATCCGCATCATTGCTTGACATCTAGAGCATGTCATTGTTCTCCTACCAAAGTTTGAGCATTCTAAAATTTTTCTCCTTCTAAAACGTGTGGTAAATGTACTACATGAAATTATTTAGATTTAGATTATAATTATGAATTTCTAGTGTTTGTAAGAAGTTTGTATACAGTACATAGTTGGCTAGATGTTTACAATTAGGTGGATGCACTCTATTTGAAGTTGCTGGTGCAATATTAAGAGCTCACACTTCTGAATCATTTGTGTCTAATTCATTAGATACATGAATCTGAATTCCAACGTGACTAACATCAGGACCATTGTCATTATTGTGACTGCTTGTTTGTCTGAAAGCACCATGTTGCATTCTTTTGAGTCGCAAGATTGTGATCCTCAGACGTCGATTCTCCTTTTCTATTTTCCGAAGGCAATCCTTTAATGTAGGATCATTACGATCATATCTTGTTAAAAGTAATCTTCTTCTTGCCACCAGTCGTGCCAACTTGGAGAAAAGATATTTTCGATATCAAATTTCATATTCTTTATCAACACCTAATATATAATATAAGATGACATTATTATTTTTGAGATTCTTAAAAGATTATTGAAAATGTGAAGGTCACACTAATAAGATTGTAAGAAAATTTTAAATATAACATTATTATGTAGAAGTCAATTGATTACCACTATGATGGGCACTATGACGGGCACTACTTCGTAATATTTTCAAATGCAAAGCTGTGGTTCTCAAATGTCGAGCCTCATTTTCTATATTTAGAAGACAAATCTTGAATGTTGGATCATTATGATCAGAATGCTGTGTCAAAAGCAGTCTTGTTTTGGTTACCAACTAAGCCATCTTGGACTTAAGTCGTCTTTGATTAATTTCTCAATTAAAAATCATATCCATCTTGAATAGAGTATTAAGTTGAAGCTTATATAACTTATGATATTAGTTTATAGTATAGATAATGGCTTGAGGATGTGTAACATATGACTTTCATATAAAAAACATGATAGCCTATAATTGTTTGTAGTTACTTTTTCACATTGAAATCATTACCTCTTACATGATAACATCTCTTGTAGAATCCATATAAATAGAATGTATCAAAGATCTAAAATCATGCAGGTTACATATTTATTATATAGTATAGATATGGTAGTCACTAATTGTTTCTAATCATGTTAAAATCTGTTAGAAAAACCCACAAACATGATAGTCTATAATTGTTTGTAATTAATTTTACACATTGAAATTATCAACTTCTACATGATAACATCTGCTAAAGAATTCATAAAAATAGTATGTAACCAAAGATCTAAAACTTTGTATTTCAACTTCAAATTTGAAAATATCAAATGGTTATCCAATTGGTGCTGATATGTTTTGGCGGTGATAAAGAATAAAAAATCTCAGTAAGTATCATTGTTCACTGTAAGTATATAATTTAAAAAAAAAATGTTATACAGCATGCATCTACTGAGGAGCTAATGTAACTTTTTGTAAAGAAAATTATAACACAATAATTTTAAAGTAAGCAAAGATAACGTAATCAAATTACTGTTGTACATAAAAAAAAAAAAAAACACGAAGGAAAAAGAGGATTTATTTTGATTTGTTGTTAGATTTTTAAAGATTTTTTTAAATTACAAAATAAACACAAAGCGGTGTCTTTTTGTGGATATGTATTGTTTATTAATTTATTTAATTGAGCATGAGATTTATTTAAGTTATAGATATTATTGGATTTTACGTGATAGACATTTAATTGAGTGAATTGTCGATGATGGATATGTGTAGACACCCCATTTGTGACCGACCTTAAGACTTAGACGTCGTCGTTTGAGCGCTCGATGATTGTGCATGTTTGTACTCGTTTCGAGTTTTCAGAGTTTTCGGCTAAGTGCCTTGCCTCTAGGCCTCTGAACTCTTTGTGTCTTGGCTTGGTTTGTGGACCATGCCTTGTTGACCTTGCCTGGAGGGAGAGAGAGGTCCGTAGACTACTCTTTATGGTCGTAGACCACTTTTCCCTATTGTAGGCTAGTTTTCGGTTTCCGGAGCCTTCGGCCGAGCGCTTGTCTTGCTTCCCTTTTTGTTTGGTTGTGAACCAAACCTTGTTTTCCCTTGCCTGGAGAGAGAGAGAGAGAGGTCTTGTAGACCATTTTTTTCCCTTTTGGAGACTAGTTTCTGGTTTTCGGAGTTTTCGGCCGTACGCCTTGTCTCGGGACCGCTTAACGTTCTCCTCTTGGCTTGGTTTTTGAACCATGCCTTGTTGCTTTTGCCTAGAGGGACACTAAGGTCTGGGAGACCACTTTTTGTAGTCGTAGACCACTTTTCCCTCGTAGACCACTTTTGGTGCTCGTAGACTAGTTTTCGAGGCTTCTGGCTGCGCGCCCCGACCCCCGGACTCTTGTCTTGCATCCTTTTTGGTTTGTTTTTGGTACAAACCTTGTTTTCCTTGCTTGGAGGGTGGAATGAGGGTTGGAGACCAGTTTCTCTCCCCGTAAACCACTTTTCTTCCCCGCTAGCCAGTTTTCTTCCCTGTAGACCGCTTTTGGTGGTCTACAAGTGGTTTGCAGCTGGAAAAAGTGGTCTCCCACCATGCCACCACCTTGCTTTCCTGGTGCAGACCACCTCTCCCCCCCTGGGAGACCACTTTTCTTTCTGGGAGACCACTTTAAGTAGCTAGCCGACCAGTAAAAGTAGCTGGCTGACCACTTCAATTAGTCGGCCACTTTCCTGCAGTTTCCTGAAGATATTTTCTTGCCAGCTGTGTCAGCTAGTGAGCACAGAAACCATCCTCCATACACATGTATGGAGGGATTGCATCTAGCTTCAAGCTTGTTTAACAAGCTTGAGGCTTGTTTTTCTATAAAAGGAAGGCCCTCTCTCCTTTCTCCAGGTTCAGAATTTTGTGCTTGAGCTATAGATGCACACCTATTTGCCCCTTCTCTTTTGTTTTGTGCTTAAAAAGTGCATTTTCATCATACTATTGCACACAAACACACACTCAAACACCATACTCTTGTTGCTGAGGCACTTTGAAGCTAGTTTTGGTGTTTTTGGAGTAGTTTTGATCCAAGAAAGCTGCTGGAGTTGTTGCTCTAAAGTGGTTCTACAAGGGTGAGCTTCTAACCTCTTAAACCCTTGTTTTTGATTAAGCTTTTGGACCTATTTGCATGCTTATTTTGGCTTGACTTTCTACTACAAAAATTTCTGATTTTGCATGCTTGTAATGTTTGTTTAAGGTCTCTTTTGTGTTAGGGGTAGTCTACCCCCTCTTGTGCCTTGTTTGGCTTTGTTTTACAACATCACTCTAGGCACTTGAGATCACTTTCTCTTGGCCTTTTAACCAATGAAATCCAGTGGATTTTCAGTAGTAAAACTTGTGTTTTGAGGTCTTAAATAGGAGAGGGTCATCCCCTCTCCTTGTATCTTGGATGCTTGCTTCATTTGCCTCATGTTTGAGCATGTTTGTTAAGCTTATGTTGACTCCATCTTAGCATGTATTTGGGGTTATTTTGACATGGCATACCACCGTTTTGGCTTGGTTTGGTCACCCCTTGCATGCTTTATGCACTTGTAGTGTAAATTTTGCAAACTAGCTTTGTGTGCCTTATGAAGTAGCATGTCTTTCTAGCATGTTTTGGCTCCATCTCAGCTTGTTTTTCGTGTTGTTTTAGGATGCCATAACTCTATTTTGGGTTGGTTTGATAGCCCCTTGCATGCTCCATGCACTTGTAGTGCAATTCCATTCATTGGCCTAACATACATCATGCTTTTGACTATCATTCTAGCATGATTTTGGCTTAACTTTAGCAAGATTTTGGTCATGTTTTAGGATGCTCTAGGTCTGATTTATGTTGTTTCGGTCATGCATGCATTGCTTTGTATAGCCATGGTTCAATCTAGCTCATCAGCTTTGTGTATTGAGTCCACTAGCATGCATTGCTTGGACTATTTTCATGATTTGGCATCATTTCATATGTGATTTTAGAGCATGTTTCATTGCCATACACTCACATCTTTCACTCTTTTAATGCATTGGAGAGTTTGTGTTTTATGCCTTAAACATGAGCCATTGTGTATGCCTTCATGCCTAAGTTTGCGAGCTATCATTTCAGTGTATTTTTGGGGTCATTTTGCCATGATATAACTCTGATTTTTGTTGGCGAAACCATCTTATGCTTGGTCTTGGTAGGTGTAGTGTAATCCTCCATATTGGCCTTACATATTCCATGCTTCATGCCTTCATGCTAGCTTGTTTTGGCTATACTCCGTGCATGTTTTAACCTTGATTTAGCATGATCTAGGACTTTTTTGGGTTATAATGGCCATATGCTTCATGTTTTGCATAGCTATAGTGCAAGTGCTTATGCTAGTTTCAAGCTTTGAGCCTCCTAGCATGCTTCATTTGTAACATGTACATGATTTGACATCATTTAACATGGTATTTCAGAGCATGTAGCATTGCCATGTTCCCACTTCTTTCACCCTTTGAGTGCTTTTAAGGGTTGTGCATTGTTGTCTTGCTTATGGCCTAGTGTGTATGCATGCAGGCTTAGACCTTTGAGCCCCATCTCTGCATGTTTTGGTCTTTACTTAGACCTATTTGAACTCTGTCCATGCTTGGTTCATGCATTTGTGCCATGTATTGCATGTCTCTAGAGTAGTCCTCCTTGGTAGTTTTGTGCCTTAAGGACTCTTGCATGCCTTGCTTGTGCTGATTAAATGATTTGGCATCATTTCATACCTAATTTCAGTGCTTATAGTGTTGTTACACTTCCACATTTGTCACTCCTTGGGCACTTCTGAGAGTTGTGTTCTTATACCTAATTGGTGAGCCAATACATGTGCATGCATTTCTCTTGCTTCCATGCCTTTATTTCAATATTATGGCCACTGTTTTGGCATGATTGAGGTCCGTCCATATTCAGTTTGAGTCCATTGAGCATGTTTGTTTGCATGCTTATGTTGCATTGCATTGTGTATGCATGCCATTAGCATTGATAGGTTGCTCATGTTGCATTGCATTGTGTATGCATTGTATTGTGTATGCATGCATTATATTGAGTTTAGTATGCTTGAGTTGCATTGCGTGTGTTTGGATTGGGTGTTAGTCCAAACACGAGAAACGAGGGACGTTTCATACTTGAAGTGATGAAACGTGTCTCATTTCTCAGTCGCCGACCCTTTTGATCAAGCATGATAGAGGTTACGGCTTTATGTGTTATGTGTGCATTCATTTACATTGATTCGTACAATCTTGCCTCTCTGGCCATCATGCATCGAGATACGCGATTGGTGGCCCGAGAGTCAAGAACTGCACTCCTTTAAGATCATGAAATGATAGGGAGGGTGGTTGTGCACATATATCTTGCAAATACATTGCCATGCCCCTTCTTGTCCTCTGTTGCAGCAAACTGGAGAAGTGCAGCAACAAGTGGTCGGTAGACAAGTAAAAGTGGCTGGCCGACCACTTTTTCTGGTCTGCAGCAAACATAGGTGGTCGGCAGCCTTCCTACAGGTTCCCATGGTGGAGAAAAAGCTATTTGGAGCTTTGTACAGTGTTCTGAGAACAATTGAAAATAGAGGCAAGTTGGGGCATCGCGATGGATTTCTGAACGAGGCGACTGAGCATGCATGCGTTTCTTGCTTCGAGGCCCCTTCTATTTGCTTTACTTAGCTGATTTGCTTAGCTAGTTAATGCAATTAGCTATTCATTTGTGTTGTAATAATTAGTTTAATTAGTTTAGATTAGCTAGTTAGCTTATTATTCGGACCCTTCGTCGAGAGGGCATAACTATTGTAATAAGTGTGTGTGTGTGTGATGCATGTCTTCCAACCCCCATTTCTTTCTCCCCTTTACTTATCAGCTTTAGATGGTTAGTTTTATGACATATTTCAATTAGCATACTTATGCTTCACATGCATGCATTCATTCATCTATCTTGCATACACCGGGCTCGGCGCATCATACAAACTGCATTGTATTTCAATTCCAATTTGAATACATGTATTAATTATTGCATTTCACATGACATCTTAGAATAGCCGAACCTATCTTAGTTGCATTTTGCATGTGTTGCATTAGGCATCTTGTATAATTAGGATCATGCATTGATTTCTAATCGGTTTCTATTTTGGCTCGGAGTACACTGTGAGTGTTTACGCTTTAGCATCCTTGTATGAGTGTAAGTGTTGCCATGATAGCATGCTTGCCATGAGGCTATGTGCTTATGTGTATAACTGCATGAATGCCTGTGGATGAAGGTTAGATTGCTTGAATTGGAAGAATTCATCAAAATGCAAGTTTTAAGCCTACTTGAAGCGGCAAATCACCATGTTTTCTAAGCCCACTTGAGGGTGGCAAAATCTGCGTCTTAGCCTACTTGCGAGTAGCAACTTCAAACCATTTTTAAACAAATGAACATGAGATGTTTTGTTCCAACTTGAGCGATTTAGTCTATATTGTATGCTGTGCGCATCACATAGTAATTCTAAATTAATAATCGGAATAAGAACACATATGTTTTCAAAAACAACATATCATGTTAGTAAAGGCCGATGTTTGATCGGGCGAGCGGGGGTACTCATTGCATGACCTTCCCCTCTCATACCCAAGTTCATAAGCCGAGGCAACTTTGGTGATGACGGACATGTGGCCTTAGGCATGAGTCAGGGTTTCCTAAATTTTTCAAAATAAAATATTTAGGTGGCGACTCTGAAATCTGGCAAAGCAGTCTATGTTTGGCGTTTTTTGATTAAAATCGATTTTCCAAAACGATTTGCCGGATTTGGACTCTTTGGTGATTTATCAGTCTTACATTGTACTTTGTGAGATTAGATTCAGAACCGTGACATGAGTTCGAACTGTAGTAGCTAAGAACAACGATTCACGCCCTTGCACGTAGAGCGGAGTTCCGGGCGGTTTATAGTTTCTGGCGACTCTACTGGGGATTTAGAGAATTTGACTCGAACTTATGATATGTTGTTTTGACTGCACTTATGTGTTTCTTTGCATTGCATTTGCATTGGTGTACCTAGGACACCGTGTTTTCCGTATGCTATTCCTGAATGGTTTGCTGGAGGCTTGCTTGGAAAAGCGTGCTATATGGCTGACCGGTTGCGGGCTTTGCCACGACGGGAACACAAACCTTGGTTGTTACTGAGGCACCCTTTTTGACCATTCGACCTAGTGCATATCGGAATCCATAGTGACCATTCCAAACTAGGACATGTTGTTTACCCGATTGTAGGTTGTTTAAAACCGCTGTGTGCGTAGTAAAACCCTAGCTCCTGACAAGATAGGATAGGGAAACCCTACCCCACCATAGGGGTGATTTGGCTCTCACTTGCTTACTATGTGCTATCAGAGTATGTCTTTACAGGGATGTATGTATCAGTTGCAAGTTTGAGTATCGGCCTGAGGGTATTAGTTTATAGGCAGAATCTTGCTCATAATTCAGTAGAGAGCACAGTCATTCAGCTATGCTCAAATCTGTTCTGGTGAAATTGGGCTGAGATGCTGTCTGTTTTCTCTTTTGCTAGGTAGTCTTGGAACCATAACTTCAGAAGGCTCCGATATCCCCCGAGTACACTGGACTTGTATTGATAGACTTTGTCAGATCAGAGATTCAGTTCAAGGGCAATCAGTGTTCCTTTGCCAGTGGTAAGGCCAGGAAAGGCTAGTCAAGCATAGACCACCAGTACAGCAGCTACCAGATCAGTGGTCATTATCCACCTCATTTATGCACAGTTGGGTTAAGATATCTGCTTCCACCTTAGATAGGGAATATACACCTGTTCAGTCAGATCTGCAGTTTTCAGTTAATATGGAGGACATGATGCGTCAGCTCCAGAAACCATACAAGCCATGCAGCGGGATGCTGCCGGCTAGGCAGAATTTGCAGTGTGTCAAGCAAAGGTTGTGGCTCAACAGACAGAGTTGATTGCCAGACTTCAGCAACAGCAGCAACCACAACAAGTCAGAGCATCTGCTTCGCATCCACCTTCACCCCCACCTAGAGTTCCGACACTCGGGGATACTGCAATCGTCCAAGAAGATACGGACGCCCCAACAGGAGCAGTTCCGCCACCATTTTTACCACATATTTCAAAGACACCAGCCTTCTCAACAGATACACTGTTTGAATCTGAGATGGACCCAACCGCTCTGAAGGTCAGTAAGCTTGAAAAGCTATTCAAGAGGGCTTAGGGTGTGAATTCCATTCCAGACATAGAGAACGGATACACCGACTCAGCGGTGACATTGCCGGACCGGTTCAGGATGCCACATATCGACCGCTTCGATGGCTCGGAAGACCCAATGGTGCACCTCCACCTGTTTTCCGATATCCTGAGGCCAATGGGTTTGACCATAGCCTAGAAGCTGTCACTATTCGGCCGAACCATGTCTGGGATAGCCGTAATCTGGTATGCGAAATTAGAGAACTCTGTGAAACAGAATTGGGAAGAGATGGCTGAGGCCTTCATTGCTCAATACTCCTATAACACACAGATCGAGGTCACAACTCGTGATCTTAAAGTCACCTGCCAAGAGCCAAAGGAGGGTTTTTCAGAGTTTGTAACGAGATGGAGAGCAAAGGCCTCGATGGTGACTACAAGGCCTTCCGACAAAGACCAAATAAGGATGGTTGTGCGCAACCTCCAACCCAGGCTGATACAAAAAATGATCGTCTTACCCCTTCCCACCTTTGCAGACCTACACGAGATTGGGGTACAGATTGAGGACGCTATGAAGAAGGGCCTTATTGACTAGGAGAAGGAGCAGCCCAGGAGGGTGTTTACCCACAGTTTGAATGCGACCACCAGTGGTGATGTAGCTGCTAGAACTTCAGACATGGGCATGGTCACCACCACCACACCAAAAACAGCCACCCCATTCACTGGTGTGTCTGGGACTAGCTCACAAACAGCCAAATATCCACCTCGAGCCAAGAGGGTTTTTACCCCACTTTATATGCCTTTGTCAAAAGCTCTAGGGTTCCTACTCAGGAAAGGACATCTGAAACCGTTGGAACAACGGCCTCTACCCGATCCTCTCCCTCTAAAGCATGACTCGGCTAAGTACTGTGCCTACCATCAACAAACCGGTCATGACACTGATAGTTGCTTTTGTCTACGCCATGATGTACAAGATCTAATTGACAACAAGATCATCGCTGCACCAGTCTTGCAAAGTCTATCGGCACTTGATCAGTGAGTTTGTGGGGGATAATGTGACCATGTGATCGGGGGATGAACCACCTGCGGATGGCACCCAGTTTACTCCAGATGTGACAGGTGGCCTGCACTGTTTTGAGCATTATGCAAATGCTAGTTTTTGTACTTTCTGACTTGGGTATTGAGTCAGTTCTGTTGTGTTGTTTTGAGTCAGTCTCGTTGTTTTGAGTCAGTCTTTTTGTTTGGGGTCTGTCTTGTTGTATCGAGTCAGTCCTGTTGTATTGTAGTTAGGTGATTTTGGGGGTGTTACCTTGGACATCACTATCTTGTTTTGTGTTTGTTTTTTCGCTTTCTTTTGAGTCTGTTTCTGCCATGGAGCCAGTTGCACTAGAAGACCTGAATGAAACATCGGTGATTTTCACACTTTTGTGTTTGTTTCTGCCTTGAGCTAGTTGTACTAGCAAATTTGAATGAAATGGTAGTGCTTTTCGCCTACTTTTCTGTGCCTTGAAATCATTGCATTGACCTAAGTTTTTCAAAACTTTTCTAACATTGTGATGAAAACAAAGAGGGAGGAATTCCTCGAGATTTGCAAAATTTTGATCAATTGAGAGAAAGAGAGGCGTGTTAAGCCCTTAATGAATGAAATCATGCTTGTTAATGTGAGTATTGAGAAGGATCCTGGCTTGATCTAGATTGGTTCTTGTAGACACCCCATTTTTGATTGACCTTAAGACTCAGACGTCATCAATTGAGTGCTCGGTGATGGTGCATGTTGTGCTTGTTTAGAGGCTTTCGAGTTTTGGCTGAGAGCCTTGCCTCCGGGCCTCTGAACTCTTTTGTGCTTCTGCTCGGTTTGTGGACCGAACTTTGTTTCTCTTCCCAGAGGGAGGGAGAGGTCTTGTAGACCATCTCTTTGTGGTCGTAGACCAGTTTTCGTGGTCGTAGACCACTTTTCCCGTGTGGAGACTAGTTTTCGATTTTTGGAGCCTTTGGCCTCGCGTCTTGTCTCGGAACCGTTTAACATTCTTCGTTTGGCGTGGTTTTTGAACCACACCTTGTTGCCTCTGCCTAGAGGAACACTGTGGTCCGGGAGACCACTTTTGTGGTTGCATACCACTTTTGGTGCTCGTCAGCTAGTTTTTGGGGCTTTTGGCCGCGTGCTTTGCCCCTCGATCTCTCGTCTTGCATCCGTTTTGGTTTGTTTTTGGTACAAACCTTATTTTCCTTGTTTGGAAGGTGGTACAAGGGTGGGAGACCACTTTTTCTCCTTGTAGACCACTTTGCCTTCTGCCAGCCAATTTTCTGGTCGGATAACTGGCTTGCTTGGTCTTTGGGCCACATTTTCTGGTCGACCACCACACCATTAGCTTTCTTTCATGCCCTGGACTCTCTTCCACCATGGCCGACTAGTTGTTGTCTGGGAAGACCACTTGAAGTGGTCGGCCGACCACTTTAAGTAGCAGGCTGACCACTTCAAGTGGTCGGCTGCTTTTTGACACCTTTTTGGAGAGATTTTGGGCCAGCTGGCATAGTTGGAGGGCTTTTGAACCATCCTTCATACACGTGTATAGAGGGATAGATTTGAGGCTTAGCTTCTTAGAGAAGTTTTGCCTTTTCTCTTCTATAAGGGGGAAGCTCCCCCTCCCTCCTCTAGGTTCAGAAAATTTCCCTTAGAGAGATACATATAGTTTTGTATCTATCTTGCTTGGTTCTTCATTTTTGTGCTTCAAAAGTGTAGATTTGTCTTAGTTTAACACACGAACACACACTCAAACACCATCCTTGGGTAGCTGAGGTGCTAAGGAGTTGTTTTTGGTGTTCTTGGACTGATTTAAGCTCAAAGAACTTGCTGGAGTTGTAGTGGTAGAGAAGGTCTTCAAGGGTGAGTCTTTGACCTTTAAAACCCCCATTTTTGCTTAAGCTTTTGGACCCTTTTGCATCTATTTTTAAGCTTAACTCTTAACTAGAAAAAGTTCTATTTTTGCATGCTTAAAATAGTTGTTTAATGTCACTTTTTCGTTTGGGGTGATTTACCCCCTCTTAGGCCTTGTTAGGCCTTATTTTGAGCCATCCCTTTAGGCTCTTGTTGAACCCTTTGCATGACCTTTCTACCACTAAAATCCAGAGGATTTTCAGTGGTGGAAAGGTGGTTTTGGTGTCCTAAAAATGAGAGGGTCATCCCCTCTCCTTGTATTGTGTTTACTAGCTTCATATGCCTCATGTTTGAGCACCTTTGACAAGCTTGTGTTAGCTTGTTGTTAGCATGTATTTGTGTTTGTTCTGCTGAGGCATAACACTATTTTTGCTTGCTTTGGTCACTTCATGCATGGTTAATACACTTGTAGTGTAAATCACACAAACTAGCTTTGTATGCTTCATGAAATAGCATGTCATTCTAGCTTATTTTTTTTTTTTCCATTTCAGCATGTTTTTGGTGATGTTTTTCCATGTCATGACTCTATTTTGGTTTGGTTTGGTTGGCCTTTGCATGCTTCTTGCACTTGTAGTGTAGTTCCATGAAATAGCCTAACATACATCATATTGTAACATGTCATTTTAGCATGCTTTTGGCTTAGCTCTGAGAAGACTTTGTTCATGTTTTACCATGTTTAAGGTCTGATTTGTATTGTCTTGGTCATGCATGACTTGCTTTGTATAGCTATGGTTCAACCTAGCTTGTTATCTTTGTGTGTTGAGTCCTCTAACGTGCATTACTTGGACTATTTCAATGATTTGGCATCATTTATTATGTGATTTCAATCCATGTTTCATGGCCATGCATTCACATTTGTCACTCATTCAATGCGTTGGAGGGTTTGCCCCTTTATGCATTAACATGAATCATTGCGTATGCCTTCATGCCTTAGCTTGCGAGCCATCATTTCAGTGTGTTTTTGGGGTTATTATGCCATGATATAACTCTGATTTTTGTTGCTTAAGTCATCCCATGCTTGGTCTTAATAGGTGTAGTGTAATCCACCTTATTTTCCTTGTATGCATCATGCCTTATGCCCCTCATGTTAGCATGTTTTGGCTTCCTTCCATGCATGTTTTAGACTCATTTTGACATGTACTAGGACTGTTTTGGGTTGCTCTAGTCACATGCTTCATGTTTTGTATACTTGTAGTACAAATGCTCTTGCTTGCCTCAAGCTTTGGGCACCATTGCATGCTTCATTTGTGTCGTGTGCGTGATTTGGCATCACCTAACATGACATTTTAGAGCATTTAGCATTGCCATGTTCTCACTTCATTCATGCTTTGAATGTCTTTAAGTGTTGTACATTGTTGTCTAGTTTATGCCTTAGCTTGTATGCTTGCATGCCTAGGTATTTGAGCCCCCATCTCAGCATGTTTAGGTCCTTATTTTGACCTACTTGAGCTCTGTCCATGCCTAGTCCATGCATTTGTGCCATGTATTGCATGCCTCATTTGTAGTCCTCTTACCAGCTTCATGCTTTAAGGACTCTTGCATGCCATGCTTGTGTTGATTAAACGATTTGCTTCCATGTTTCTTGTTGCATGTGTTTGGAATAGGTGTTAGTCCAAACACGAGGAACGAGGGACGTTTCATATTTCAAGTGATGAAACGTGCCTTAATTCCCGGTCGCCGACGCTCTTGATCATACATGATAGAGTTCTAGGCCTTATCTGTTTACTTGTGCATTCATTTTACGTTGAATTGTGTAACTTCGCCTCTCGGCCATTATGCATTGAAATGCACGATTGGTGGCCCGAGGGTCAAGAATCACACCCCTTTGAGTTCATGACATGATAGGGAGGGTGGTTGTGCACACATATCTTGCAAATACATTGCTATGCCCTTTCTTGCTCTTTGTTGTAGCAAATTGCAGTTCAACAGCAACAACTGGCTGGCTAGCCAGAAAAACTAGCTGGCCGACCACTTTTCTGGTTTTTCAACCAAAAGTGGTCGGCAGGTGTCTTGAGGGACCAAAAGTGGTCAGCCACCCTCCCACAGGATTCCCTAGGTGAACTTTCAGCTTTCTGGAGCTTGGTGCAAGTTCCTAAGAACAGGTGAAAACAAAGGCAAATCGGGGCATCGCATTGGATTTCCGAACAAGGCGACCGGGCTTGCATGCATTCCTCTCCCTCTGAGGCTCCTGATTTACTGTTTTCCTTAGCTGCCATGCTTAGATAGCTTGCTTGCTTTTACTTTGGTTTGTACTTTAATTAGTTAATGCGTTAACTATTCAATTCGTTTTGTAATAATTAGTTAACTAAGATTAGTTAATTAATTTGTTGTGTAATAATTAGTTTAATTAGCTTAGATTAGCTAGTTAGCTTCTTATTCGGTTCCTCCGTCGAGAGGGTGCAATTGTTGTAATAAGTATGCGTGTGTGTGATGCATGTCTTCCAATCCCCATTTCTTTCTCCCTTTTACTTAACCGCTTACGATGGTTAGTTTTAGGGCATATTTCGATTAGCATACCTTATGCTTTGCATATGTGCATTCATTCATCTGTTTTGCATGCACCGGGCTCGGCGCATCATACTAACTGCATTGTATTTCAATTCCTATTTGAATACATGTATCAAATTGCTTTTCATATACCATTTTAGAATAGCCGAGCCTATCTAAGTTGCATTTTTGCATGTGTTGCATTAGCCACTTTAACATGAACTAGGATCATGCGTGATTTCTAACTAGTTCTTTGTTTTGGCTCGGAGTACACTGTGAGTGTTTATGTTTTAGCATACTGCATGTGTGTTATTGACTGCCATGACAGCATGCTTACCATGAGGCTAATCGCTTATGTGATATAACTGCCTGAATGCCTGTGAGTGAAGGTTGGATTACTTGAATTGGAACAATTCATTAAAATCCGCATTTTAGCCTACTTTCGAGTAGCAAACTTCAAACCGTTTTCAAATGAATATGCAATGTTTTGTTCCAAATTAGGCGATCTAGTCTATACTTGTTTGTTGTGCGCATCACATAGTAAGATTAGCTAATTAATCGGAATAAGAGCACATGTGTTTTTCAAAAACAAGATATCATGCTTAGTATAGGCCGATCTTTGATCGGGCGAGTAGGGGTGCTCATTGCATGACCTTTCCTAATCGTACCCAAGTTCCCGAGCCGAGACAACTTTGGGGATGACGGACACGTGGCTTTAGGCATGAGTCAGGGTTTCCTAAATTCCCCCAAAATAAAATATTTAGGTGGCGACTCTGTATCTGGCAAAGTAGTCTATGTTTGGCATTTCTTTATTAAAAATCAGTTTTCCAAAACGATTTGCCAGATTTGGACTCTTTGCTGATTTATCGGTCTCACATTGCACATTATGAGGTTAAATTTAGAACCGTGACATTTTAGTCCGAACTGTGGTATGCTAGAGAACAAAACGAGATTTTCTCGAGAGTCCTTGGGGCGCGTCCACAGTTCTACATTGTCTTCCACGTGAGCGATTAGTCGCTTTCTTAAAAGATTTATAAAAAAAAAAATGTTTTGCATGATTCTGCAAAGACCTGTGTGGAATTGCTCTTGAGATTGTGCAGCCTAGGATTGCTCTCAGCCTCGAGACTCAACCCCTTTTGCTTTCAAACCTTGAACTTGGATTCAGAATGTTCATTGGTCAACCACAAAGTAAGGCTTATATGGCTAGATTTGAAGCAGCCCTAGAACTAGGGGCAAAGAAAGTCAGATCAAGAAGATCAGATGTCATCAAAAGAAGTTTGCAAAGCTAGATCAGACCAGCCCTTGAACTAGGGGCAAAAAATGTCAGATGTGCTCGAAGAGTCAAAAATTGGGACATTTCTCAAACTAATGAAGATCGGCAAGAATGCCAAATCCCAGAAGGGAGGAAAGAAGAAAGTATTGCTGAAGGACAATTGAGTTCCTATCCACAACACTGGGGGTAATTTAGACCCGATTGGATGGACTTTTGCATCATTAGTGAATAGCAGCCACTCTCTTGGATTTAGATGGCTTTGAGATCCTTAAACCATTTGACATGGACAAAGTACACTTTTACCCTTGAGAGGCTCGCTGGGCCGAAAACCTAGAAGGGCGACCCAAGCAAAAGTTAGAACAAGAGAAAAACAAAAAGAAAATATGAAAAGAAGAAAAGAAGAAATGATGAAAAGAATTGAAAATAAAAGAAAAACAGAGCTCGCAAGGTTGAAAACCCAAAAATGGCGGCTTTGGCAGAAATTAGAGCGCAAAAGGAGAGGTTAATACCCGAGTGTACCTTAACCCCGAACTACGTAAGGCTTGATTCCCATCTTTGGGATACGTAGGCAACTTCATTATGAAGTCCAGCCATAAACACTTCAAATTCAACTGTCCTGTCCATGAGACTGAACGGGTCATCTTTGTCATTTCTGTATCCGAGAGTTCGGTTGTGAGATATGAAATAAAGGAAGTAAATGATTAGTCATTTTAAATGATTAGTCATTTTAAAACCTTTATCTAAGGAAATGAGATCTAAAGAAATCATTCGAATGAATTTTGATAAGATAAAAAGATAACAAAGGAGGTTTCTATGAAACATCAAAGGGAAGTTTTTGTGAAAAGAGGATCTAGTTATGCAACCTATTTACTTATACAATGACACATTATTTACGTATAAATCACCTGATAGCATTCATGATCGCATATATCCATTGATCTTATTGTCGGGAATCATTGTAAATCCCTATATTCATTCCATGTTGTTTAACCATTTTTTAGAGATGGAGTCGGGTGCAATGGTTTGAAGATCATAAAATTCTAAATCATTAAGACTTCTTACAGTGTGAATTGTTGATGAAGATGTCATTATTATTTTTTATTTGTAAATAATCGTAGTGTAATCTTTAATGTAAGCCCTTGAGGCATGCATTATGAATAATGGTGTGAACATTTTTGTATATCATTGTAATTATGGAAGAGATAACCTCATTTAATATTTTTTAGCTTGCATTGTTTCTTTAACTATTGGGGTAAATGGATTTTTATAAGGAATAATGGTAATATATCCGAGTAATAAAATCTAGGGTGTGACAATTTTTTTTTTTTTTTTTTTTTTGTTATAATGTGACATATAGCCATTAGATATTTGTGATTTATAAATTTTTTAATTTATTTAAGTTATAGATATTTATGGGTTTTTTTTTAAACAACGTGCTAAAACATTGGATACTTGTAATTTTTATATTTTAAAATAATTTTGTGAGTTTATATTTTTTTATTAATTTATTTAATTGAGAGTGGAATTTATTTAATTTATTTATGCTATAGATATTACTGGATTTTACGTGATAGACATTTGATTGAGTGAATTGTGGGTGATGGATATGCATGAGTAAATTGTAGGATTAAAACTTGTGGGTTTCTTTTTTTTTATTATTTTTAAAAATAACGTGATAGATATTGAATATTTATAATTTCTATATATGTTTTTAATTTATTTAAGTTACAAATATTTGAGGTTTTTTATTTTTATTTTAAATAATGTAATAAACATTGGATATTTGTAATTTTTATATTTTTATATTTTTTGTGGGTTTATATTTTTTTTTATTAATTTATTTAATAATCATAGATTTCTTTTTTTAAAAAATAGCGTGATAGATGTTTGTGGGTATATATATATTTTTATTAATTTATTTAATTTAGAGTGAAATTTATTTTAATTAATTTGAGTTATGTGATAGACATGATTTTCTTGAATTGTAGGTAAACTATTTTTGATATGAAAAAGATAGGATTTATAAAAGTTGAAGAAGATATCAACGGTGTTATATAAGAAGAAACAAATCAAATTTGATTAAATCAAATAACAAATGTGAACCACAAATTAAAAAGAAAGCAAGCTCAAATCATGAAAAATAAAATGTAATAATGGAAAAGATGAAAAGATGTGTAGAGAACTGAAAAATATTGAAATATATATATATACAAGCACAAAAGTAATAAACACTAAAAGAATGCGTATAAAATAAAAAATAATATTAAGGGCATAAGAATGGAGAAGATGAAAAGATGTGTAGATGAATTCAAAAGTAGTGGAAAAATAATATATACACACAAAGATATAAAGTAATAAATAATATTAATAATATTACATTGACCTTATAATGATTTTTGAAAAATGTAACATGATTTTCGCAGATCATCAAACTTGCAAAATATAATAATGGAGAAGATAAGTTTTTTTGAGAAAAGATGGGTAAATGAGATGAGAAAGAATAATATTAATAATATTACACTGACCTTGTAATGATTTTCGCAAATTGTCAAACTTGGACAATGTAACAATGGAAAAGATAATGATTTTTTCAGATCATTAAACTTGCAAATGTAACAATGGAGAAGATAAGCCGAGAAAATATGGGTAGACAAGATGAGAGAGAATGATTGATTTTGACTGGAATATGAAATAAACTGTGTAACTCCCCGAAACAAATACAATAAACCATCTATGACAATAAGTAAATAACAATATAAATCAGAGTATAAGGTCATTCTATTACATAAGATTTAGTTGTACAAAATGGTGATACATGCAAATGTACATTCATAAGTCCTAACCCTAAATCTATAGCATGTGTCAACAACAAATTTATAAAATAGAAGTTAAACAGATAATTGAAATGCCCTAAAGGCTACAACTTTCCAAGACTATACATGGTTATATCAAAATGGATTTAAATCCAATACCGATAAAGCCCTAGGCTTGTACAAAATAATTACAGCAAGTAAACAAAAATAAAGCTTTTGCTCAAATCCTCCCAAGCTATTGCATTGGTGGAGGCATCTCACCAACACTTGAAAATGGTTTCCCGTATAGGGTGAGTCAAAGCCCAGTAGAAATAATCTAACACAATATATGAATCTTAACAAAAACATATGATGAAATGTATATGCAATGCTCATGACAAAAAGGTCTCATTTCTCTTTCCAAAACCATGTAATGTCCGGTTTATATCACAATTCAAGAATCATTTTCTTAACATTAAAAAACAGGGCAGTGAATCATAATTCTGGGAATCTCTCACCAGTATATCTATTTTACGGAGATTTCATTTGTAGGATTCGACACCCATGTAAACGTAAGCACTACTATTGCCATTTTACGGATATTTGGTTTGCGGGATTCGGCACCCATGTAAATATGCAGTTTTTGGGACTTTCACCCTGGATACACAGGCCAACTTAGTTAAATGGAATACATCCTCTTTCTCAAAAACGAATACATCTCTTTTCTCAAAAAAGTTATTCATTCCCTTTCTTAAGAACGTTATACATGTACAATGTATTAAAGATATAATCATGCTCAATGCAAATGGATGAGAAATTAGTTCAATTCACCTAATCCTTATGCAATTTCTACAATAATCACAGCTATCCTCCACCGATAGCTCAAAATAAATATTTCTAAACCGATATAAAATCTCCAATATAGATAATCTTTCCAAATTTCAAGATGGAAGTGATTATACATATCTAACTCCACCATCCACATCAATATCTATCCAATTTCACATTTCTAACATCAATTTCATTTATTTATACAAAATAAATATTTGAGACATCTAGGACAAAAACCCCATTTTCTTCCGAAATCCATTCCAAGTATCAAAATCAATAATTTATCACAACTCAACCCCATCTCCATTCCCATAACTATTTTCAATACATCCATTCGAAAACCCCTCTTTTGATTCTAAACCAAAGCCCTAGGTTTGTTCAAAATCCTCCAAAATCACAAGATTATTTTATAAAAACAAATAGCTAAGTTAAAAATCATATAAGAGTGTAGAGAATCCCTACCTCAAAGCTAGAAGATGAGATAAACATGGATGAAACTCGGATGAAGCTAAAACCCAACTCTATTGGATGAAAACAAAGCTCTAGGTGAGCTCTACCTTTTTAACAAAAGGAGTAGGGTGGAGAAATGGGTAGATCTTAGTGTATTTGTAGAGAGAAGGTGAGTCTTAGAGACAGAGAGTCTCAACTTAGGGTTTTGAAATGTTTTAGAGAAAGAGATGAAAAAGTGATGCAAAATGGCTTGTTTACGAACTGATATACGCACAGCTCGTTTGAGCACAAGAGTTGTCGCTCGAGCACAAGAATATTTGCTCGAGCGTAGAATACAATCTTCCAAAAGTTTTACAAACAGAAGACTGTCACTCGAGCATAAGAAGTCTCGCTTGAGCAAAGAATACTACCTCTCCAGTATCTCTGCAGGCCTACAAAAGTACTAGGAGCTCACAAAGCTCGCTTGAGCACAAGAAGCTTCGCTTGAGCGAAAAGGCCAAATTCTGGACAACAATAGTTTAGACCAACTAGCAACCAATCTGTTCTAAACACAACCAAGACACTCTAATAACCAAACTCAATCAGAAATAAGGAGAAACATGGTATGAATATCTAAATAAGACAAATGAAACTCGGATTCAAAATATCATCGGGTCGGGTCTAAATCAGGAACGCTATAAACTGAATACAAAAACGTGTGTGGGGAAGTTGTAGGAGTTGTGGGTGATGGATATGAATGAATATTTTATTATTATATTATATTAGTTTATATTTTATTTATACAAATAGGCTTTAAAGAAAATCCAAAGTGGAAAATGTATGAGATGATAAACATGGAAATGTGGGAGAGTAAAAGTCTAACCGCTAGGAGTAGTTTTTTTATTTATGTTTTTGATAGCCTTTTATCTTGTTGACAACCCGTGAGAGAGGAGGAGAAGAGCTATACACTAAAAAGAGAATTGCCACATATTTTTTAAAATTATTAGAATTTGGGAATGGAATTTCGAAGGCTTTTGAAACAACATTACATTTGGTTATATATATAGTATAGATATGCATAGTTATACCTTATCTTATTATATCTTTTTGTATAAAAAATACCTACACATATAAACGAAATTGTATACAAAATAAATAGAAAAATCCCCTCAAATCCCTAAGCACATGGCCAACCACCCTAGGATTGAAAGTATGCAGCGTACTCTTGGAAACATATTGCTTGAAGTAAGGGAAAAGTTTGACTAGTACCCCAAAACATGAAAATTTGTCTTGCACTTGTAACTAGTTTAGTTCTAATTAAACATAATCCTAACTAGAACTTATTTAATGTAATGCTCCAAAATTTATCACCCATTTTATAATTAAAACCATTCAATATTTTCCAACAATTACAATGAATATCATTAAAGAACAAAGTCGTTTGCCCAAGATAATATCGTATCATTGTACTATTTCAAGTCAAATATACATCATTATTCATTAACATACAATCATGAATAATAACAATTCAGAGGGTAAGAGAATACAAAAATAAAGTGCCTTAATGGTATACATTTTCAAGGATAGTCCTTGATTACACAAAAACGGATATTGGTCCCACAAACCACAAAACAACTTCGGAGTTTCAACAAGTAACATCTAGTGAGACTTCGTGCTCCAGTCAAAACACATCCATTGACAAGTCAGTTTGGCAGAATCACACCATCATTTCCTAAAATATTGTTAGTTGGGCTGAGCTAATGCCCAGTAGGAATACATGTAATAGAGTATATAAATAATCGAGATGTATATGATCATACCATGCACTTGTTAGAAAATCTATATTTTCTCTTTTAAAATCAAGAATGCTCAAAACATGATTTCCATTCAAATTCTCATTTAAAACCATGGGGTGGTAAATACGTTATGACATCCCAAGTAAGAGCCACCAAAACCATACTTACATATATAGATTTATATACAGAAAATACCCCACATTTGCCAGTTATTAATACGGTACAGAATGGGCATCCAAAATCATTTGTTTTTCCACTTTTATCAACTACAATACTGCAGGACAATACAATACACAATCATTTTCCAAAATCTGACTCAACAACATGGACTCCTACGCTATTTACTCACTTTCAACATTTTTCAAATATCCACAAGATTGTAAGATCACAAGAGAAAATCATAATCCACATGATGCATGAGTTTCCAAATCCAATTTTCCTAAGGTTCATTCAATTTATAAGCAAGATTTAATAATAGTAAGAAACAAAATGATTTCTTCCAATTTCTCATTTCCACAACTCCAACATTCATCTATCTCAAAACACATTTCCAAGATGAATCAAACTTACACATTTCAACACATTTATTACAATCATTCACCCAATTTCAAAATTTAAAAGTCAATTGAGCCAAACCCCATTATTAAATCAAATTTAGAAACTAGGGCTTTGGAGAAAATTGGGGCTTTTCCCTCTTTTACCCTTAAAGAGTCAATATAATAATCAACAAGAAACATTTATAATCTTTCTCAAAAACATTAGGTATAAGCCCCTTTTTGTTTGTCAAACCCATTTTATACAACAAAATCATCTCATACATTTCTATATCTAAGAATATGCCACATATATACCTCAAATCATAGATATAATAAGTTAAAAGTACCCCTACCTCAAAGATAAGAGCTAATAACGAAGACCGAAGCAAGAACTTTGATGAAAATGCAATCCGATCGGTAAATATGGCGATCTACATTTCTCCTTCACTATTCTTGCAAGATCTATAATGGATCCTTACTGAAAATGGGTGATATATAAGGTTTTTGGGCTAGGGTTTTTGGATATGAAGGTGTGAGAGAGAAAAGTGAGAGAAAATGAGCAAAAAAGTGGATTTTATATTGGTTGAACCCCGAACAAACTACTCGAGCGGTCTTTCCACCACTTGAGCAGTGACCCTAAACTCCCAGCATGTCAGGTATGCAAAACCAAATACTAGATGTACTCTCATTACCGCTCGAGCAGTCACCCTAGACACAGCAAGTCAAACAGCCCAGCTCCTAAGGCACTCCCAACACATCAATCTTATTTCCATATGTAACCATTTAAGTAAATATTTTCATTTAGCCTCTTACATTTATATTTCATTTACTTAAGTTTACAATGTAAATAAAGAAATACCCCATTCGGATTCAAATAAAAATACAGAAAAATTAAAATCCAATTAAATCAAAAAGTAGTTCCCGTAGTTTTAGTACAAAAATAAATTTTTGACTGAAATTTCTAAGTTTGATGTTGATGTAAAGGGGTTAATATTTTGTAGAAAAATCCTATAAAATCAAATTAGACTATTTAATATATAAAGAACAATTATCGCCAAAAATTATTTTCAAAATCGTAAGTTTTGAAAAGCTCAATTTTCACACTTAGTAAATTTTCAAAAGTCCAATTTTCGACAGAAAACCTTTTTCTAATACAACATCTTTATACGAAAAGGATTAAGGGTCGGGACTTGACCTGAGCTGTTGCAAGCTCCCCCACTTAGAAAATTTCGTCCCCGAAATTCAAGTTTAGTCAAAACAAAGGCAACTCAGCCTCAAAAGAAAACATGACCAGCAACCCAAGTGTAGATCCATGCTTAGGATAATTTCACGGTTTTCGCTCTAACACCTCAAGGCCCTAAAGACACCCGAACAACAAGAACACAAAGAAGAGGTCACGAATGCCTCTTCAACTCACATGAATCGCTAGGGTCTTGTGACACAGAAAAAACAGTTACCACGCGCACTAAAAAATACCAACCGTGTCTCAATCACCCACACTTCTCAAAAACACCGAGTGCTCAGCACTCGAACACGAAAAGAGAAAACCTCTCTTACACAAAGCTCTTGGTCATTTCTCACAAAAAGGAGAGGATCTAACACAAAATACGGTCACAAGATAACACTATGGCATAACAAGCCCCGATAACTCCAAACCCCTCTCACAACCAATACATAACACATAACTAGCAATTCAAGCTAGGTCACAATGTAACCCAACAATACAAGATGAACACCGAATGACCCATTCAAGTTAAAGAAAATATTTCTTTTCTCTATTTCCCTTAAAAAAAATTATTTTCTCAAAAAGTGCTCAACTTTGCCCCATTCGCAACCAAAATACATTTTCGATTTTTCCCTTTAAAACTCAAAGGTTTTATAAACATTTTCAAAAAACAATAAGTGTTATCCATAACACATAACCAACCACATTTTCACGACTGGTTAGATTCCGCTTTTAAAAACCTACGTATTAAAGTCCCTCGTTACCCTTTTTGTTTAAAACCAAAACATTTTTAGAGTACTAATGCCATCGAAGGCCACAATGCCAAAAAGAAATTTATCTTCCCCCCAAATCATTTTCTCAACATTCCACCAGTGAACCTCAATGGTCACCCAACACAACCATCACACCCACGGTGATGCCGCAACACTTACAAAATAGTTCTATAACACAATCTATAAAAACTACCAAAGTGTCAAAAACGCCACAAATTACAAGGAAAATCTCACATTCATCAATCATATAACAGCGCAAAATTGCTCACAAAACCATGGTTCCATCACCTAATCCAACCCAAAAGGGTTCCCACCAACTCACACAAGTTTCCCTACTTACACAGTTAAGACTTAACACTCCCAAGTCCCTCCTAAAGCACTTCACGACCTTACAACCCTTATACCCAAGTCCAAATAATTCTCAAGGTGACTATCTGTCAACTAAACTCCGATAACAACCAACTAACTAACCACTCAACAAGACTCGACACTCGGCACTCAAACATCTACATGCTACCCAGCACTGTTTGCTCTAAAAAGGAGTTCCACATAGAAGCTTACTCATTCCTTGAACCCATACCAGATTCCTCAGACCAAACCATACCACTCATGTTCCCAAACAAACCACCACCCATGTGCCTATATGGAAAACACATCCTTACATCACACATGAGTTCGAGCTAGACTTCTAAAGGTCAAAGCATACAACTCACACCCTCAGGTCAACACACACATATTCTCGTGGCCATTGAACATCTCGCATTACGCACAAAGATCGATAAGGTCACAACAACTCACTCCTTGCACAAACCCGCTCCACACAACATTACTATACTATTCGGAGTTCCACACACCAAAACCTCAAAAGAAACTATCCCACCACCAGGGATTTCTCACAAGGCCAATAAAAAATAAACACACACAACAAACGTGACTTAGCACTATCAACTTTAAACCACATACCAATAAGTCAAACATGCTATCACCCAAAGCCAAGGCAACCCCCTGGGATAGTCTCATGGCCAATCCCCATCTACACATCATCTCACAAACACGTATTTCAAACACAGTTACATATCACACCTTACTATTAACCCCTAAGTGGGTTATTCTGACATAAGACTCAATGTACGTTCCACAAGTTATCTTACAATCAAGATTAGACCCACAATCACCAAGTATACAATAAATTTTTTTCTCCTTTCGAACGCTACCACTCCAAGCCAACTCACGAGGGTTTGCCCCATTGCAAAACCGTCGTTACCACATAGCCACCCAACCTAATCACAGTTAAAGCCACCCAACCTAATCACAGTTAAACACATCACCTCAACCCTTCAGTGACTGATAAGGTCAAATCTTGATTCAACATATACCAACACACATTACACTAGTAACTAACAAAACACCATTCCTATGGCCAACACATCGGTTTGCTAACATTTATCGAACAATAAACTAGAAATCCTTGCACTACCTGTAGATTTAGAAAATCATACTATCTTGACCCCAAGGAATAACGAAAAGAAGCATTTAATTCTCCCAACCCTTTAAGCCATAACGCATCGTCATTGACTATCTTCTTAACCAACCTATGACGCTTCATGAATGAAGGTCAATAGTACACGCCAAGAGACTGTAACGCCCCAAAATAAATGTTAATAAACTCCTTTCTCAATAATAAATAAATGACAAACATTCTGGTTATAATGTCCTTCCATTTCGTATGATTTAGATATACAGAAGATAACACATGCAATTATATATTCATAAGTTCTAACCCTGAATCTATCGCATGTGTTATAACGAGAATTATGAAATAAAAGTTAAACATATAATAAATGCCTTAAAGGTGTACAACTTCCCAAGACAATGCTTGGTTACAACAAAGATGGATTTAAAATCCAATACCGTTAAAAGCCCTTGGCTTCTAGAAAACAAATACATCAGATAATAAAAAAGAAGCCTTTAGCTCCAAATTCCTCCCAAGCTATGATCTTGGTAGAGGCATATCATCAGCACCTAAAATTGGTTTCTAATATAGGGTGAGCCAAAGCCCAGTAGAAATAATCCAACACAATATATGAATCTTAGCAAAGATATAAGATGAATGGATATGCAATGCTCGTGCCAAAACATTTTATATCTCTTTCCAAACCATGCAATGCAAGGTTAATATCACAATTCATAAAATCATTTTCATTACAATAGAAAATAAGGCAATGAATCACAATCTCCGAGAATGTCAAAACAAATACAACCCTTTACGAAAATTTCATCCGTAGGAAACCGTAGACCGACACCTATGTAAACATAGGCTATATAAGCACTACTATTGCCATTTCAAAAAAAATTCGTCTACGGGATCGACACTCATGTAAACGCACGGTTTTTAGGACTTTCACCATGGACACACAGGCCAACTTATTTCAACGAGACAACACTTACTTTCCAAATTCACCCATTTTTCTCAAAACAATGCACATTTTTAATATAGTACACATGCAACAATCATAGCTATCATCCATCGATAGCCCAAAACAAATATCTCTAAACAAATAGCTAATTTTCATAAAAATAAACTTTCTAAATTCCAAGATGCGAGTGGTAATACATACCCAACTCTACTATCCTCATCAATATCAACCCAATTTTACATTTCCAACATCAATTCTGATTATTTATACAAAATCAACATTTGAGATATTTACGGCAAAACTCCTTTTTCTTCTACAATCAATTCCAAGTATCAAAACCAACCATTTTATCACAACTCCTCATCATTTCCAATCTCATAACCATTTTCAAGAATCCATTTGAAAACCCCTCTTTTGATTTTTAAACCAAAGCCCTAGGTTTGTTCAAAAATCCCCAAATCACAATATTATTTTAGAAATAGCAAATAACTAAGTTAAAAATCATAAGAGAGTGATATATGCACAGATCACTCGAGCACAAAAAGTGTCGCTCTAGCGACCAAACACAATAAATGTGACTACTCGAGCGCATAAAGTGACTGCTCGAGCGAAGAATACAAACTCCCAGAAGTTTTACAGACAGAAGACCATCGCTCAAGCTCAAGAATGACTGCTCGAGCGCAAGAAGTACCGTTCGAGCATAGAATACTAACTCTCAGTATCTTTACAAGCCTGCAAAAGTAATGAGTGTTCTCAAAGACCGCTCAAGCGCAAGAAGTATCGCCCATGCAAAGAAACCAAAATCTAGGTAGAAACCATTTTGAAAAACTAACTCTCGACCTGTTCCAAATGCAACCAAGACACTTCAATAACCAAACTCAATGAGGAATAAGGAGAAATAAGACATGAGCAATCGTATAAAACAATAAAACTCAGATTTAGAACATCAAATGGGTTTGGTTTAAACCAGAATCGCTATAGAGACCATCAATCCCTTAATGCCATCCCCATCTTCTACCAACATGCACAGAACTACCACAACCAACTATTCCAACCTTGGGTTATATACCCAACCAACTATTCCAAAGCATCTCCTATGTCAACCCGAAATGAGGTACACACCTCCAGCACCTAGATACAACAATTAGGATTCTAAAACTTGAAAAAAAAAAAAAGTTTCTCCACATTACTCCCGAAAACATAACGTAAGGTGTTCAAAACACACCACCTACCAAACACACGAGCACAAGAAATAAGACAGGGGTTCAACATCCCCTTGTCAAAGAAAAACCAAACACACATTACAAGATCCGCTATCATTCCTTACTATTAAGGTACAAGTCTATACCTAAGCTAAACAATAATTCTAGTCCCAACACGCTGATAACCCTAAGTCTCTATCTACCCAGGACGAAACAAAGTTAACATAAAACTTCTAACTCAGTTACCAATAGGGATACTCCTCCTTTGCACACATCCCAACACCACGTCTTACCATTACATTTGGTCGACCCTAAATAAGCTCACTGCAACAATCCGTCTAAAGGACACCCACTACAAAACCAACCACGCAAAAAGGTTCAACTTACCACCTATTTCAAGCAACCACATAAGCACATAATCACATAAAGCGTACGAATTATCCTTCTAAGATGTCAATTTGCCCTATAAACATTCAAAGAATTCGAGTTAGAATAGCATTGATCAAATGCCCTCCTAACAAGACTTCTAAGCAATTCATAGGCACAAATCTCATCCTACAGTTTAATCCCATATCCACATAGTCATATAAGCACACACAAGTCATGCAGAGCAGATAAATGTTCCGTTCTAGCCTAATAACCCATTGTGGCAAATGTTACTTCTCAAAAGCCCAAAGTATTAAAACCTGGCTAGCTCTCATACTAAGTTATAACACCTCAAAATTTATCACCTATTTTTATAATTAAATCCATTCAATATTTTCCAACCATTACAATGAATACCATTAAACAAGAAAGTCTTTTACCCAAGATAATCTCGTATCATTGTACTATATGAAGTGGAAATATAAATCACTGTTCATTAACATACAATCATGAATAATAATAGTTTAGAAAGTAAGAGAATACAAAAATAAAGTGCCCTAATGGCATACATATTTTCAAGGATAGTCCTTGATTACACAAAAATGGTCATTCAACCCCAAACCACAAAACAATTTCAAAGCTTCAACAAGTAACATCCAGTGAGCTTTTGTGCTCCAATCAAAACACATCCATTGCCAGGTCACTTTGGCGAAATCACCCCATTATTTCCTGAAATATTGTTAGTTAGGGTGAGGTAATGCCTAGTAGGAATACATTTAACAGAGTACATAAATAATCGAGATGTATATGATCATGCCATGCACTTGTTACAAAACCTATATTTTCTCTTTTAAAATAGAAAATGCTTAATGCATGATTTCCATTCAAAGTCTCATTTACAACAGTAGGGTGGTAAATATGCTATGACATCCCAAGTAAGAGCCACCAAAACCATACTTACATACATAGATCTATATACAAAAAATACCCCACATTTGCCGACTATTAATATGGTAGGGAATGGGCACCCAAAATCTTTCATTTTTCCACTTTGATAAACTACAATACTACAGGACCAATGGACAACCAAGAACATTTTCCCACATTCGTCCGACAATACGCTCAAGATAGGGCAATTGGGTACCTTAACTCCCTGTGCGGGTACCAATACAATACACAATCATTTCCTAAAATCCGACTCAACTACCCGGACTCTTACGCTATTTGCCCCCTTTCAATATTTTCCAAATATCCATAAGATTGTAATGTCACAAGAGAAAATCATAATCCACATGATGCATGAGTTTCCAAATCCCATTTTCCTAAGGTTCATTCAATTTATAAGCAAGATTTAATAATAGTAAGAAACAAAGAATTTTCTTCAATTTCTTATTTCCGTTACTCCAACATTCATCTATCTCAACACACATTTCCAAGATGAATCAAACTTACATGTTTCAGTACATTTGTTACAATCATTCACCCAATTTCAAGGTTTAAGAGTCAATTGAGCCAAACCCCATTATTAAATTGTATTTAGAAACTAGGGTTTTTGAGAAAATTGGGGTTTTTCTCTCTTTTACAATTAAAGAGTTCAATATCCATCATCAACAATTATAATAAACAAGAAACATTTATAATATTTCCCAAAAACATTAGGTATAAGCCCTTTTTTGGTTGTCAATCTCATTTTATACCACAAAATCATCTCATACATTTATATAACTAAGAATATACCATATATGCCTCAAATCATATATATAGTAAGGTAAAAGTACCCTTACCTCAAAGATGAGAACTAACAACACAGACCCAAGCAAGAACTTTGACGAAAATGCAATCCAATCGATAAATATGGTGATCTACACTTCTCCTTCATTATTCTTGCAAGATCTATGGTGGATCCTTACTACCAAGGGGGTGAAATCTAAGATTTTAGGGCTAGGGTTTCGGATATGAAGGTGTGAGAGACAAAAGGAAGAGAAAAGTGAGAGAAAATGAGCAAAAGCTGGGTTTTATACTAGCTGAACCCAAACAGACCGCTTGAGTGATTTTTTCACTGCTCGAGCAGTGAGCCTAAACTCCCAGCATTTTAGGCCTGCAAAACCAAATATTGGATACACCCTCCTCATCTCTCGAGCGGTGAACTAACCGCTCGAGCGGTCATCCAGGACACAGCACGTCACACAGCTCAACTTCTAAGGCACTTCTAGCAAATCAACCTTATTTCCATATGTAACCATTTAAGTAAATGTTTTCATTTAGCCTCTTACATTTATATTTCATTTAATTAAGGTTACAATGTAAATCAGGAAATATCCCCATTTAGATTAAAACAAATATATAAAAAAATCAAAATCCAATTAAATCAAAAAGTGGTTCCCCTAGTTTTAATACAAAAATAAATTTTCGACTAAAATTTATAAGTTTGATGTTGAAGTAAATGGGTTAATACTTTCTAGAAAAATTTCATAAAATCAAATTATACTATTTAAAATATAAGGAACAATTACCGCAAAAAATTATTTTCAAAATCGTAAGTTTTGAAAAATTCAATTTTCACACTTAGTAAATTTTTAAGTTAAGTCTAATTTTCGACAGAAAACCTTTTTCTAATACAACATCTTTATATGAAAAGGAATAAGGGTCGGGTCTCGACCTGAGCCGTTACGTTTACATACATAATTAGGGCCCTAATCACCCCTTATTCCATTACATTCCCACTAAATCCAAAGAGTATTCAATTCCTTTGAAACCAAGGGCATTTTGGACCTTTTACCACTTTTTCCCTATAAATATACCACATCTCCCAACATTTTTTGAATCAAACGCACACATACACACACACACATATTCAACTGAGGAGTGAAAGAGATAGAAGAAGGTGTGAGCTTGTAAGAGAAAAAAAGAAAAAGAGAGCACACTTGCACAACATTATTCCTAATAAACAAGTAAGCCACAACATAACCCTCTTTTATTTTCTCATTCAAATACCTGATATTAGAGGCTTAAAGAATTATTTTTTAGATTTCTATATATGATGTTCATGTGTTTAAATAGGAAGAGTTGAGCCTTGATTATCACTTTGCATGTATTCTCTCTTAAAATGGAACAAAACTATCTTTTTCTACTCAATTTTTTTTTTTTTTTTACATTATTTCCAAAGGCAAACCTTCAATTTGAAAAATATGAGTTATTAAATATTATTTCACATGGTTTTATCATAAGAGAAGTGAAAAATTACCCACGGTTGCCTCCTTTTCTTGTTACTATTTCTATTTCAAATTTTGTGCAAATAAGATTGGTATTTTTAGCCTACTTTTAAAAATTCTAGAAAAATTCAAAAAAATCCCATTGACCTCACTTTTATATCAAAACTTCCTTAAAAATTTATTTTTCAATAAAAAAATAATTTTATTGAAAAACAGTGAGTGGTTTGAGAGAAAATTTGATTTTTGTAATAGTTGACGAATCTGGACAGCGCTAGAGTATTTCTTAAATAACTAAAAATCTAAGAAAGCTACCCCACTTCTGAAAAATGATTTGGAAAATAAATAAAATTCTCTACGAACCAAAGAAGGCCGAGTTTGGAAAAGAAAAAAAATCTGAAAATGCCTCTTTGATTGTGATCTTTAAACTAAACTGAATCTAGAAATTTGTTTATTTAATAGTTTCATGTTTTTAGTTATTTGAATATTCTCCTTATCGTTTGTTTAAATCTTAGAATGTCATCTATATATGATTGTGACTTTATTCCATTAAATTTTGCTATAGGATGTTCATACTTGTGTAGAATTTATTATTGCAATTGCTTGTGCTAACCTTGATTAAAGCACCTAAATTAGCGGGAAACTTAATAAGGGTGGTAATGAGTTTTTGATCGCTTGAATAATTTTATGAGATAATGATTGTGATAACTTCATGTATTGGTTAGCAGGACGTGTTTTGTATTGAAAGTAAAGTTTTGCTCAAGTGGTTATTTCAGAACCCTTGAATGGTTCGGTTGTATTCAGGCCCTAGGTGGTGTCGGTGTGATAAGGTTAGAGGGGGTTAGGGCAAGGCCCTTATTTTTCTATCTCTTTTGAGGTCCTCTGTTGATGCTACGCAATATGTAACTGTTGTAGACGTCTTGGGTAAGGTCTACAAAACAACAAAAGAGGGAACGTACCGAATCATCTGAGTCCAATTCTTGTAGTTTGTGAGGATGAAATCTCTTTGAGAAATTTATAGATTACTAACATCTAACTTTGTAACTCTGCCGGGGTTGCTTAACAACTCCGTCAGTCCCAAGCCCGGGTAAAGGAGGAGGGTTGTGTGTTAGGTAGCTGACAACCAACACGTAAAAAAGCTGTTCGGATCCTTTATGACATGAAGCCTAATACTCTGAATCGATTAAATGCTGGGCTGTTCCCCTTAAGTGGTGCATTGCACCTACCTTTGGGCATTTCAAAAAGTGAGCAAAGGGTGTCACATTGATGCCTGGGTGCAATGAAAAATGAGCAAAGGTTTCCGCATTTTTCTAGACTAGTGCGGATAAAGAAGCTAGTCCAAGATTATAGGTTCAAGGTAGCCACATAGAATATAGGAACTTTAACTGGTAAGACTATGGAATTGGTAGATGTCATGATTAGGAGGAGAGTTAGTATAGCTTGCGTAGAAGAAACTAAGTAAACCAGTGAGAAAGCTTGGGAAATAGAGGATACCAGTTTTAAGCTATATTATAGTGGCAAGAATAGACACAACAATGTGGTAGGAATTATAGTTGTCAAGGGTCTTGTAGAAAATGTAGTTACGGTCATTAGAAAATGTGATAGGATTATGTTAGTTGAACTGGAGAGAATGTAATGAACGTTATAGTGCATGCGCTCCCCAGGTAGGATTAGATGATCAGACTAAGAGAGTTTTTTGGGACCAGATGGATGGGGTATTACAAGAGATACCCGTAGGAGAGAACCTAGTTATAGATAGTGATTTCAATAGCCATGTAGAAGTAGATAAACTAGGTTATGAGAGGGTGTATGGTGGGTACGGTTTTGTTGATAGAAATGAGGTTGGAGAAAGTATTTTAGATTTTGTATTGGCTTCTAACCTAGTGTTGGCCAATACTATGTATAAAAAGAGAGATGAACAATTGATAACCTTCAAGAGTGGATCAATTAGTAGCCAAATAAGTTACTTTTTAGTAAGAAAAGGGAACCGTCTAAAATGCAACGACTGTGAGGAGATTCTTGGAGAGAGCTTGACGTCTCAACATAGGATTTTGGTACTAGATTTATGCTTTAAAGGGGTAACCAAGCTCGGAAAGATAGTGGGTGTTGCAAGACTAGATAATGGGACCTAAAAGGGGATAAACTAGACATATTTAAGAATATAATGGATAAAGAAGGTACTTTTGATGCTAACACTATGTGGAACTTGATGGTCAATTATATGAGAAGAATCTCAAGGGAAGTTCTTGGAGAATGGAAATGAAAGGGACCTAAATTTAGGGAAACTTGGTGGTGGAGGGAGGAGGTTCAAGTGGTAATAAAGACGAAAATAAAAGCTTTAAGAAGTGGCAAAATGATAGAACTGAGGAAAACCTTAAGCGCTATAGATTAGCCAATAAAGGGGTGAAAAAAGTAGTAAGAGAGACTGAGTTGAAAGCCTATGATGACCTATATACTAGACTAGATAATAAAGAGGGAGAGAAGAGGATATACAAACTTGCTAAGATAAGAGAGAGAAAAACAAGAGATTTTAATCAGGTTAAGTGCATTAAGGGTGAGGACTCTAAGGTGTTGGTGAAGGATGAAGAGATTAAAGTGAGATGGAAGAACTATTTTGAGAAGTTGTTAAATAAGAAACATGGAGGTAGGTCAAAAGGGAAGGAAGTAGGAAGTAATAAGGAAAACCATGACTATAGGTTCTATCATAGGAATAGGGACTTTGAAGTGGAGTTTGCACTTAAGAATATGAAATTGAATAAAGCTTTAGGACCCGATGATATACCTATTGAAGGGTGGAAATGTTTGGGTAAGAAGGGGGTTGTTTGGTTGACTAGGTTATTTAGCAAGATTTTGTTAACTAGGAAAATGCCACAAGAGTAGAGGAAAAGTATTTTATTGCCAATATATAAGAATAAATGAGATGTCCAGAATTGCAACAATTATAAAAGAATCAAGTTAATGTGTCACACAATGAAAGTGTCGGAGAGAGTAATGGAACGTTGATTGTGAGATACAACAGAGGTGTTAGAGAATTATTTGGGTTCATGCCTAGTAGATCAGCAGTAGAAGCGATCTATCTTTTGAGAAGAGTAATAGAAAAGTATAGAGAAAAGAAAAGAGACATTCATATGATTTTTATCGATCTTGAGAAAGCATATGATAGAGTGCCTCGGGATATAATCTGGTGGGTGTTAGAGAAGAAATGGGTGACAAAATGTTACATTGACGTGATTAGGGATATGTATGAAGGTGTGATGACCATTATTAGATCGCCTGCTGGAGAGATGAGTGAATTTTCAATTATTGTAAGGTTACACTAAGGCCTCATTTGGGAACAAGCTTTTTTAGTAACTTTTTGGCTTTTTGGCTAAAATGTGATGTAAAAAAAACTGGTATGTTTGGGATAACTTTTTGGCTTTTTACGAAAAAATGTGTAAAAAGTAGAGAGAAAAGGGAATCTTTGACTTTTTGGTATGGATTGTTGGCTTTTTGGTTTTTTTTAGTAACTTTTTGACTTTTTGGCTAAAAATGACAATTGTCAAACGAGGCCTAAGGATCAACCTTAAGTCCTTATATTTTCGCTTTAGTTATAGATGAGTTAACGCACAATATTCAGGATGATGTGCCATGGTATATGCATCTTGTAGATAATATTGTGTTAGTGGAAGAGACTAGAGATGGAGTTAACACTAAGTTAGAGATTTAAAGAAAAACACTTGAATCTAAAGGATTTAAGATAAGTAGAACTGAGACAAAGTATATGGAGTGTAATTTTAATAACAGTCACAATGGAAGCAGAGGAGAAATGAAGATTGAGAACCAAGAAATACCTAAGAGTGAACATTTTCGTTATTTAGGATTAATTATCTCAACGACTAGGGAGATTGGAACAGATATGATCCACAGAATTAAGGCGGAGTGGCTTAAGTGGAGAAGTGCATCAAGAGTACTATGCGATAAATAAGTACCCATTAGACTAAAAAGAAAGTTCTATAGAATGGCTATTAGACTAGTGATGTTGTATGGAACGGAATGTTGGGCAACTAAGAAATAACATGTAGATAAGATGAGTGTTGCTAAGATAAGGATGCTAAAGTGGATGTGCGGCAAGATTAGAAAAGACAAAGTTAGAAATGAGTATATTCGAGAATGGGTAGAAATAGTACCGATAGAAGATAAGTTGAGAGAGAATAGATTAAGATTGTCTGGTCATATACAATGGAGATCAACAGAGGCAGTAGTGAAGAGATACAATACAGTGACGGTAGATGGTAGTGTTAGGGGAAGAGGTAGACCTAGATTGACGTGGACCAGTGTAGTAAATAGAGATGTAAATCTCCTTAATTTGACTAACGAAATGGCCTTGGATAAAGTCGAGTGGAAAAGAAGGATTCATACAGCCGATCCCATTTGATGGGACTTAAGGCTTGGTTTGGTTTGGTTTGGTTTTAACATCTAACTTTGTAACCCTTTATTTGTTTACTTGAATATCATGCTTCATTATTTGTTATAATTGTAATTGTGTATTGGATTGGGAAAAAAAGATGGGGTATGTGTGCGTTTACTGGACATTCCATACTTATGGTGTTTCATGCAAGGTGAAGACTATTAGCCGGTCGAACGCGAGACTGAAGTATTTGAGGACGTGTGACCACCCTAGAAGAATTTGATACTAGTTTTGTTAAGTTCTTTTTGTAACCACGTTTGGTATTGTAAGTGTTAAAGACTCTTGATGTAATTAAAACATACCTCTTATAATTATTATTTTGCTTATATATTTATATATAACTTTTGTAACCTATCCTTATATTATGTCACCTCACGTAGACCTTTGTGTTAATACCTTGTTAAAATCTATTAATATATATATATAGTTTTGCTATCTAAGGAGATTGGACTTAGAAGGGAGGTTATTGTGATTCTTCCAATCTTTTCTAGGATTTTACTTAGTTATTGACCAAATGACTCATTAGTGACGCTTCTTACACTTAGAATCTTAGAAAAATCTTATATTTATTTGTTAATATATTCCCTAATATTCTCGATTTTGGGGATGTCATAATGTGAGAGGGAGATATGAGTGAAATTTATTTTTCGTCCTTTGTATTTTAAGGGGCAATATTAGTATTATAAATATTTTACAACTAATCAACTTGTTTCTCACTAAATCTCATCACTTGTGGTAAGAAATGAAATAGGTTTAGTAAGAAGTTATATTTCTCACTATTTCTCACTCAACATATAAATCAAATGTGAGAAATGAGCATTTTTTTTCATCATTTCTTTTATTTCTCACCAAATCACCCCATCCAAATATAGTGCTAGTCTACAAACTTTGATATGAGCGAATTTGTTTGTTCTTCATGCATCAAATCAACTTAAAATAGCCTTTTTTTAATTATTGGAAAATACTTTGTTTCAGACACTTTGCACTAAAAATCGGTAATACAAAATTGGTTGAATCCATGACCAATCACCTCACTTGTCTTTTTAAAAATATTATTTTGATTAGGGTTGAAAGATATTTTGAAAACTCGGCTTAATTTTGGTAAGCTATCCAGAGACTCTTTTAGAAGTTCACAGGCACTATTGCACTAGGACAATAATATTTATATCATCGGAGAACACTTGACGGTGTCATAGTTTAGGATTGACAAAATGGAGTGTCAACAATTTGTTGTGTAGTGAGAGGAGGAACTGAGAATGGTGATGGGAGCAATGGGGGTGGTAGAGACGATAGAGGTGACGGTAGGTTGTGGTGAGGTAGAAAAAAGTGGAAAATGTCACGACCCAAACCCGGCCCTATGGGTTTAGCACCGTAACTGGCCAGTAATCTGAGATTACCGAAGGCCTGCTGAACAGTAATACAGTTAAACAGAGTACAGGGCCTGGCGGAAGCCAATACAGTAAGTAACTAGTGTCCATTGAGCTGTGAAAATCTGTATGCCAAAAACATTTTTCATGCATTCATACAGTTCAGAACAGTACAGTCTATACAATCATATACAAACATTCAGTACGGGGACCTAATCCCTCGACAACAGTACAATAAAACAGTAGACAGTCTATACAGTAGTACAAAATAGTAAGGAGACCGATGGGGGGGACACAAAAACACCCTAAGCCATAGCATGGCCACTCGAAACCTCGCAGTGAGGCACATAGGCTGGCTTGACAAAACTGAGGACCAACCCACGCTCCTAGCTCCGGTCTGGCTACTGAGAACCTACATATATATATAAACAGTGAGCTAAAGCCCAGTGAATAACATAAGGCGTAAAGAGGTTATGAATGAATGTCCTTACAGTAATGAAATCAGTTCATTAAACAGTATTTCAGTCTTTCAGTATTTCAGTCAACCAGTCATATGTGGTACACCCATTAGCCTATAAACAGTAGGTCTAAAAGGACCGGGTCTTAACAGACCCAACAGTAATGATGGCCATCAATCAGTAAATAGTATGGTTCCACAAGGGAACCGACAGAGCTCTGTAACAGTAACAGTAAACAGTAAGTGCTAAGGATGCCACAATACAGTTCAGAATACAGGACATACGTTCATTCAGTAAATAATATCAGTTCAATAAATAGTTCAGTTCAGTATTCAAAAGATAACCATTTTGAACATATCTTTACACAATCGTTACTCACAAAGATTGGGCTAATAGCAGCTAGAGCGCGTCCCCGAGAGCCAACCCTAAACAGTTAACAAATAGAACACACACTAAGTTTCACAGTCGGGAAGGATGATAATTAAATCCCTAAATTTCCTTGGTGTGGTTCTATGTCTAAATCTTCACTAAGATGCCTTAAACTAGGCCTAAGAATGCCTAGGATGGGATGAGGATGCAAAAATACACTTAGAAAACATTTTGCATAATTTGCTGAAATAAGAGCCTCGCTCGAGCGAGCCTTTCTTCGCTCGAGCGGGCTTCCAAAATCAAAGGCCTCGCTCGAGCGAACAATCCTTCGCTCGAGCGGTCTGATGAAACAGTAAAAGTACTAGATGTTCAATTTTTACGCTCGAGCCACCAATCCTTCACTCGAGCGAAGAAGCCAAATCTGGAATTTCCAGATTTGCCTTCCAAGCTCAAACCAAGCATTCTCAACTCAATTCTCGACCTCTTGGGCCCAAATTCTGGAAAATACATCCCAAAACAATGTATAACAAGTTTCAAAAGCCAATTTATGAATTCAAGCCCCAAAGGTGAGTCAATTAAATCCAACATTCAAACTCATTTTCAAGAACCATTTAAAACATGCAATGCATGAGCTTTTAACCAAATTCAAGGTTCAAATCTTGCTCTAATGAGCTCAATAGTTGGAAAACAAAATGAAAACATGGACCATAGCTTAAACATGGACATGCATGTACAATTCCAACATGAATTCAACTCAAAAATCACCAATTCAACCATGCATGCAACAATCCAAGCATAATTCACCCTCTTAGCACTAAATCATGGCTTGATTCTACAATGGAGCCTAGAACATGCAAGATGAAGCTCAAGACAACAAGAAGAAGATGGATTTTCTTACCTAAGTCTTGTATTCAAGGTTTAGGAGCTCAATTTTGCCAAGTTACACTTCAATTCTTCAAGATTTCAAGCTAGATCAACAAGGACAATTCTCTCTCTCTCTAACTCTCTTCTTTGGTCTTCTATGGTCGGTTGAGGCAACACAAGACTGATGAAATGTTGTTTTAATTAAGTGTATAAGGCTCAATCATAAGGTTAAACAAAGGTCCACTCAATGGCAATTTGGTAGATAAGCTACAACTTGTAATTAATTCATTTAAATCTAATTTAATCATTCCTAATCAATTTTCAAATAAACATACCATTAAATCACAAATATTCTACTGATCCCAAAACTCTAAACGGTTCCTAATTCGGCCGCCGATAAGGCCTTAAATTAGCAGTTTAAACATATGAATTCAAACAGATAATCAATCAATCAAACAGATACAATATGCAATTCAATAGATAAACTAATTCAATTTCAGTTTCGATTTCAATCAGTCCATTCAGTACTTCAGTTAATTCAATTATCAGTCATTATCAGTTCAGTTTAGTAGTAACCAGTAGCTAATTCAGTAGTTTATCGGTAATCAGTACGAGGGTTGTTACAGAAAGTAACGGAGAAGGTGGAAGTGGCGATGGTAGTAGCCTAAAAGCGTTGAGGAAGAGATGAAGGTGGTGGGGAAAGATTTTACCATGGTAGATTACAGGGGGTGACTAGTGTCAAAAGAGGAAAATAGAAAGCCAGAAAGGGACATTTATGCGTTTTAAATATGAGATTCATGGGATTGAAATTGAAATTACTTTTGAACTTTCCATGCGTATAGAAAATTGTAAAACATATCCTTTAAAATGATATCATCTATCGTACCCTTGCATAGAAACAGAGTTGAGGGACAGAGATACCCTTTGGCCAAGGGTAGCCATGGCCCTCCATGTTTTCTACAAGGAAATTTAGCCAAAACTCCTCCATTAAACCCTTGTTTGGTGAAATAGATAGTCCAATTTATTTTGTTTCATAAACCCCTTAAGGAGGAGGTGCATAATTGAGCAAAAACAAAATAAAATATCCTTTTTTTTTCTTAGACGATATTACCAGAGTAATATGTTATTGCTTATATCAATTTCGACGGTAATAATCTTTTTATTTAAGAATTTCATAGTCAATGTAGATCTTGTTTGATAGATCTAGATGATAGGGTTCTAAAAATACTAATTTTATTAACAATTGACATCTAAATCAAAAGTTATATTATTTTAAAGTTTAATATTTTGATACTAGTGGTATGTGTTGGACTTTTTAAGGAATTTTTTTTTGTATTTATCCTAAATACATTAAAGTTTTATTATGAGGAGTTTTTGACCAAATCCTTATTTTCTATAACCTTTATATATATATATATATATATATATTTCAGGGATAGGTATTCTATTAGCCCCTATTCAATTTTCAAGATAACTTTTCAGTACCAATGTATTGTTTGTAGAGCTATTCTATCTACTTTTTTTTTTTTTTTTTTGGGATCAGATGAGTAATTTCCATTAAACTAGCCAAACGGCACTTACAAGGATATGACTCCATCCAACATAATCTTACACCATCAAAGGAAAGATGAAAATCAAAGAAAAAACAGGAGTAAATCTATGAAGAAAACCCAGCTACACAACAAGTGCTTGTGCTCGTGCTGCAAGCAGAGGCCAACAAATGGCCAAAGAGCATGCCGAGGATAGATCATAGATTACAATCACAATATGGTTAAGCAATACTAAGAATAGATGGATTCCAGAAACAAAATCAAACCGAAGTAAAACATAAACAAAAAGAATACCATAACTGAACCGTAAACCGGATTAGTAGTAGATCTGTCCTAGATCTACACCAAACGAGTTGGAGGAGGAGAACCCAAGAGGCCAGATGGAGGAGGCCGTAGATTCGGCGAGAGGTGGAAGATTTGGTGATGACGTGGTGGCGGCGGCGGTGTGAAGCTAAGAGGAGGGGGACGACGGATTTGGTGAAGGCTTCGGCTGGGGTAAGGCAGAGGAGAAGAGGAAGTGAAGAAAAAATAGACGAAAATCCACCATAAAGGGAAAGAAACCTCACAAGGAGGGAGAAGATGGAAAGGCAGAGGAGCCCCCCTCTCCCACCCCAACGACGCTCAAAAAACAAAAACCCTGGAAGCAAGAAAAGGGGTTATAGAGAGAAGCTCGCAAAAAAAGTTAGCTTATTGGTTTTTTGCTATTCTACCTACTCAAATGTCCCTTTTCATAGTAAATTTAATAAAATATTATTTACTTGGACTAAATAAATATAAAATAAGTGATAAAAATAGAAGATAATAAAAAAGTTCTTTAAGTATCTTTGTTTTATTTGACTATTGATATATTTTGATATATTACAACTTACAAATTAAAATATAAAAATATATATAAATATAATTAGAGTTGAATATACATAATATTTGGCTCCTAATCTTAAAATCCTAACTCTGTCGCCTACTCTGCTCTGCATATTACTTTTATGACATTTCCGGTAATTTATTCATATTTTTTTAAGGGGCAATTGAGAGGGGAGATTTCCATCTCATAGTACGGCCGAGCAAGAATAACGTCTAGCGTTACAGACTACGCGGCACCGAGCTAATTGGGCAAGTGCAACGACCGAGCGAGCTACCCTGCTCGGTTAAACGAGGTCAACCGGTTACCCCTGAGGGCCGAACTGGAGACCAGTTGGTCGGGCGAAGTCCACAGTGAGGTTGCAACCGAGCAGAAGGACTGACCGGGCTACGCAGAAGATGCGGCCCGGCCGGCATGCCACTAGCCGCCCAGCCAAGGCGAAGCGGTCGCCCCTGACCGAGATTGGAGATGAAACGGTTGGAGGCCGGCATGCCTCACAACCGGTCAATCGAGATGAACCGGTCGAAGGTAGCTCGGCGTTTGCAGTTAAGATCTCGCCTAGTCCCCAGTCGCAAGACGGCGGTATGTAGCCCGGTTGTGTGATGGCAATTTTCCACAAGTGTCTGGCCGGTCATGGTATCTCGGTCAAGGGTGCCACCTGGGCCAATGGTGTGAAGCAGAGGTCGTCTGCCCCACGAACGCCTCAATACCGTTAGGCAGTTCTGCATGTACTGGAAGGAGGACAGAACCTTTACACGTGTAAGGTGGTGAGAGGCGAGCACTGCCATCTGTCCAGGGAAGGACAGCAGAGGTAGTGCACGCACAATCTCGGAGCCGCGTGGGCAGCCTAGATATAGAGGGGGGAAGGCGAACGTTTCTGGTATGCGAATTCACTCTCACAGATTCTCTCTCTCTTCTCATTGTCTTCTTGCTCACTGAACTGACTTGAGCGTCGGAGGTTTTTTCCGGCATACCACCGCCGGGCAGCTCACCATTCTTGTGTTGCAGAGACAGACGCCGTTACCAGAAGCTCGACGTTCAAGGTGTACGGAGAGTCGTGGATATTTCGCCCCCGTACAATTGGCGCCGTCTGTGGGAAATTCATTGATAATCAACCTTAGTTCTTCGAGCTTGTCCAGCCATTTCCATGGCCAACAACGAAGAAGTCCCGCTGTCCGCCGTCGATGGTGTTACTCCGGAGTATGTCCGAAGGAGAGAAGGCCTTCCTAATGTTCCAGCCATGGCGGGCCTGGAAACTTCTTCGCGAGGAGCGCGCGACAAGCGTGGGAGGAGTTCAGATCGCTCGCGGAGTCCAGAGGGCCGCCGGCGCCGGGGGGCGTCCCGTGAGGAGCGCCTGGAGCACAAACTCAAGGATCAAGAAGCCCTCATTCGAAGGATGGCGGCGGAAATGGAGCTTCTGAAGCGTCAAGTGAGGGGGAAGGGTGTTGCTGGAGAGGGCAACCTCAGTGAGCGCACCCCCTCCCCTCGTTCTAGCAGTCGCCGCCAGATGAGGACCCATTCAATCTCCATCACCAGAAACTATGGAGTTGGAGGCTCTGACCAGCGAGAGGGCGGGTCCATCACTCGCGACAGCACCTATCGCCCCTCGCGCCCGTCGTTAACATCGCGATACTCTGCCTCCTCCCATTCCAGGGACCTCAGGGACGTGCTGGAGGAGAGAGCGCGCCTTCGGGAGGTTCAGAGGGTGCCGGCGCTCCAGAGATTGAGTGCCCCAGCTCGTTGCAGTGAAGAGGTAATGATGCCGACACCCAGAAACATAGCTCCAGCAATGGTGGACAAAGAGCTGGCGAGGCTCACAGCCACGCCGTTATCCCCAGAGATTGAGAGCACCCCACTCCCCGCCGGATTCCACCAGCCAAAATTCACTCTGTACGATGGCAAGACGGATCCGTACATGCATGTGAGTCATTACCGGCAAGTAATGGCTGGCCACCGTCGGAACGACGCCTTGATGTGTCTCATATTCCCAGCAAGCTTGGGAGAGCTGGGCTTGAAGTGGTTCGAAAGGCTCCCGGAGGGGAGTATCGAGGGGTGGCAGCAACTAGCGGAAGCCTTCGTCACCAGATTCAAGACAAACACACGAACGCCGAAGGAGGTAGACCATCTCCTGGGCATCAAGATGGAGTCTGGGACTTCACTGAAGGCATACAATGCGAAGTATTGGGAAACCTACAATGAGATCCTCGACTGTCCTACCAATTTGGCGATCACTCAATACAAGAGGGGTCTCCCAGTCGGACATAGGCTGCGAGATTCACTCACGATGCATCAGCCGACCACCATGGAATCCTTGATGCAACGGATCAACGAACACATTCGTGTGGAAGAAGACGCCGCCTCTATGACCGAGAAGGATAATCCGGTCGGGGTGGACAGAAGAGTAGCTGGGAAAGTTCATTCGGTCGGGCAGGAGGAAAACTGCCCCAATGACCGACCAAAAGATCAGCGTCGAGGGACCGCCCAAAATGACAAAAATAGAGGCCGCAGAAACGACCGGGCTGATGCACCCCGCGACGCAGCAGAGGATGCCAAGAGAAAATTGAAGGCGCGGACAGGGATCACCACGGTCTTTAAAATTCCCATCTACCGCATTTTAAGTGAGATCCGCGGGGAACCTTTTGTCCGTTGGCCGGCCAAGCTGGGGAGCGCGCAGCGGGGCTTCAATCCAAAGTATCGTTGCACCTTCCATGAAGAACGGGGGCACCGGACAGAAGATTGTTTGCCGCTCAAACAGCATTTGGAGGAGTTGGTGGCGGCAGGGCATCTTGATCAATATATAGATGGGGGAGTCAAGGCCGCACCGACCGGACAAACCGAGCCAAACGGAATGGCCGCCCTAGAAGCGCCGCCACAGGGTGTGATCAACGTTATCCACGGCATCATTGAACCAGCGAGGGTCTGTGAACTGAGAGGGATGATCAAGAAGGCCGAGCACATGAGGGAAGTGCTCTCAGTCCAACCAGCGGTAAAGAAGGGAAAAACCGAGGAGAAAGACATCCTTTCGTTCTCGACCAAAGACTTGGAGAGGGTTCAGATGCCACACAATGATGCTCTCGTAGTAACGCTACGCGTCAAGGACTTTGAAATCAGGAGAATTTTGATCGACCAGGGAAGTTCGGTCGAAATTATGTATTATGACGCGTTCAAACAAATGAAGTTGGAGGACAAGGATTTGGCTCCTGCGACATCTCCTTTGGTCGGTTTCAACTCGCAACCAGAATGGCCGATTAGAAAGATTATCCTGCCGGTCAAGGCGGGGTCAGTTGTAAAACAAGTGGAGTTCTGGGTGCTCAAGGTTCCGTCAACTTACAACTTGATTCTGGGCCGGGGCTGGTTGCACGCCATGCAAGCGGTCGCTTCAACCTTCCACCAAGTCATGCGTTTTCCGGCATCAAACGGGCAAATAGAAGAAGTTTGGGGAGATCAAGTGATGGCGAAACAGTGCTTCGTTACGGTAAATGGCAGCCGAGCAGCCAAAGGGTTTGTCCAGATGATCGAGGGGCCTGAGGGCAAGGAGGTCCTTGAAGATGTGGGAAGAAAGGCCGAGGAAAAATCGGTTGAAGATTTGGTAGAGGTGCGCATTGATGAGAATGATTCCACTAAGTTCTTCCTTTTGGGATCGTCGTTGTCCAGTGCCGAGCGGTCCGAATATGTAAACTTTTTGGTTTCCAACTTGGAGGCTTTTGTGTGGACGCCTTACGATATGCCTGGCGTTGACCCAAGTTTCATTTGCCACCAGTTGAATGTCTTCCCCAGTGCACGGCCAGTCATACAAAGAACGCGGCGCTCCGCCTTGCACCATGCCGAGGTGGTGGCAGAGGAAGTAAAGAACTTGTTGGAAGCTGGAGCGATAGAAGAAGTGCAATACCCCCGGTGGATTTCTAATGCGGTGGTGGTTCCAAAGAAAAATGGCAAATGGCGAGTCTGCGTGGATTACAAGACTGTCAACCGCGCATGCCCAAAAGATAGTTTCCCTCTCCCTCGAATCGACCAGTTGGTGGACTTAACCGCTGGCCATCAGAGGTTTAGCTTCTTGGATGCGTATCGCGGTTATCATCAAATAGCCATGTACAAGCCAGACAGGGAGATCACGTCCTTCACCACCCCCAGAGGCTTATACTGCTACAAGGTCATGCCATTCGGACTGAAGAACGCCGGGGCAACCTTCCAGCGGATGGTGACAAAAATGTTCGCTCCTCTCTTGGGCCGCACTATGGAAGCCTATATAGACGACATGGTGGTGAAGAGTAAAGAGAAGTCTCAGCACCTTGCCGACCTAGCAGAAATGTTCGCCATACTCAAGTGCCACAAGCTTCGTCTGAACGCCTCCAAATGCGCCTTTGGAGTTGGCACTGGGAAGTTCCTGGGTTTTCTAGTCACAAACCGGGGAATTGAGGCCGACCCATCCCAGATCAAAGCCATACAAGAATTGGAGCGCCCTAACTCCACAAAGGACGTGCAACATCTTGCCGGGATGGCAGCCGCGCTGAATAGATTCATCAGCCGGTCTTCGGATCGTTGCAGGCCCTTCTTTAAGACCTTAAAGTCCAAATTCTTCTGGGATGATGAGTGCGACCGTGCGCTGGCCGACTTGAAGGTTTATCTTTCCTCGGCGCCTATTCTGGTCACTCCTCAGCCGGGCGAAGAGTTGTTCCTTTATTTGGCTGTTTCTCAACACGAGGTGAGCGCGGTATTGGTTCGCGCTGAGGGCATCCAGCACCTACCGATCTTTTATGTTAGCAAGACCCTGCTTCCAGCTGAGACGAGGTACCTCCCCTTGGAGAAGTTGGCGTTGGCCCTGATGATGGCGTCAAGAAAGCTGGCACATTATTTCCACGCCCATACAATAGTTGTGTTGACCGAGTTTCCGCTTAAGGTGCTTTTCGAGAAGGCAGACTTCACGGGGAGAATCCTGAAGTGGGCCGTGGAATTGGGGCAGTATGACATCAAGTTCAGACCGCGCACCGCAATTAAGGCACAAGCACTCGCAGATTTTGTGGCGGAATTTGCCCCGGGAACACACCCTGTTTGCCCGGTTGATTTGGTTGATGCGGATTTAGCACAACCCATGGTTTTGGCAACAAGTGTTAGCTCGCCTCAGGAAGCAGAGCAGAATACAACCGGTCAACCTAAGGTCGACGGTTCGATGGCAGGCGAGACCAACCAGGATAAGGTAAGAGACCAGATTGAACCAACCAGGGACTTGGATTTAAGAAGTTCTCAGAATCCCTCCGATTGCTGGAAGCTGTTCATTGGCGAAATGTGGAAGCTCTTCGTTGATGGGGCCTCCAACAGACATGGGGCCGGGCTAGGGCTTGTGCTAGCCTCACCGGATGGGCTCGTCATAGAGCAAGCAATTACGCTCGGCTTCCCAGCTTCCAACAATGAAGCGGAGTATGAGGCTCTCCTTGCCGGGCTGAGAAGTGCATTGAGAATGAAGGTCACAGCTCTTATGGTGTTCAGCGACTCCAAGCTAGTGGTCAATCAAGTCTCAGGGGAGTATGAGGCCAAGGATGAAAGAATGGCCAAGTATCAAGCGTTGGTCCGAGAAGAGATCAAGAAGTTCTCTGCGATAAGGGTCGAACAGATCAACCGAGAAGGAAATAGCACGGCCGATGAACTGGCTGGTCTCGCTTCCACTCAGACAACCTTTCCCAATCCCTTGATGATTGAATTCTTACCTCGGCCAAGCATTGAGGAAGTAGAGGCGGCTGAGGTACTCTACACCGACTTGGGACCTTCCTGGATGGACCCCATCATCGCCTTTTTAAAAGACCGAACTTTGCCAGAAGAAAAGAAGGCGGCCCACAAGATCCGGGCAAAGTCAGAGCAGTTTTGGCTCTCACCTTCCGGCGCCTTGTACAAAAAATCTTTCACGGGGCCATATTTAAAGTGTGTCCACCCCTCTAAGGTAGAAGCCTTCCTCTATGAAATTCATGAGGGCATCTGCGGCTGCCATACTGGGGGCAGATCTTTAGCATACCGAGCAATCTCGCGGGGCTATTGGTGGCCATGCATGCAGGCGGACGCGCAGAAATATGCTCGCAGGTGTGAGAAATGTCAGAAATTTGCTCACCAGATCCACCAGCCAGCGAGAGAGTTGCTCACTCTCACAAGTCCTTGGCCGTTCGCGCTTTGGGGATTGGATATTGTTGGACCGCTCCCAGTTGCGCCGGGCAATCGCAAGTTTTTCATTGCCGCCACTGACTATTTCACCAAGTGGGTGGAGGCAGAGCCACTAGCAACTATCAAGGAGAAGGATGTGAAGAAATTTGTCTGGAAGAATGTGATCACTCGCTTTGGTATTCCCAGAGCCTTAATCTCAGACAATGGTACTCAATTCGATGGAAAACTCTTTCGTGGGTTTTGCGAGGAGTTGAAGATTGAATTCTACAATTCGACGCCGGCCTATCCCCAGTCAAATGGTCAAGCAGAGGCCTCCAACAAGACCATCCTGGACGGCTTGAAGAAGCGGCTTGAGAAAGCTAAGGGTAAGTGGGTTGAAGAGCTCCCTAATGTGTTATGGGCATACCGCACTACACCGAGACGATCGACTGGGGAAACGCCGTTCGCTCTAGCCTATGGCATCGAGGCCGTCATCCCACTGGAAATTGGCATGCCAACCATCCGCTCGGAGAGTTTCCAGCCAGACTCGAACAATGAAGTTGTGGCATTGGAGTTAGACCTTGCTGAAGAAAGAAGAGAGCGTGCGCTAATTCACCTGGCGGCTTATCAGCAGGAACTCTCTAAAAAATACAACAAGACAGTGCATCCCCGGCTGTTCAAAATTGGGGATTGGGTCCTGAGGAAGGTGCTTGGCAACACGGTGGTCCCTGGCGAAGGAAAACTTGGTGCAAACTGGGAAGGACCATACAAGGTGGTTGGCCTAGCTGGCAAGGGGGCATACCATCTGGAAGATTTGGACGGCAAGGCTGTCCCCCGACCTTGGAACGCTGCCAACCTTAAGGTCTTTTACTTTTAAGATGTAATTTGCTCTTGTTAAGCTACTTGCTCTTGTTTAGCTTTTTTAGACCTTTAGCCTTTCGGCACTACCTGTAAAAAGATAGCATCGCCTTTACAATGTTTATGTAATGAAAGCTAGTCCTATTGTTGTTGCTGTATTGCATTGTTTTTTTGTATTACATCTTTGTACCTGAAGAGAACCGGACTGTTTTCCTCGGAATGGGAGCAGACCGCGCAAACAGTTGCGCATGGAACAATGCGCATTCAAGCCGAGTTGGTTTTGCTCGCCCGGTGGGAATGTTGGCGGCATGACCAACCTGACTGAAACATTGGTGAATTGCCCAATGTCGTAGCCGAGCGGATTTTGCTCGGCCAACGTAGCATATTGGTGAATTGCCCAATATGGGAAACGAGCTGATTTTGCTCGGGGGAAATGGCAACGTTGACGTCTTTTCCAGCAATTGCAAGGCCGAGCTGAATTTGCTCGGCCGAAAAGAAGTAATGGCAAATTGAACAAACTGCAAAATGACGTGCGAGTTTTTGCTCGGCCGGATAATCATTGCCAGCAAAGTGGGGCCGAGCGGATTTTGCTCGGCCAAATCCTAAATGTCATCCTATTTGGAAATAAAAGGGATTGCAGGGTTACGTGAAGACATATTGTTTGCGCGGTTCAGCCGATCAAAAAGTTGAAACAAAATTTGGCAGAGGAAATTCAAACATACAAAAGCCGATCAAGAACAACAGTTGTGCGGGCAAAAAGTTCATATTTCATTGATAGGGAATTTAATACATGGAGGGGCCTTGCCCGGTTACATAGTAAAAAAGAAAGGAAAACAAGAAATAAAAAAGTACAAAGACAGGTGAAAGGAGCCATCTTCAGTCCAGGCCAAGGTCTTGGTCGGCCTCCTCCGTCAGCTCGGCGCTCGGCAGGGTTTGCTCGGGCAGGATGTCCTCGGCATCGTCGTCTGTGCCTTCCACCGAGACGACCTCCCGATCAATCATTTCATCCTCAGCATTGTGGGATGCTTCGGGTGGAGTTTGCTCGGCTTCTTTCTTGGCGGCGGCTTCTTCCTCTGCCTCTTTCCTCGCCTCCGCTATCAGACGGTTCTGCTCGGCTTGGGAGTAGGCTAGCATGTAGACCGGGATATAAGCAGAGGGGGGATTGATGAACATCTCCGAATCCTGGCCAAGGCCAACTTTTTCCACGGCGGCTTTCCAGCCGCACTGGAAAAAGATGTCCTTGGTAGCCCGGACTTGGCGCTCATAAGTCTTCTCCCCCTGCTTATACCCACGGTCCTCCGTCTCATCGACCGCCTTGTCCATGGCTTCCTTGTTGGCGTCCCTCAGCTTTCGGAGCTCGGCGAGGTACCGAGCTTTCGCCTTCTTCTCGGCCTTCTTCTTGTCCTCGTCCGCCCGGTCAAGCTTCTGGCGCAGTTCGTCCCGCTCGTCCTTGACGACCACCTGCTCGGCCTTCAGCATGTCTATCCCGGCCTGGAGCACTTTGTTCTCGGTGATGGCGTCTCGGAGACTCTTCCGAACTGCAACCATCCGCTCGTGGGCAAGATAGTTCTTTTGTGCGGCCTGCAAAATAGAACATATTATTAGTATCTAAAAGCTGAGCAGAAAAACCGAACAGAAAGTTCAAGAAAAGATGTTGAATTTACCAGCACAATAGATTCTGCCGCTGAGCGGAGGACCTTGAGGTCGGCCAGCTCCTCATGCTTCTTCATGTCACCGGGCAGGATCAATCCCCTGGTCAAGTTGAAACCGAGCGAGATATCCTTGTCCTCGGCGACAGAATCGGAGGCGGAGACTGGTCGGCCCTTGTAGACGAACTCTGGCGCCCAGACCGGGGGGGCAGCAGGGCCCTTGCCCTTGGACTTGGACTTTCGGGCAAGAAGTTGCTCGGTCTGGTCGCCGAGCTCGCCAGAGGCGACCTCAGTGGAATCTTCGTCCACAAGGCCTTGCTCGGCCGTCTCCCTCCTTTGTTTCTTCTTTGGCAGGCCAGCCGGTTGTGCGCTGGCCAGGGCGAGCACCGCCCCCTCTTTTTGTCCGGCGGGGATGGAAGACGTTCCCCCGGTTACTTCTTGTTGCTGGGACTCGCCTTCGCCCCCGGTGATCATGGACTTAATGGCTCGGATCTTGGCCATTTCTTGCTCGGCGGTAGTTGGGATGAGTCTGACCGGCGGTAAAGTTGGATCTGGTTCGGGGGTTGGCTCGCGCAAGAAGTCGGTGACCCTGCCTTTGCGCGGTGCTTGGTAGTTGTATGTTTGCTCGAAACCGAGCAAGTCTGGCGATTCCCTCTCTTCTGCAGGTATGCGCAGCAACACTCTGATTGCCTCTTGGTTTGGTCGGTTGTAACGCGCGGCCAAATTCTTATCTGCAAAAAGAGTCAAGTGTTAGACCGGTGCAATGAAGAGCAATTAAGAGAAGAAAGATAATGGTACGGTCAGCCGGGCTCCTTACCAGCTCTACCGAAGTGTTTCCTAATTTGCCAGCCCGGTATGGGTGCCTCTAGGTCTTCATAGCGACCGGACACCCACAAAAAGTCATCATCATTGGACTCTTTGTCCGGGTTGCCTTCGATGAGTTTTGCTCGGCCCTTCTTTACTTTAAGGTAGTAGCAAAACCCACCCTTATTTGAACTGAGGCTGTATTGGTGAAAAATCTCTGCGAGGCCGAGATTGAGACCGTGCCGTCGGTTCAGCTCGGCGACGCCATTTTTATCTTGAAGGTGTTGTTGGAAACCTGGGTTGGGCAAAGCCCTGTCTGCCTCAAAAATTCGCAGATCAGGGGCTGGACCGGGAAGCGAAGTCCGCCCTCTATTATTGATACCACGGTGAAGGGGCACTGTTCTAGATCGCCCCACGGAGTTTCCCCCTTCTTGTCGAGCTCTAAGACTACGTCTTCAGGGATATGGAATTCTTCACGAAACTCCGCCATTGCCCCGGGCGAGCTAACCCTAAAGCGGTATTTGCCCATTATCTCGGTTATATTCGCTAGAGCGGTCAAAAATCTTGGTGTGATTGCTCGGTCTTTGAGCTCCGCCAATAATGCTGAAGGGATTGGTCGGTCCTACTTGTTCTGCATGATGAAAAAAGGGCAAGGGTTAGCACGGCATATATTGCGCGGCTTCTATTGGAAATAGCTCTAAAAGGCTCTAGGTGTTTGGCCGGCCTCCCCTACCTCGGCCCATCAGGATGGCGGATTTAGCCTTCCTCTTTTTGGTGCTGGTTTCTACTCGGTTTATGAGTTTTGATCGGTTGGGTTCTAACGGAGGTTTTCAGCTCGGTCGAGCTCGGGTCAAGGTTATTGGCTTATGATTTCAGGCCTTTAGCCCGGTTAAACTTATCCGCCGATCTAAGTTGTACATAGCTCGGTTATGACCTCAGTGCCAGGTCACAAACAGCTTTTTGCTCGGTTACAGCCCTAAATAAGGATCTAAATGAGCGTTTTGCTCGGTTTTGCCCAGTGTTCATCGTGTTCATTGTGTTCTTCCTAAGTTCTTGGCCTATTCAATCTACCCATTGAAAAACGGGGGCACGAGGGCCCCCTCTTCCCCCCATTTCAGTTTTCCTAGGGCGTGAAAGACCCAAGCAAGGAAAAATAATCCCAAGGATCCCAAACAAAGGAAAAATGACGAAGAACAGTAGCAAAAACCCTAAGAGCATGGAAACAGAAAATAGAAAATGCAAGAGGGAGGAAGAAAAGCTTACCAGAAATCAAGGGTGGACCACCAGAGCTCGACTGCAACGAACACAGGGGCAGAAAAAGGGCAACAGCAGCAATGGCAGAGAAGAGCTAGGGTTTTCTGGGCTTGGAGAGAAGAGAAGAATGGGAGTGAAGGGTTTAGGCCCTTCGTTTTGGGTTTAAGGTTGGGGGGAAAACCCAAACGGCGCAGCCGTTTGAATTCTGCGCGTGCCAGGCAGTTGGCTGCACGACCCAATGGCCTGGTGACACGTGGCACTGGAAACGCGGCTGTCAGTACGGCTGAAAGACCTTTGATGTGACTGTGGAGGTGACCCCCGGGCAATTGCAGCAGCTCGGTGACTGATGTGTCCCTGTTTGAGACAACTCGGCGACTGATATGTCCCTGAGTGGGATAGCTCGGCGACGGGGATGTCCCCTATTCAGCTGTCGCTCGGCAACGGAAGCTTCCCAACTAAGCTCAGTCTAGCAGGATCGCGACCCAACCTTTACTCGGACAAGGTAAACCCGATCACGATTGCTCGGATGGGTTTAAGGGGCAATTGAGAGGGGAGATTTCCATCTCATAGTACGGCCGAGCAAGAATAACGTCTAGCGTTACAGACTACGCGGCGCCGAGCTAATTGGGCAAGTGCAACGACCGAGCGAGCTACCTTGCTCGGTTAAACGAGGTCAACCGGTTACCCCTGAGGGCCGAACTGGAGACCAGTTGGTCGGGCGAAGTCCACAGTGAGGTTGCAACCGAGCAGAAGGACTGACCGGGCTACGCAGAAGATGCGGCCCGGCCGGCATGCCACTAGCCGCCCAGCCAAGGCGAAGCGGTCGCCCCTGACCGAGATTGGAGATGAAACGGTTGGAGGCCGGCATGCCTCACAACCGGTCAATCGAGATGAACCGGTCGAAGGTAGCTCGGCGTTTGCAGTTAAGATCTCGCCTAGTCCCCAGTTGCAAGACGGCGGTATGTAGCCCGGTTGTGTGATGGCAATTTTCCACAAATGTCTGGCCGGTCATGGTACCTCGGTCAAGGGTGCCACCTGGGCCAATGGTGTGAAGCAGAGGTCGTCTGCCCCACGAACGCCTCAATACCGTTAGGCAGTTCTGCATGTACTGGAAGGAGGACAGAACCTTTACACGTGTAAGGTGGTGAGAGGCGAGCACTGCCATCTGTCCAGGGAAGGACAGCAGAGGTAGTGCACGCACAATCTCGGAGCCGCGTGGGCAGCCTAGATATAGAGGGGGGAAGGCGAACGTTTCTGGTATGCGAATTCACTCTCACAGATTCTCTCTCTCTTCTCATTGTCTTCTTGCTCACTGAACTGACTTGAGCGTCGGAGGGTTTTTCCGACATACCACCGCCGGGCAGCTCACCATTCTTGTGTTGCAGAGACAGACGCCGTTACCAGAAGCTCGACGTTCAAGGTGTACGGAGAGTCGTGGATATTTCGCCCCCGTACAGAGGACTAAGCCAAAGCCTGGACTATTAGTCTTCCCTTATAATCCTAACTCAATTTAAACATAAGATAAGATACATAATTTAAAGAATTCGTAATCCTAAGATTATTAGTTATGAAAATACTAATCTAACCTAATTCAGTCCGTTCAAACATACATGGCCAAATATTACTATTTGATAATAATGAATTGCACTTCACATGTGATGGGGGAATAAAAGTATAAATTATGATTTAAGTAGCAGTAATTAATTTATGATGGGTGGAGGTCAAACTTGGTGTTCATTGCTTACGTTCAAAGTCCATTCTGACTGCTCGACACAAAAAGAAGGAGAAGAAGATGGGTTTGAATGAACTTGGTGAAGGCGGTTTTTCATCATTTTCCATTTTCAAGTCTCTTGCCGTTCAATCCACGTTGTCTTACGTCTCTGCTTACCTTTCATCTTCTTCAACAAAAGACATTTTCACTCCAATTTATTACAGCCATGCCATCTCAAGTTGACTAATAAAATGCAAAATGGAAATACAATTCCACACACACACAAAAATAAATAAATAAATTAATTAATTAATTAAAATAAAAATACTAATAAAGTCACCGAAACACAATTATTGCAAGACTATTTAATGATTGGAGACATTTTTCGTCCAGTCTAATTGTGTAGTTTTGGGATTTGTGAGTTCATTTTGTGCTTTTATTATTATTATTATTATTTTTATGATGGAGGCCATCCAAAATGTGCCAAGTAAAATTAGAGATTTTAAAAATTTTAAATATTTTACATAAATGTAAAATTTACATAAGACTCACATGGTGCGGGTTTCACACATTTGATAAAAAATTTGATATAACTTTTAAGATATCTAATATTTTTTAAGTTTAATATCGTTTTAGTAGATCATTCATTTAAAAAATTAAGTTAATTGAATAATAATAACTACCTACTTAAATCATATTTATTTTACAAAAATAGATAATCGATTCTTGATTTTATACTTATCATCTATCTTTTTAAAAAAAAATAAATATAATTCAAGTATAAAATTATTAATATTTGATTAATTTTATTTTTTACATAAATAATTTATTCAAAAGATATTAAACTTTAAAATGAACCAAAATGAGCTTACAAATTCCCAATCTACACTCACCAAACCAAAATGTACTCAAGGTAAGCTGCCTCTTTAATAATTATGTTTTGCTCGTCCTTTTAAATGATTTTGTTTTGATCTATAAAACTAGACATCGAAAAATTAGAAAAAATAGTTTGTCAATTAAAATAGAGGAATGCTTGAACGACGTGATTAGATGATTGGTTGGACGATTGACATCATTTTTATTAATCAATGTGTTAGATAATTGACATTCTTCTGAATGACTGATTAGATGATCGACATGCACAAATTAAATCAATTCAAATGAGACAAAATTGGGTAAAAATAGTATTGTTGGCAAGACTATTATAAATTAAACTTATTATTATGACAACTATTAACGAGTGCCTTTTAAGCATTATTTAATATTAGAAAATGTATTAAAAAAATGTTTTAAAAATATTAAAAATATATATTAATTTTAATAAAAATACATTAAGTTTAGTAAGAAAGATCTTATATTTTTTATTTTTTATTTTTTATTTTTTACTTGTGCCACCTGTTAGAAAGATTGATAAATGTTGTATGTGTTGTTATTTTTATGGACAATACTTGATAGTCCGAATATACGGTTGACTCGAATGGCTCGAAACTCATCGTACCGGTCATCCGGACAGACGTCTAGTCGGTGGTCCAGCGAGGAAGCTGACAGTTACGGTCGACAAAGGTAATAATTGCGGTAGACAATTTTTCACCCGGTCGTCTGAGTAGACAACCGGCCAACACCCATTTAGACCATTCGAGCCCTCTTCAATTCGAACTATCACGCTTTTTTCTATTTTTATTTATTTCTAGGCAACGGAAAAGAAAAAAAAAAATTAAAATCAAGTCAACAACGGTCAATGTAATAATTGAAGAGGAGTTGAGGGGCAAAGTATTAGAGCAATGCCCATAAAAATGGGAAGAGCGAACTAGTCTTTTAAAAAGACGCTGATATTTTGGACTGCACGAGGTCAATCAACAACTCCCCTCCTCCATTACCATTTCTTCTCGTGTTAACTCTCTCTCACACACACAAAGAAAGGAGGCCTCGGAGATGGCAATGGCGTTGTCCGACAACTCTCGCCAATCTCTCCTCCCCAACTTCCTTTACTCCTCTTCCGCCTCCTTCGCATCATCATCATCATCAACATCAACATCAACATCAACATCAACGTTGTTGTCGAAAACAGTCAGCAATTATTCAGAGAAGAAGAAGAGCTTGATGATTCAGTCTCCGAGCGAGCCCCTTGGTAAGATAGAGATGTACTCGCCTCAATTCTACGCGGCATGTACAGTGGGTGGAGCCCTTTGCTGTGGCCTCACGCACATGGCCGTCACCCCTCTCGATGTTGTCAAATGCAACATGCAGGTCTCTCTTCTCTCTCTCTCTCAACTGCCACTTGCTTGGTTTTCATTTTTTAATTAAATTTTGTTTTTCTCTAATGACATGATTCAAGTTTCAATTTTATGTTTGTATTTTTCATGCTAAAATTGGGAATTTAGTTTTTTTAGCGATGTTTTTTTTGTTTTTAACGAGATGAAAAAGATATATGTTTTGGAATTATTTTTGTTGTTGAATAGATAGTTGTGAAAATAAATAAATAAAAATTGACTGGTTGATGTGTACGAAAATTTACTAATAAGGTTGAATTTTTGATTTTTTTTGCCCTTTTGTAACATTTTGGCTTTTCTATCCAAAAACCCTTGTGCTAAAACAAAGCCAGAGTTTTCCCATGACTAGCAATGTTAGAGACCCAATCTCTAAATTCAGCCATAATATTGTGGTAAGAGCATTTTCAATGGACTCTTTAAAAAAAGGCTTGTTGACTATTATAGCAAGTCTTGTCTATTTTTACCTCCTTCAACAGACTAGCTACTATTAAGGATGTAATCGGTTCGGGACGGTCGGTGTTTAAATGAAATTTTGTATCGAACTAATAATGTCGGTTTTATTATATTGAAAATTAATATAAATCAAATTTTTTATCAAACCGCACCAAACCACACCGATTCAGACGGTTTGGCTTAATGCGGTTTAATCAGTTTAAGTATTTTTAAAATTGAGTCATTTCTTAAATTTATAGTATAATAAATAATTTATACAAAAATATTAAATTATCCATTTGTACACAATTTTAACCATATCTAATCCAACCATTCACAAAAATACAAACAAAAAAATTAATAAATACTAAGGCTTGAAGCTTTTACTGAATTAGAATTAGAAACAAAATATAATCTAAGAACCAAATTGGCATTGTTATTCATTATATGTTTAATATATATTATATGTAAATATATTCGGTCGGTTTTGGTGCAAATCACTGTATAGTATATCAAAATAGATATTGAACCGAAAACCGAAAAAAATTAATTTCCAAAACCGAACAAACCGATTCATATTAAAAAACCAACCAAATATGACCGATTCGATCTAGTTCAATTGATTTAGTCGATTTTTTCAATTTTTCTCACATCCCTAGCTACTACACTAGTTATTTTAACAAAAAAAATTCCAAGCTAGTTACATTTGGAAAGCTGTGGGAGGCTGTTTAGAACATCTCCAATACTAGTAGACTTTTTACCAATCTAAATATTTATTTTGCCTCGACTTTTCATATTTCTAGATTCTACCCAACTTTAGAGAACAAATGTCTATCACTTAGACACATGTTAAACAAATTACAAATTTAAGTAAAATAATCCTGAATCAAATGATAAAGAGAAAAATAACATAAACCTTTTTCTTTAAAATTTAAAAATTATTATCTTTAAATTAAATATTCATATATACACTATATACAATTTACATGTATCCCTCATTTGTCTTGTCTTGTCTTAATTTTTTTTTTTTTTTTTTTAAGAAAATATTCCAAGTTAACCTGTTCATATTATATCACGTAACCATATCTGTGCTTCTTAATATTACACAATTTCTACAATAATAAACATAGCAGTAATATCTAGTGGCATTTTCATTGTCCAATTTTCAGATTGATCCTGCAAAATACAAGAGCGTGACTTCTGGATTTGGAGTTTTGTTTAAGGAACAGGGAATCAGAGGTTTCTTCAGGGGTTGGGCACCAACCTTGCTTGGTTACAGTGCCCAAGGTGCTTGCAAGTATGGATTCTATGAATTTTTCAAGAAGTATTACTCTGACATTGCTGGTCCAGAGTATGCAGCAAAATACAAAACTTTGATTTACCTTGCTGGCTCTGCATCTGCTGAAGTAATTGCTGATGTTGCCCTCTGCCCCTTCGAAGCTGTGAAAGTTCGTGTCCAAACTCAGCCTGGCTTTGCCAGAGGTTTGTCTGATGGTCTTCCAAAATTCATCAAGTCTGAAGGAGCTCTTGGGTATGAATATGATTCTCATTCAAAACGTGGCTTTCAATTAAGCAGTACTGTTGTGTTTATTTATTGGTTTTTTCTTAGAGGTTGTGGATTTGTGTTTTTCGTCTTATTTTTGCAGGCTTTACAAAGGGATGGTTCCTCTTTGGGGACGACAGATTCCATGTAAGTTGAGTAGCTGACATAATTGTTAATTTATGCTCATTGCATTTTCCTAATCATTATGCTTTGAATTAAACATTTTATTTGCTTGTTATGGTAAGTTAGCACATACTAGAGTTCAATGCCCCAACGTGTGTTTTGGGGAAAATTATAGGGTTCCATGCACCTTATACGAGGATTAAAACCTTTTAAATTTTCACTGGTGGTTGTTATTTCACATCTCTGAGGCATGGATTTTTAGTTTGATATTTTTTTATCCAATGCGAAAATTTTAACATTTGAGTCTGTTCAATTTCCTTCAAACAAACAGTGATTCAAAATTCATACCAAAACTGAAATTCCAAATTTTGTGCTATTATCAGTCATTGGCAAGTGATTCATCTTTAGTTTGCCAATCTATGTTCAAAATTTGCAGCACACCAGACTTCATTGACCTCATATATAAAAATTGATTGCATTAAGAGGTATTTAAGAGGAAAAATAGGTTGCAGTAATTGAATTTAACTTAGTTATTCCATGTTAAATTACAATAGTTTGTTCTACCAGAGCGTCTACAGTGTATACCGAGTTATAATTTATGAAGAGTTTAAATATAAGTACTGTTGATAGCATTAAGAGGTATTTAAGAGGAAAAATAGGTTTCAGTAATTGAATTTAACTTATTCCATTTTAAATTACAATAGTTTGTTCTACCAGAGCGTCTACATACAGTGTATATGGAGTCATAATTTATTAAGAGTTAAATTCAAGTATTGGTTTTTTAACTCACTTGTGATTTCTGTGTTCTTGATGTGTTACTGTTGTTAAACTTTGATGGATAAGATAGACAAATTATGATAAGGATTCAAGCATGTACAATGTTACTGTTTCTTTTTCAACTATTTACTTTTATGTCAATGAGGACTTTCATTTCATCTCATAAACTGCCATTGCTAGTAGGCCTGATGACAAACAAATTTGGAATTTTGCAGATACAATGATGAAATTTACATCTTTTGAGACTATTGTGGAGAACATCTACAAGTATGTGATCCCAACCCCGAAGGACCAGTGCAGCAATACTTTGCAGCTTGGAGTAAGCTTTGCTGGTGGCTACGCTGCCGGTATATTTTGTGCTCTTATATCACATCCAGCTGATAACCTCGTCTCTTTTCTCAACAATGCCAAGGGCGCAACAGTCGGTGATGTAAGTCCAAAACACCTATATGCACAGATCTATATCTTAATTTCACTTTTATTTTCTTTTGAACTTGTTTGGTTGTGTTATTTTGATGTCATTTACATGTTGCAGGCTGTGAAGAACCTAGGCTTGTGGGGTTTGTTTACCCGTGGCCTTCCAGTCCGTATATTTATGATCGGAACCCTTACTGCTGCCCAATGGTCTATCTACGATGCTTTCAAAGTTTTTGTTGGACTGTAAGTCTCAACTTCCTATATTTGCTGGGTTGTTCTTTGCAAATATAAACATCTAATTTCATTTTTCTACTTTTTTAAGTTGAGTTATTCTCTTCAAAACAAAGAACTAATTTAAAAAATGTTACGGATTAACGCATCATTTTGGTGGCAAATTCTGCATTAATTTCTATATGAATAGCTTTTTCCTTTTAAGTTTGATAGGTAACGGAATTCTTGTTTTATCTAGTTTCTTTCTTTTCCGTTTTCTTGAAATGACACCGGGACTTTTTGCTCTTATTAGGCCAACTACTGGTGGTGTGACTCCTGCCCCGGCCACTCTGCCTGCAAAGATGTGAAGTTAGAGTTGATAATAGACAAATATGAAAGCAGTTCTGTTGGAAAAGATATTTAGGAGGTTGCTCTATTGTTCAGCAGATTAATAATTTTTAGGATTGGCGATATGCCTCTTTAGATGGAATTTGATGCGGTGGGAATTGTATTCTTAAGTAAACATAGTAACATCTTTTTGCATTGCTTTTTTATTTTAGCACTTGTATCTCAATTTTTTTTAGAGGATTTTATTGATTTCATCGTCTCCAATGTGAAATTGTAATTTGAAATATAATAAATTAATGATATTGCAATTAAGGTTGCACTTTGTCTCAGAAACTCTAGTGGTGGTTTAGGCTGCATTTCTCAAAAAAAAAAAAAAAAAAAAAAAAAAACTATTGGACATGACCAAGGATTCTTTAGGATCCATTTGGTATAATTTTCAGTTTTCTTATTCTTTTTTTATTCATAATTTTTTTTTTTTTTTTCAGAAACAAAAATAATGGGAAGTTTGAAAATATGATTGTTTTAATACCATATGTAATCTTTTAATAGATTTATTTATTTATTTATTTATTTATTTTTCAGAATTCAAAATGTATTTTTCAATAGATTTTCAAAATGTATTTTTCAATTGTTTTTTTTTTTTTTTTTCCTTCTGATGAGATAGAAAATAGTTAAATGACACTAAAATGGGCCTCAAGCATTTAAACATTTCATGATGATTTGGAGACACTAGCACCCAGCATAGCTGCATCTTTAAAATAAGCTTAAACAATTTGGGTCCAGAAAAGACTAGTAGTAGTAGTGGTATCTTTGTTAAGGGCTTTGATCACAAAAGCCCATTATGACTTCCCAAAAGCTAAAGCTGACTTCATATATGCTTGGGAAGCCTGCTAGACAAATTCTTGGCACTTTTTCAATAAAAGGCTAAGATTGTCAACAGAAGGTTGAGATCGAAGCAAATCAATAAAAGACGATGCAATTGTTAGCACAAGATAAGATTGAAGTAAATTCAAAAATTAACATGATAAAATTTAACAATTTTTATTTGAGGGGTTAAAGTGATAATGGTCAATAGTTAAGTAGGATAGTGAAGGTTGAGATTGAAGCAAATCAATAAAAGACGATGGAATTATAAGGTTGTTAATATATTGTTAACACAAGGTTAAGATTGAAGGAAATTCAAAAATTAACATGGTAAAATTTAACAATTTTTATTTGAGGGGTTAAAGTGATAATGGTCAACAGTTAAGTATGGTAAACTGTAATTAATATGAAAAAATAAATACAATGATTCAAACAAACTATCATGTTCACATATCATGTTATTGTTGTAGAATTTCACATCTCACCAATGTGAACAAAAATTTACCATACACACAATACATAAAAATATAATCACACAAATTTATGTAGTTTGGTACTAAATTGACTATATCTATGAGAGAGAGAGAGAGAGAGAGAGAGAGCCTCATATTCAAGAGTAGTTGAACCTTTGCTCAATCCTGTAACCCATCATATTTTTTTCTCTTATCTTTTAGGTTCTGTTTGTTTAGAAAGAACGAATGATAGAAAATGAAAATGGTAGAAAGTGAAGTGAAAGAAAGGAAAATTTAGTTTTTTTTGCATGCATTTGCATAGATGAAAAATTTTGTAAGAAAATGATGAGAAAAATATAATCACTGCATAACAAGAAGTTGTGGAGAAAAATATGAGTAAAAAGAAAAACAAAATAAACCTTGTTAAGATTTGTGAGAAAAATTAAATTTTCCTATATATTTTGCAATAAAGTGTTAACCTAACTAACAAGTTAATTTGAGTTGCATGAAAAACTTTAGTTTCTATTACTTTTTACAATTCTCTATCTAAATAAACAAGTGTTTTTTTTTTTTTTTCCTTTCAATTTCTTTTATTATCTATCTAACCAAACTAAACCTTATATTTTTATTTTTGCTTTGTCACAATCTCACCAAAACCTATAACATGTCTATTTATAATAGTTTTCCCATAAAAATCTTAATTCTATAAACCAAATTCTACACGTATTTAGGGATGGTTTGAGAATTGATTTTTTTAATGACTTTTTCATTCTTTACGAAAACACATACGAAAAAAATAGAGAGAAAGAGTTTACTTTTTAATAATTTTTTTAACTATTTCCTTAACTTAAGTTAACTTTTTAGTGATTTTTTTGACTATTTCCTTAACTTATCCGACTACTTCTTAGTTTCTCAAAAATTTTAAATTTTATTAACCTAATTCGAATACATATGATCCAAATGATAAACGACCCACATCTATACTAATCCCAACATGAAGTTGTTTGAATTAATTGTCCTTTCAGGGGAAATTTCTCAGTATAAAAGCCACATACAGCTAAAACAATTAAATGGTGACCCCCATTGTATATTTTACGTTGATGTCTCTCTCTCTCTCTCTCTCACACACACACACACACGTTGAGCACGAAATATTTGTCATTTTCAAAACCAACTTATGATAAAAACTCCTCTCTCTCTCTCTCTCTCTCTCTCTCTCTCTCTCTCTCTCTCTCTCTCTCTCTCTCTCTCTCTCTCCATATGTGTGTGTGTTGAGAGTATTTTTCAACCAAAAACATGAAAGCGAGTTTAATTTATTACCACCAACTTGAAAATTGATTTTCATGTGACTACAAATCATGGGTACTACAAAATTGATCCATCGAACCAAAAAAACTTCAAATTTTCTGTCTAAATTAAGATAAGGTCGCAGTATGAAGAACAATTTGTTCAAGTTGTTGTGTTTTGGACATCTTCACAGGAAATTTCCTTTTACTAGGTAGTTCTTAAGCAACCAAAACCAAACAAGAAGGTAATTACACTGACCTTCCTAACGTTTGCAAAAACACAAATGACTCCATAGTTTTGACATAATTATACGGATTTCCTTTTTATTTATTGAAATTAATGCAAATGGTGTGAAGACATAAGGAGAAATAAGAAACAATATACATTTTAGTATAGAAAAAGATGTCAACATTAGTTTTGCAACTACATGATTAATAAATTATTGACTGTTGGCTACATATTTTGTAAAAGCCAATTATGATTCGACACGTGGCAGAATGAGGGTAGTATTGAAAGATGATTTTAATCTTAAATCTCAATCGTACACGTGGCAATAAATATTGGTTCTCAAGTGGTCTGAGTAGCACTAGATCAGGAGTGAGATACAAGGTGACGTGGCTTCAACGGTTACCTTTATTTAAATTCAGAAACAGGAGGGAAGTCCAACTGCAAGTGATGGCATAGTGGAACTATTTCTAAGGTAACATGATCAGCGATCATGGAGGAGCAGTTCGACGGTTCGAAGTGCAGTTCGAAGGTCATCCCTAACAAGTATAAATAGCAGGGAAGCTCCCAGAAAAGGCCCCCAGACTCAGATCATAAAAACCAGTCTCTATTTCATATTTTTCCTTTCCAGTTTTATCTTTCCTGTACTTTAAATACTTGTTCTTTAAATACCTGCACTGTACTTCAATTCATAGGAGTAGTTTTCAAGTAGATTCAAGTAAACCGTTGCTGTAAACTTCCTCAAGGCTGAGTTGGGACAATTGTAAGTGTTTATGTTAATGAAATACTTCAATTGCTCTTAATATTAATTGTCATTTCTCTTAATTTCTCCTAAAAGTCAAGCCACCAGTAAAAGTCCTCTTCATTGAGGCTGAAAGAACTGAAACATAGTCGCCTGATAATTGATTGGCAATTATAATTTCTGTAAGGACTGATTGATCCTTACTGGCACGCTCGCATTTACAAATTTACCCTTTTAAAAGCCAAAAAGCCAACATATATTTTTGGCACGCCCAGTGGGACTATTTAAAAATGGCTAGACGAAGACGACAAGGAGAAAATGAACGCTTAGAAGAAGGTGTAGAAGGAGAGGTAGAAATACCTAATCCAGAGGAGAATGTGGTAACACACTCTGGGGAAACTCCTATGTTATCAGAACCTTTGGTCGAACAGACCAGTACTTCTGGACGAGAACCAAATGTTCATAATATTGGACGAAACCAAGGAATTGGACCATCCACCATTCCATCTTCTCAGCCAACAAATCCATGGGATGGCTTGGTAGATGCTATGGGACAACAGCTAATGAACACAATGGAAAGGTGGGCAACATCCTTTTTGGATCGAATGAATAACCACCAACCAACAAATACAAGACATACAGAGGAAAATTTAAATGTTCATCAACAAAGATTGGCTAGAGAAAAACAGCCTATGCAAGTTAATGGACAGGTTAATGGTCAGACTAGTACTCAAAACTATGAAAGACCATCACCTCAGTCTTGGTATGAACCCATTTCGAGGCCCGTAGTAGGCCAAAATACCACAATACTCAACAGTGAAGCCATACCAGTTGGCAGATCTGGCCAAGTACAAGAAACTGGCATGAGAATGGTGGCGAATCCCATGTTCGAAGCCATACCTGGCACCAGGGGTTATAATAATCCTTTATTTGAATTTATACCCGGGGGGTTGGAGGGTTTGCCTACGAATGGAAGGGACACAATACCTATTCCAACACCTTTCACAGGTCCTTTAGCAGGACAGGCTCAAAGGGGTTATCCATTTCCCCAACAGCAACCTGTACCACAGGGACAACCAGTCCCAAATGTACCATTGTATGGACCAAGAGGACCACAGGCACAAGTTCCACCAAACCCTGTGTTTGCTCCTCCGATAGTGGTTCAGCAAGCCCAAAATATGGTCCCTAGGGACCAAATTGTTGATATTGTTAGGGAGCTATGTGGACCAATGGCTCGGGGGGTCCAGACTCCTGTATACAGAAAACCATATCCAGAGTGGGTTGACAGGGTACATGAATACCCAAGAGGGTTTAGAATACCAGATTTCACCCTATTCTATGGAACTGGAAATCAATCAACAGTAGAGCATATTGCTAGATTCGCTGCTCAGTGTGGTGAATTCGCTAATCATGACTACATAAAATTGAGATTATTTCCAAACTCTCTAACTGGGGGAGCGTTTGTATGGTATATCAACCTTACGCCTGGCTCCATTCAAACTTGGCAACAGATGGAAGAGGCATTTCATGCCCAATTTTTCCAATCAGAGCCAGAAGTATCCATGGCAGATTTGGCAAGATTGAGTCAAAGGCCTGAAGAAAAGGCTACTCAATTCATTGCAAGATTTAAAAGGGCTCGAAATAAATGTAGAGTTATCCTTCCAGAGCCAGAATTTGTACGATTGGCTCAAAACGGTTTAGAGTTCAGGCTTCGAAAGAAGTTTGATTCAACTGAATTCAGGGATTTGGTCGAGTTAACCTACAAGGTGTCACGATATGAAGCATTACTAGAGGAAGAACAAGATCGAAACAATGCTTCATATAAGACATACTATAAAGATCCCAATTATGAGATTGATGCAGCAGAGATTGTGGGCAAAGAACCCGTAATCTGTGAAGCATTAATTCATAAGGATACAACTATCGACCAACAATTTAAGAAGAAAGACTTTCACAGAAAGTATTCTTTCGATTTAACAAAAGCAGATGATATTTTCGATCATTTGCTCGCAGCTAATTTCCTTAAGTTACCAAAAGGAGTAAAACTGCCTTCTCTTGATGAACTTAAAGGAAAAGTGTACTGTAAATGGCACAATTCTTGGTCTCACTCAACTAAAAACTGCATTGTTTTTCGAGACAGGATCCAAGAGCAAATCAGGAAAGGAAGCCTGAAGTTCCCAAACAAAACAGAGAAAGCCATGGGAATTGACAGTAACCCGTTTCCAGAAGTTGGAGAGAGCGCTGCTAATGTGGTTGTTCCAAATTTTCAGAATTTGTCCCTGCAGGAATTGGAAGAAGTTAATGTGCAAATGCATATTGCCAACCAAACAGCTGCCAAGAAAGAGACCAGGAGTTCACCAGTTGTTGGTCAGAGTCCCTCACATCAGAAGGAACATTCTGATGAAGAAATATTGGACGACGACTCCTTGGAAGCAGCTGTAATGCAAAGGATGTGTCCAAGGTGTAGACTAAGTTACAAATGGTTGAAGGGGCTTCCAATTGATGGGAAGCAATACTATAAGGATGTTCAGAGACGTCCTAGAACAACCAACGCTTACAACAAAAGGCCGTACCCGGCTAGTGATAGGCAACGACCAGTGGTGGTTGAGCCTGCAGTTGACAGAATGAATGCTAAAGGCAAAAGACCCTTGTATGAGTCTAGGCCACTTCACTACTATAAAATGGAGAGTAGACATTCTGAAAGAAGATTAGAGAGGAGTTCAGGTTATGGGACTAGAGCCAGAGATTGGCCTCCCAGATCAACTTCACACAGAACAGAAAATGGCCATCTCAAACAAAGGCCAGAATCAAGTTCGAAACATGAGACCAGAACCAAGCACTTACCTCCACGGCCAGTTTCGAAGATGGCTTCGAAGGTGGAAAAGGGTGATTCAACGTCTGAATCAGTAAGCTCTTGGGTGCCTGGAGTCCCAGATTGGTTTGTAATGCAAAACAAACCTAGGGAATTGCCTGATAGGAGAGATCTTGGAATCACAGGCAGAATGATCAAGCCTCCTTTGGTGACCCCAAACAACTGGGTATTGCTGAAACACCCAAAGACAAAGGAACCAAGTATGGTTCCAGTTATTTCCAGATCACAAAGAAGGAAAATTCAACGCAGGTACACCCAGTACCAGCAAAACCTGAAAGAGAGTGAAGAGAGTTCTTCACATGTCAAGGTAGAAGAAAAGAAAGCTTCGAAGTCAGACCATGTTCCAAAACCGACGCTGCAAAGTAAAGTGGTTTGTAGCAGGGAACAATTGGCTCAAGTTCATTCTGAACTAAAGGCCAGGGAAAAGTCCAGTTTGGCGGGACTGGAGAAGGCTCTGATGGAAAGTGATAGTGAAATAGAAGAAGAGATGGGCATGAGCCAAAAGAAGGAGATGGCAGAAGAAGAAATGTTCGAAGCCTTCATGGCTGAACAAACGTTTCTGACTGAAAGCTTGGTTGAGAAGGACCCTTCGAGGGGATCAGTCATCAATGAAATACCAGAATGCAGCATGGAGGACGCTGCTGAAGATACTGAACAAGGTAGTCAAGAGGGGAAGAAGGTACAACCAGCCATCCAGTTTGGCTCATTCCCACCTGTATCAGTTAACATGGTACATATACTACCTCATGAATTTCAGGCTGAAGATCAGGAGGACCAAGACATGGATCCAATTCCTGTTTCTAGTGAGGAATCACAAGTGAGCATGGTTCAGGATGCTTCGGAAATGGCTAGTCCTATGGAAGTTGAGTGCGAAAGTGAGGAGGAGGTGAGCATCAACCTCTCATATCCTTTTGAATACCCCTCGAATTCCATGACCCAACATGTCAAGCCTTTGTACATTAAGGCTTTCTTTGATGGTATACAGTTAAACCGAGTCCTAGTAGACAATGGGGCGGCGGTTAATTTATTACCAAAGTCTTCTTTGAAGAAATTAGGGAAGAAGAATCCAAGGTTGATCCCAACCAGTACAACCATTGCTGGTTTTGCTGGAGATAAGCAGATGGCCCAAGGTATTCTGCCTATTAATTTGAGTGTGGGAACCAGGGATTGTATGACAGCATTCTTCGTGATCGACAGCAATGCTAAATATAATGCCTTACTTGGAAGGGACTGGATTCACACCAACAAGTGTGTACCTTCCTCTTTGCATCAGAAGATCATGATGGCTCTGGGTAATGGAGAGACAGAGGAGATTGATGCAGATCCTCAACCTTTCATAGCCTGTGCGGATTTTGCAGAAGCCAAACTATATATTGAAGGGGTAACTCCACTCAGTATATTGAGAAAAGCTGATGGCTCAGCCGAAGTGACGGCTGATGAGGAAGTTACACATCTAAAGCACTTGGTCCAGGAAAGTGCTGATGAAGAGGTTGCCGTGAAAGATGACAACGATGCCTGGTTATAGGCAAAGAAGTGAAGAACGAGAAGCCAATTCATTGGCTTTGATTAAATTCTCATCATTGGATGTAAAAGCGATAGTCCAGAAGGTACAGAAACAAGAGAGAGAAACCATGACAATTGACTGTGAACAAGAACAACAACAGGTCAGGAGATTGACCTTTGGGAAATATTGTGCATTGGACATTGAAACAAGAGTCCAGGAAATACAAGAAGAAGACGCCTTATGGACAGATTTTGTCTATGAGGAAGAAGGTAGAGATGTCGAAATAGAGAACCTAGAGGCAGAACAAGGTGAAAAGATTGCTTCGAAGGTTGAAGAAACCAAAGAGAAAGCTCCAATAAATTCTCAAACGCAGGACCCCTTAGAAGAAGTGAATTTAGGGGAAGGTTCTGTGCAGCAGCCCACTTACATAAGTACCTGTTTGAATGCTCTGGACAGAGACCAGTTGTTGGTTGTCTTAAAGAAGTACAAAGATTGTTTTGCGTGGTCTTACAATGAATTACCAGGATTGGATAGATCATTGGTGGAACATAGGCTCCCTTTGAAGCCTAATTTCAAGCCATACAAACAGAAACCTAGGAGGATGAGTCCAGATGTAATTCAGAAGGTCAAAGAAGAAATTCTTAGACTACTTAAGGCAGACTTTATTAGGACAGCCAGGTATGTTGAATGGCTATCTAATATTGTGCCTGTAGTTAAGAAAAATGGTAAAATGAGGGTATGCATCGATTTCAGGAACTTAAATCTAGCAACTCCTAAAGATGAATACCCTATGCCTATAGTGGATCTGTTGGTGGACAGTTCAGCAGGGCACCAAGTTTTGTCAATGATGGATGGCCACTCTGGTTATAATCAAATATGTATTGCAGAGGAAGACATCCACAAGACAGCATTCAGATGCCCTGGGAATATTGGCACCTTCGAATGGGTAAAGATGCCATTTGGTCTGAAGAATGCTGGAGCTACGTATCAGAGGGCTATGAACACCATCTTTCATGACCTTATTGGAGGATATCTAGAATGTTATATTGATGACATCGTGGTAAAATCCCAGTCCATGGAGAAACACTTGCTTCATTTAGAAGCAGCTTTTGAAAGAATGAGGAAGTTCAAGTTGAAACTCAACCCTCTTAAATGTGCTTTTGGTGTGTCATCTGGAAATTTCTTGGGTTATGTGGTGCATAAGAAAGGAATACAGATTGATCAGAATAAAGCCAAAGCCATCATTGAAGCCAGGCCTCCATCAAGTAAGAAAGAGTTACAAAGGTTCCTTGGGCAGGTTAACTTTCTTCGAAGGTTTATTTCTAACACTGCAGGGAAAACTAAAGTATTCTCTTCCTTGTTAAGGCTGAAAGGTCAAGAAGAATTTGTGTGGACAGCAGAGCATCAAACTGCTTTCGAAGGTATTAAAGCCTACTTGGCCAATCCTCCAGTGCTGATGCCACCAAAACGAAATAAGCCCTTGAAGTTATACATAGCAGCAGCAGAAGATTCATTGGGAGCTTTCTTGGCCCAAGACAATGAAGAAGGCAAGGAACAAGCTGTTTATTACCTTAGTAGGTTTTTAAATTCTTGTGAATGTAAATATTCAGCTGTCGAAAAGTTGTGTCTTGCTTTGTATTTTGCTGCAATGAAATTAAGATACTATCTTTTACCTACAACTGTCTTGGTAATTGCGACCACAGATTTGGTTAAATACATGTTATCAAGACCTATATTGAGGGGAAGAATTGGCAAATGGATATTAGCCTTATCGGAATTTCATTTAGAATATGTCCCTCAAAGGGCAGTGAAAGGGCAAGTATTAGCCAATTTTCTAGCAGATCATCCATCTCAAACAGAGAACCAAGAGGTAATGGAATTTGGTATGGCTAGTGTTGAACCATGGCAAATGTGGTTCGATGGATCGAAAGCCAATGGATTAATTGGAATTGGTATTGTGATTAAGTCTCCACAAGGGATAGAAACCACACATGGTTTCAGAGTGGATGAAGCTAGCTGCTCCAATAATCAGGCTGAATATGAAGCCTTAATAGTAGGACTAGAAATCCTTATTGGGTTACAAGTACATGCAGTTGACATATTTGGAGACTCTCAATTGGTTGTTAACCAAGTAAAAGGGATTTTCAAGTGTCAAAGCCTAAGTATCCTACCATATTATGTTGTTGCATTACATCTGCTTTCTCAGTTTCAAATAGCAAATGTAACCTATGTTCCAAGATTCTTGAACAATAGAGCTAATGATGTGGCTCAAAAAGCTTCGAACTTCAAGAGAAGGGATAATACCCAAAGGGACATAAGCCAAACAACATATCAGAGACTAATACAACCTTTGAATAAAAGTGATGTGATCTTGGAAGTTAATCATAATGACTCACAAGAACAGGATTGGAGACATCCAATTATGCAGTATTTGGCTGGTCCATCTTCAAAAGCCAGCAGAAAAATCAAATTGCAGTCTGTGCAATACATAGTATATGATAATGCTTTGTACAAAAGGGGAGGAGATGGCTTATTATTGGAGTGTTTAGGCCCAAAAGAAGCATTAACAGCTATGGCTGAGGTTCACGAAGGCATTTGTGGTGCTCATCAGCCTGGTGTAAAGATGAGGTGGTTGCTTCGAAGGCATTCCTATTATTGGCCAACTATTCTTAAAGATTGCATAGAATATGCAAAAGGTTGCCAGGCATGCCAAAAACATGGCACAATAAGACATGTGCCCATAACTGACCTACATGCAGTAGTGAAGCCTTGGCCATTCAGAGGATGGGCCATGGACATGATAGGTAAAATTCATCCACCTTCTTCGAAACATCATTGTTTCATTCTAGTGGCTACTGACTACTTCACTAAATGGGTCGAAGCCAAGCCATATAAGGCTGTAGATCAGACAGAGGTCATTGGGTTCATTAAAGATTTGATCCATAGGTTTGGTATCCCACAAACCATAACAGTTGATAATGGAACTGTGTTTGATGGGAAAATGGTGAAATCCTTTGTGGCAGAGTTTGGGATTAGCCTTATTAATTCTACTCCCTATTATGCACAGGCCAATGGTCAAGCTGAATCATCTAATAAATCCTTGAAAAAAGGAATACAAAAGATGGTGGAAGATAATCCTAGGGATTGGCATAACCTATTGTTGGATGTTCTATGGGCTTACAGAACTTCCCCAAGATCGAGCACAGGAGTCACTCCTTATGCCTTAGTGTACGGGCACGATGCAGTGTTACCTGTAGAAATTAATGTTAAATCTTTGAGGGTAAGATGTCAAGATCAATTAGAATCTGAGCAATATCATCAAAGCATGTGCTTGGAATTAGAAGACATAGATGAAGCCAGGATTTTGGCATTAAATAGCATTCTTTTTCAAAAGAAGAAAGCAGCCAAGAATTATAACAAGAAAGTCAAACATATTGGCTTTGATGAAGGTGATTTGGTATGGAAAACAATACTCCCCATAGGGATTAAAAGCCATAAATTTGGCAAATGGTCACCTAATTGGGAAGGACCATATCAAGTTCATAGAGTTTTGCCCTTTGGGGCATACCATTTAAGAAATTTGAATGGTTATGTACATCCCAAAAAGATTAATGGCAGATATTTGAAGCCTTATTTTCCAACCATTTGGGAAACACGAGGAATAGAATAAACATTGAATACAAAATATGAGACTATTCAAAAGATGGACAAAACTTGTTCTTTCATAAAGAATTAAGTACATTATGCCACAGATTGGCCCAAAAATCATTACAATGTTTCAATTGTTTTTGTACAATTGACTTCCTACTGCTAAGTGATGGAAACAGGTGAATAGCTGCAGCCATGTCTTCTTTTCGTTCGGACAGCTCTTGGTTGGTGATTTGCAATTTGGTGTCAGTTCGAACCAAGGCCTGGTTTACTGTAGCTAAATCTTCTTCAAGTTGAGCTTTCTTCTCCAGCAGCTGAATTCGAAATTGGGAGGCAGAAGAGTGTTTTTCTTTGAGATCTGATATTTCGGTATGCACTTGAGAAACAAAACACTGATCCCTAGCCAATTTCTCATTGGCAGTATTGGCAGCATGACAAATGTTGATGTAGAAATCAATAGTAGCTGCAGCCTGGGATAGGTGATTTGAGACATTCATACTCGACTGCTCAACAATATTACAGCACTGAAGAAACCCATTTCTGATAATAGGCCTTTGTAAAGCCTCGAAGGGGATCCTCGAAAAGGAAGTCAACAGCTCCATACATGTGTCCAAATCCACTGAAGGTGCAGGAGACTTGTTGCTAGAAGAAGGAGGACTCTCAAAAATCTCTAGCAAGGAGTCAGCTAAGATTAATGGCTCAGCTTCAGCACTAAAAGTTGGAGAGGTAGAAGACACGTCGAAAAGACTGGCAAGTCTTCCTTCGAAGATGTCTACCTCATCCCTAGACATGAAGGGCATAGAGAGTATGGTAGTGGAAGACACAGAGGGCTGCATGGGGATGGGAGAAATGGATGGAGCGTCTTTGGCAGCTTCTATAGTCTCGGCAGCTTCTATAGTCTTAGTCACCAATGAATCAAGCGAAGAGGGGCTGGAGATGGGCATAAGTGGTGAATCATGTAGTGGGGAACTACCAGCACTCTCTGTGGAAGAATTAATTGCCATCAGAGATGGAGGGGCGACTGAAATCTCTGTGAAGGAAGGAAGAAGGGCAAGGTTCGAAGAAGGAATGGACTGAGGTGGATTGAAGGCCAAAAAAGGAAGAAATGGCTCTAAGCCAAGGAAAAGAGATGCAGGGATGTTTGGACTCAAAGAAAATGTGCCAAATATAGGCTGGAAGAGTGAGAGCATGGCTTGGATGGTTCTCCCACGTTGCGTCTGGTCAACTTCAACTGAAGACAGAGGAGGTCTAGCCGGAAAGATGAATGCAGTAGCTGTTGCTGTAAGAGGAAGGAATATAAAAGATGGTTAGAATTCAGTATAAAAGTTGATAAAAGGAAAAACAGTGGAAGTGTGAAAGAAGTTACTTGTTTCAGAAGCATTGGCACTGACAAGAGAGCGGCGGAGGGAATAATGTGCGACATTTTGTTGCTTTCTCGCTGTTTCCCTTTGCAAAGCATCAACAGCAGCAGCTTCTTCTCTTAAAATTTGTTGTTGCCGTCTCTTCTCAGCCCTCTCAAAAACAATTATTGCTTTGGAATGTTCCTGTTCTACTGCCTTGGCAGCGGCTTCATGAACCGGATCTTCCACCAAGTCAGCAGCAGAAACAGTCATTTTCTTTCTCTTCTTCCTTAGCAGTGGTGCTACTGGTTCTTTTTCAATCTCCCTCTCTTCAATTTGGGTTTCAGAGGTAAGCGCTTTCTCCATTACTTTAGTGGGTGCTTCGAGAGAATGATGCTTAGTTGTATCAGGAAGGGGGGTAATTACCCTTTGCCTCTTTGTTTTCTGCAAAGACACTTCTGTTTCTTGTTCAACTTCTTTTTCTCCCAAGGATTCGGATTCCTCAGGAGGGAGGACTAGCTTCCTTTTTTGTTTTTGTTGTTTCTTTTTGAGAACAGCTAAAGTTTCAGCTCTCTTGGGAGATTCTTCATATGAGGGCCCTGCACCAAAGAACAAAGTATAAAGGGTAGGAACAAAAGACTCAAAAGAAAAGGAAAGGAGAAATTTGGAAAACATTTACCCTTCTTCGAAGCAGCTCTAGTAACTCTAGCTGGAGGGGATGAAGGTGCGGCAGTCTCATGAAGAGGGGGAATGTCCTTAGATGTTGCTGATTTAGCCTTCGAAGGTACTCCCAATCCTACCAGTAAGTCATGGGGATGTGCAGATAGGCGTACTTCCATATTGACTGTCCACCAGTTCTGGAATCTTTTCAAGGCTGAGCCATACGGAAGAAAGGGGATAAATTGAAATTCATTCAGCTCTTTCAGTAATTTGAGAATTGCTGTCTCTAGTCTGGATTTGGATATTCTCAAGTCTCTGACAGTAAGATGGACGTTCGAGAGACTACAAAGAGGAACTGGTATCCCTTGAGTGAGTCCAAATTGTCTGGCAAACTGAGAAGGGCAGTATACTTCAGATATGCATTTGTAGGCTCGAGGGTTTAGACTACCTAGGAATAATTCCCTTGGTAGTAGTATAGAAGCCCACATGTCTTTATGAGGAGAAGTAGAGCATTCTTTATCAGCTAAGAAAGCTTGCAGCCAGGTTGGTCCTTTATTGGCTTCAAAAGGACAAAAGAAAGAGGCAGATGGAGAGATGGGGAGCTGATAAAAGAAGGTAAAGTAGTAAGCAAAGGAAGCAGGGTAAAGAGCAATCCTAGCGTACTTTTCCCCATAAGTGGTAGGATCCTGAACAAGGAATCTTAGACATTTGGGATGTAGGTCAGTGAAATAAGCAAAGAGCCAAAGTTGAAGCACCCAGAGGGGACCTCCTTGGTTAGCGTCAAGGGGTTTTTCACAAAATTGGGAGCAGACTCTGTAAACATGACCTAAAAGATAAGGAGCAAGGGCTATATGCTTTTTCGAGACAAGCGCCTTTGCGAGAGGAACAAACTCAGGCATAATCCTCTGAGATGAGGTGCAAAAGAGGAATTTGCATAACCAATATAAAATGAAGGAAAATAGTTCTCTGTCCCTCACAGGTCCTTCCTTTTTATTTTCAGACTTTACGAAGTCACTATAAGAAGAGTTTAAGGATGGGAGAGAAAACTTAATAGGAAGGTCTGGGTAGTTGGGAGTAAATGGGGAACCATGGGGGGAAAGCCCTAAGAGATGGCAAATATCAAGAACGGTGGGGGCCATCATGCCACACCGAAATTGGAAGAAATTAAAAGACATATTCCAGAAACATAAAGCGGCAGGTATCAAGAAAGGGTCTTCAGGAATGATAAACCTGGAAAGACGAAGAGCATCAAGGATATAGAGTTCTTGTAAGTCATCTTCTCTCGCAGGTACAACTCTGTCATACCATTCTTCCCATTCAGTCCTCATGGTCGGCCAGCAACGGCGAGGACGGTTCACCCTCCAGTTTCCCCAATCGAGCCCTTCTTCGTAAAGAAGGAAATGGTCCTCTAAGCGAGGGTATAGGGCTGCGAGTTGAGCGGGAGCTTCCCGGAAAATAGGGCCAAGGATGTATTCCTGTTTGTTGCTGTGACGAGGCACGAAAAGACGTCCATCTATGTGGCTTGGCTCACCAGATGATAGTTTGGTGATTTCTTCATCGATACATCGCTTCAAAGCCACGGTAGGACTGATACGATCGCCAGTAAATACTTTCAGTGAGGAAGGATCCATTGATAGCAAGTAATAAGGAAGAGGGGTTTAACCAGAGATTGGTAGGGTTTGTTCGTCTCAAAAGAGTGAGTGATTTCAGAGTACAAAGCGAAGGGGTTTTAAAAGGGTTTTGTGTCCGAAAAATATATTGCGTGAATCCTTATGTACGAAAAGTACGAATATGAGGAGTCTCTTCCAATATTGATAGTTTTGGAGGGAAGAACACATTCCGAATGTTAACGTTAGCTTCGAAGAGGGATATTTGGCTTCGAAGCCAATTTTGGCTCCAAGAAATCAAATAAAAACGGCTTCGAAATACAGAATTCGGCTTCGAAGTATACTACATGTTTGGAAAAGCTAAGATGCTTGAGTATTGGTCTACTTGGTTTAAAGACCTATTTGATGAACATTATTGAAAGTAAATGACCTTTAAAGCAAAATTTAGAATTTTTTAAAGAACATCAAAGCCAATCATTGGTTTTTTCGCAAGAGAAGACTGCCCATCGAAATTAGGACAGCATAAACTATTTTTCAAAGCAAGAAGTGGTCAACTTAAAATTGATTGACTATAGTAGCCAGGACCATGCATTGGTTATAATTAGCTTTGAAAAGTAACGTTGTTAAGTTCGAAACACTAATGTTGAATAATATTGACCAAAATTGTCAATTTTTATTCCATAAGTTGGAAAAAGACATATTGGTTTCTTTTAGTGTTTCATTAAAGACAAGTGAGTCCAAATTCGAAGGATGAGATTATTTAATTTAAGGTTATAAGTTGGCTTTTAAAGTAAGAGGAAACAGAGTCAAACAATGACAGGTACAGAAGACTTTGCTTTTCATTAGAGCCAAGACAATTACATTAAATAATCTTATTTTGGTACAAATTCAAGTTCGTAAAAATAAGGAATAGAATAAATTACAAGATCATGAAATTTCGTCCAACAATGATCAATGAATATTTGTTCTTTCTTTATTATGTCTTCAATCTCTTCCAAAGTTGGCTGCATGAGTTGATGTGCTCTCACTTCATAATACAGCTCTTCAGCCTTTGCTTCGAAAGCCTCCTCCCTCGATTTTTGTTCCAACTCATCTATAACTAAATCATCCCAATACGCAGAATCCTTATTCTTGAAGTCTTCAAAGTCTTCAATGAAGTTTTCTGCTTCGTATTGAGCATGAATTCGAAGAGATGAAAGTTGATCCAAAGATTGAATGGTGACTTTGGAATTTCGATGCCAATGGAGGAGTACTGGAAGTTGATCCAGGAACAGGTGAAGTTCTGCTTGGGCGATAGGATTAAGGATATGGCCCCTGGTCAGAATATCACAGGCCCATTGGAAGTTCTTAAGAGGAATGACATCCTCAAGAACATTAAAGGGTAGGTGAGAAAAAGCTGCAAGCAGAAGTTGGGCATCTTTCCGCTCAGATGGAGTTGGAGATGATGGAGGTTTGTAAGGGGGGAAGGTTTTGTCCATTGGAAGAGCAAGCTTTAACTTCTCTATCCAAGAAAGAGTGGGAGGAGGAGAAGGAGTAGATGGTTCTGCTTCAAAAGAAAAAGAAGATGTGAATGCCTCTAGTCTAGGGGATGGAGAAGGTGTGGATGCTTCTATTTCGAAGGGTGAAGAAGGTGTGGATGCTTCCATTTCAGAAGATGAAGGAGAAGAAGTGGTCGCTTCGGTTGGGGGAGATGACACAGGGATGGAAGGAACAAAGGCATTAATATAGCCAAGCCAGTCAGAAGAACATATCTGTGCTTTCTTGGCTAAGAATGAGGGGGTATATCCTTGTGTTTCTTCCAAGCACCGGGCAGGGTGCATTGCTCCTGTGGGCATGGAGGATGTATACCAAGCTACAAGCAAATTCTCTTCTAAACTACGTCGAAGGTCGATGGGCACATAAGGATGAACCACCGAGCTTCGAGCGTAGGAAGGGAAGTCCAAGGGGTCAGTGAACTCAATAAAATGATGATTGATCCGTTCCCTCAAGTCCCAGGATTCAGATGCAGACCAGTTTGTCACCCCAGAAGATGAAGCTTCATCCCAAGCAGAAGGTTGTGAAGAAGAATTTCCTAATTCCATATTTGCAATTTGTCGAAGTAAAGGCTTGAAAGTTGTTTGTTCAAAGCGTGAGGGGAATTTAGAGGAAGAACTTCTTGTATCAACGAGTTCGTAAACCGAAGGATTGAGGGCAATGTGTTCGTAGTCCAAAGGTTGATAATCTGCGAAAGCCTCCATGACCTGAATATAGAAAGGCGGGTAAAGGTGGCTAATAAATGTGTGGAGATTCTTTCGAGGGGAAACAGCATTACTCAATGGCTCTTCGTATGCTCGATCGTTAGAATGAGAAGGTGATTGAGTCATAATCCGTTCGAGTGCTGAAGGTATTGGAACGTCCAATAAAGTTAAGAGTTAATGTAAATGATCATCAGAATAGGTGACGGTTGTGTTTCCTGAAAATGGATTCTATGCACGTTCTAAAAAAGCGAGGGAAAAGTTTTTTGATTCACTAATATTTCCAAGTATTGGGTATATTAGTGCGGGGGGTAATGTTGGCTACATATTTTGTAAAAGCCAATTATGATTCGACACGTGGCAGAATGAGGGTAGTATTGAAAGATGATTTTAATCTTAAATCTCAATCGTACACGTGGCAATAAATATTGGTTCTCAAGTGGTCTGAGTAGCACTAGATCAGGAGTGAGATACAAGGTGACGTGGCTTCAACGGTTACCTTTATTTAAATTCAGAAACAGGAGGGAAGTCCAACTGCAAGTGATGGCATAGTGGAACTATTTCTAAGGTAACATGATCAGCGATCATGGAGGAGCAGTTCGACGGTTCGAAGTGCAGTTCGAAGGTCATCCCTAACAAGTATAAATAGCAGGGAAGCTCCCAGAAAAGGCCCCCAGACTCAGATCATAAAAACCAGTCTCTATTTCATATTTTTCCTTTCCAGTTTTATCTTTCCTGTACTTTAAATACTTGTTCTTTAAATACCTGCACTGTACTTCAATTCATAGGAGTAGTTTTCAAGTAGATTCAAGTAAACCGTTGCTGTAAACTTCCTCAAGGCTGAGTTGGGACAATTGTAAGTGTTTATGTTAATGAAATACTTCAATTGCTCTTAATATTAATTGTCATTTCTCTTAATTTCTCCTAAAAGTCAAGCCACCAGTAAAAGTCCTCTTCATTGAGGCTGAAAGAACTGAAACATAGTCGCCTGATAATTGATTGGCAATTATAATTTCTGTAAGGACTGATTGATCCTTACTGGCACGCTCGCATTTACAAATTTACCCTTTTAAAAGCCAAAAAGCCAACATTGACAAATAGAGGGTTAATTATTATGTGAATTAAAATATTAAGAGAATTCAATATAATTATGTTTAAATTGTGAAATTAATTGTAGTTTTTTTTTTTCTTTCTAAAACTCAGTGGAGGTTAGTGTAATTTATTTAAAAATAAAAAATCAGTATGATATTGCTAGGGTCCAAAGTTGTACAATTGTTTGAGATATACGCATAAATGAAGATTTATATTTATATGGAAAATATTTGAAACCCTCATAAAATTTTCACAATTTAACTCACAATGATATGATTTGATAAGTGTCAGTTTTTAATTGGTTAAACACTCAATGATATGAGACTTACCATCCTTGCTACATCATTATGGATAGATTTATAAATGTAAAATATGAATTTCTAATATTGTTACATTTATATATTGTTAGGATTAATCTTTTCATTTGATATATATGGGATCAATACAATTATTAGTTTGATTTATAAATGTAATTTCGTTAGAATAGTAGGGTTTGGCTATAACAAAATCTAGAGAGGTTGAAATTTGAGAGTGGACTATTATTAATAGGGGAAATTTTAATATGCACATTTTAAAAAATGGTGTATCATATGTATCTTTAATTATGTCATTTCTCATTTAATTATAATCATTTTAAAAAATAAAATAAAATTATGATATTAGTTTAGTTATAACTCATGAGATCTTTAATTATATCTTATGTTGTGTTTAGTTATGACATTTTATTTATTTTTGCTTTATGACTCAGAAAATAAGAAGTTATGTCATTTTCTTCTTTAATTATAAGGTGCATGTGATATACAATTTTTGAGAGGTGTGTACCATAATATTTCTCAATAAATAGTTATGGGGCTATAGATAGTGGTAAAAAAGATGTGAGCAAATATAGAGATGTAAGAGTGAAACAAAAAATATGAGGTGAACAATGGTTTAAGTGTCCTTGAGCATAGAGTTTAATTAGATTGAATTTGATTGGAGAATTTGATGAGAGAAATGGAAAGGGAAAAAATAGTACAATTCCCTTTTTTTGTTTAGCTATAATGAAAAATACAGAGAGAAAGAAAGTGGGAGGGAAATGCAATCCCACTTTTTGTCTTTGAGGTTCACTTATATGTTCTTTTCTTTCTCTATTTCCCAATTCAATCAAACATAACTTGTGATTCAAATCCTATCAATTCTTTCTCATTTTCATGCTATTTCTATTTTTCTTTTCATTTTCCTCATCAAATTTTCCAACCAAACACCGCCTTAGTGGTGACATGCATTCTATATTTTATTTATCAAAAAAAGCTAAGGTCTCAAAATTTGGGACCCAGAATTTATCTAGAAATGAAAATGTATGGTGGAAATTGAATTGATGAAATGTGGGGTCCATATATAAAATGAATTTGACTCATTAATGTGAAATTCTGAATAATTTTTGAATTTTTATAGCTAAACCCTTCGCATTACTGTTTATTTATATGTAATAGTATATATCTCTTCAATATAGACGAAGTTAAGTTAAATCACATATAAATTCTCTGTATAATTTTCACTTTTTTGTGTACGCGTGGTGTCCTTCCATTTACATTCGGAAACGCGGTATAAATTCCATCCCATTTAACATAATGTCGTTTTGGTTAATGTTGGTGTTATCTAATGCTATTAAAGTAATTTTATGTTACATACTCTTATGTAAGTTATGGCATTTGCGCTGTTACTTGTCACAAATATAATAATTCAATCATATGATAGTCATAATTTAAAAAAAAAAAAATTATAACTAAACACCACATAATATATAATTAAAGAGTTATCAGATTATAATTAAAATAATGTTATAAACAACATCATAATGAATCATAACAAATACTAAAATATGTATAACCACTACAACATATAAGAGTTTTAGAGACTAAATGTTTTGATCTTTAAAAGTGAAAATTTTGTTACAAAAGACATATAGGGATCAATTTTTATCGTCATGAGGATAGTCGCTAAAAGGTCGTCCCGAAAAGTAAAAATAAGGCTTTTAGTGACAAAATTTAAAAAATGTTACTAATAAATACACTTTTAGTGACAAAATAATTTGGTCTCAAAATGGTTTTTTTTTTTGCACAAAAAATTTGGTCCCAAAAGGATAATAATTCATCACTAATGCCTAATTTTTATTACTAAAAATATAATAACAGTATTTTTCGCAACAAAAATATTTGGTCTCTAAAAAAAAATTTTGTCCCTAAATTTTGATCTCTAAAATCTTTTTTTTTTTTTTTTTTTTTGTAGTGAACTAAGTCATAACTAATATCCTAATAAGTCATAACTAAATATAATAAAAATTTGTAAAAAAAGAACATATAATACACACCAAAGGGATGCAACCATAGAATTTTCCCGCCATTAATTTAATTGGATGCACATTCACCTTCTTTGTCTTGTTCTCTCTGTCTATATGAATAGGAGAGTTAGGGCAGTTTGAGAATTGATTATTTTAATTAATTTTTTTAAACTTTTACAAAAATATGTATGAAAAGATAAAAATAACAATTTGTAACAATTGTTTAACTTTTTAATTATCTTATCCAATTTGTAACAACATTTTAACTTTTTAATTATCTTATCCGATTGCCAAGCATTAATTTTGAAGTATTCAAGGTCAAATTCTCATTCATAAGTAGCTATACAAAAGTAAGTTGTCATTCTTGTTTCTCCAAAATTGATATTGGAGGTTTCACATGGGAGGCTACAATTTCAGACTTATTATGCCCATGCTCTCACATGCAACGTCCTTTTCTGAAATTTTGTAGTCATTTTCATCGTTACCTAAGTCATATAGCGTTAATTACCACTATTGGGTTTTGATGAATTTAGGTTGAATTTATTTCACGTCCTCGTGATTTGAATTTGGAGTATTTTAGGTCTTCATAGTTCAAATATAAACAGAAAACATTTATGTGATTTTGAATTAAAATGTCGTTAGTTTTTTTATCCAAATTAACAGAAAGCGTCTCTCTCTCTCTCTCTCTCTCTCTCTCTCTCTCTCTCTCACACACACACACACACAAACACACACCATTTTTTAGAGCAAATTTGATGTGCCATAGTTTATACTTTTTGCAAATGATATCGTGTTAGTAAATAAAACTAAAGAAGGAGTTAACACTAAGTTAGAAATTTGGAGAAAAACACTTGAATCTAAAGGATTTATGATAAGTAGAACTAAGACATAATATATGGAGTATAATTTTAGTAACAGTTACAATGGAAGCAGAAGAGAAGTGGAAATTGATAATCAAGAATAATCTAAAAGTGAATATTTTCGTTATTTATGATTAATTATCACAACGACTGGGGAGATTGGAGTGTATGTGATCCACAGAATTAAGGCGGGTGACATAAGTGGAGGAGTACGTCTGGAGTATTGTGCGATAAATGAGTACCTATTAGACCCATTAGACTAAATGAGAAATTCTATAGAACGATAATTAAACCAGCGATGTTGTATGAGACGGAATGATGGGCAACTAAGAGACAACATATAGAGAAGATAAGTGCTATTGAGATGAGAATACTAAGGTGAATATATGACAATACTAGAAAAGATAAGATAGGAATGAATATATTTGAGAATGGGTAGGAGTAGTATCGATAAAAGATAAGTTGAGAGAGAATAGATTGAGATGGTTTGGTCATATACAATGGAGACTAACAGAGGTATTAGTGAAGAGATGAGATACAGTGGCGGTAAAGAGTAGTGGTAAGGGAAGGAGTAGACCTAGATTGACGTGGATTAGTGTAATAAATTGAGATATGAATATCCTTAATTTGATTAACGAAATGACCATGGATATAATTGAGTAGAGAAGAATGATTCATGCAACCAATTCCATTTGATGGGACTTGTAACAATCCCGACCTGTGATTAACCGTTAAAGTATGATTAAGAATGCCCAATAAGTAATTAAGGTGACAATATTGCATTAATTGCATGTGGTATGTGCTATATTAGTTTTTATTTGTTTTGCATAGGAATATCTGTTTGTGTTTCTGTTATGTTTTGTGAATTGAAAGCCTTATCAGCATCCGATCATGAAATTGACATGGTTATGTGTTAATTGGAATTTTTAGAATTTTATGGTAGGTTCAATTTAATTTGTCTTCGGAATCGGATAATTAGAATAAATAATGTCAATTGATTAACTATTAATTAAGCCTTTCTATTTGAGCCTATATAAGGCATAAGTGGGCTCTAGAGTGCAATTTTTACACTCTCATTTCATCTCCTTAAGAGCAAAAGCATGGGAGTGAGAGAGGGAAGCCTAGAGAGAGTTTGAACTCAAGAGTTAGTAGAAGAATTGTGGAGAATTGAAGGTTTGGATTTGGAAACTCAAGCAATTGAACCTCTAGAACACCATTAAGCACCTAAGGTAAGAAATCCAACCCTTAGTTGTATAATTGAGTTAGTTCATGTAAGAATTCAAGTGAAAGAGGTGGAATGGCATGAGAATTGAGCTAGAATTATGGAATTGTAACTCAAACCATGTATGCATGCATAGTTCAAGGCATTGAGAAATTGATTTCAAAGAATTTCCCTTTTGCATGTCCATATTTTGGTATTGTTCTAAGAATTCAACATGCCCTTGAGTTAAACATCTCATTTGATCATGTTTTGTAAGCTTTGAAGTCAAGAAAGTACTTGCATGTTAAGTTCATGTATTGTTTTCATATTTCAAGTTTGAATTTGGAAGAATTGGCATGTTTTGAGCCTTGATTTTGCGTACTGATTTTTGAATTCATCATGTTTTACAAGTTTACACTAGTTTTCTTTAGTTTTGGCCCAAAAGACCATGATTTATAGCTTTGAAATCAAGTTTTGAGCTTGGGAGCAAATCTGGAAATTTCAGAATTCTGCCTCTCCGCTTGAGTGACGAAACCTGTGCTTGAGCGACCACTCTGTATGTTGTACTTCCACTCGAGCAACCAAAAGTTGGCTCGAGCGTAAAATGCAAGCTCCTAAAAGTTTACACATTTTGTAAGCCGCTCGAGCAACAAGAGTTGTACTTGAGCGAAGACCTCAGTCTCATACTCGAGCGACCGTCGAGCATGCATCGAGTGGAAAAATCACACAACCAATACTTTTGCAGAGTTTACAGACTGCTCTAGCGAAGAAAGTTGCGCTTAAAAGACCATTCACATTTTTGACCCTCTGCTCGAGCAAAGAAAGTTGCGTTCGAGCGAGGACCCTATTTTCAGCAAATTTGGCTAAGTGTTGAACAACATGTTTTGGCATCCTCATTGCATCCTAAGCATTCCTAGGCCATGATTAAGACTTGATAATGAGGCTAAGGCTTAGAAACACATTAAGAATAAGTACTATCTGAGCGTATGTTTCAATATGTGTATCTGTTATGTTTGTGTAGGTCACGTGCCATGAGCTGTTGATCCATTGGTTGGCTATTGAAGCTATTTGTGAAATTATCTGTAAGTAATAACTTAGTAAAGTTATGTTCAATGTGAAGTACCTTCTGAACATTATATGATATGAACTGTTTCCAAATGATACAAAAGGTTATTTTGTGATTACATGAATGATGATCCAATTCTTTGAAATGTCTAAGTGGTATCCTTAGCAGAGACTCTCTCCCAGGGGAAATAATACCGTGGCTTATGGTCATAAGGCCCTCGCTTGGGGGAAACCATACCGTGGTCTAGGCCCTCGCTCGAGGAAGACAATACCGTAGCCTATGTACGAGATATGTTACCTGGTACAGAAGGTTCCATTATGGAACTCGATATGTTTGACCAAAGAGATATGTTAATGCTAATGGATGTACCATGCAGGACATGAATACGATTATGACTTTGTTTCTGATACAAATATGCTTATGTTTCTGTTTCGAAAAGAGAATTAAAATCTATATATGTTATGGATATCATTCAATTAAAACCTTTACTTTGTTATTATTCACTGGGCTCTAACTCACTGTATTATATATGTATGTAGGTGACCAGGCTCAGAGTTGATGACCTGGAGTCTTAGTCGTGTCAGCTAGCTGTTGTGCCTCCCGAGGTTCCCTTGGTGGCACACACGTTTGAGACTTTGTTTTCTTTTGGAATATGAACAAGTTTTCTTTTTACGTGTGTTTTGGGCTAAGTCTCCTTTTGGCTATATCTGTAATGAATGTGGCGTAAGACTACTGTATTTATGACGTCACATATATGTATATAAAGTTTTTGAAATTTCTAGACCATATATATCTATACAGCTCAATGGACTATGTATGTTTCTATATTTTCTTCCGCTAGCCCCTTATATTTTATTATTTAAGATAGAGGCCTTCGGTAATTCGAGGATTATTGGCCGGTTGCGACGCTGAACCTGTAGGATCGGGTTTGGGTCATGACAGGACTTAAGGCTTGATTTGTTTGGTTTGGTTTGGTTCAAAAATAAATAATAATAAAGAATTAATCTAAAATATAATTAAATTAAAATTAGATTAACATTTTAGGAATTACAATAAATAATTTAGAATTTAAGATTAATTGTGATCTAAAATATAATGAAATTAAAATTAGATTAAAAAAATTAGGAATTATAATAAATAATTATATATAAGAATTAATTGTAATATAAAATAGGGCTCTCAGGTGATAAATCCAAATTTGGATTTATTTATTTATTTTTATCCAAAGGTCCAAGCTCTAAAATATTATGTTTATATGGACAAGCTTATGCAAACTGACCAAACTACCCATATATATATATATACACCTATTTGATTTCAAACCCTAATGCACCAAACATTCAGCCTCATTATTTTCCTCCTTTTCATCGTCATCATCGTCGTCGTCGTCATCTCTCTCGCACTCTCTTTCTTTTTCATATTCTTCATCTCCGATCTAAACCCTAGGCAACGATCCACCATTGTTGTCTACAAATCAGATTCAAAACCACCATCTAAGTCAAACTAAGAATGGTGTTGGCAAGAACACGGAAGTGCCATCAACACCGAATCGTTCCTGCAAGCTATTACTTGAACAATTGTTGATAGACATAGATATAGCTATAGATATATACCTGTAATCATCATGCTGGTTTGGAGAGTGTTGTTGTTGTTATTGTATGCGATCGAATGAGAGATAGAGTTAGTGAGGCCTCTAATTTAATCGATTCAATGAGCATTTCAGATCCAAGACGAGAAAAATCTACAAGTATTGGTTGATTTTGGAGAGAGATAGTGGCATCATCCATGGCTATTGTTGTTGGTTGGTGTAACAAGTCCGCAGGGAACCTAGTTACAGTTCGGACTCGATTTGTGTTACGGTTCTTAATCTCGAACCAAATAGTCCAAATCCGACAAATCGTTTTGAGAAAAAAGATTTTTGAAAGAAGTGCCAAACATGGACTGCTTTGCTAGATACAGAGTTGCCACCTAAATATTTTATTTTGGGAAATTTAGGAAACCCTGACTCGTTGCTTAAGGCCACGTGTCCGTCATCACCAAAGTTGCCTCGGCTCGGGAACTTGGGTACGATTGGGGAAGGTCACTTCGTGAGCACCCCCGCTCGCCCGATCAAAGATCGGCCTCTACTAATCATGATATCTAGTTTTGAAAACTTTGTGTGCTCTTATTCCGGTTATTAGCCTAGATTTACTATGTGATGCGCACAGCATACAAGTATAAACTGGGTCGCCTGAATTGGAACAAAACATTTCATGTTTGTTTGTCTGAAAATGGTTTGATGGTGCTACCCGCAGGTAGGCTAAGACGTAGATTTGCCACCCTCGGGTGGGTTTAGAAAACATGTTTTTGCCACTATCTAGTGGGCTTAAAACAAACAGTTGATGATTTGTTCCAATCTAAACAACCCAACCTTCACCCACAGGCATTCAAGCAGTTATATCACATAAGCAGTTAGCCTCATGGTAAGCATACTATTCATGGCAGTTACTCACACACATGCAAGGATGCTAAAGCATAAAACTCACCGAGTACTACAAGCCAAAACAGAAACCGATTAGAAATCCATGCATGATCCTAAATATACAAAAATGCCTAATGCAACACATGCAAAAATGCAACTATAGCATGCTCGGCTATTCTAAACATGGCATATGGAATGCTACAACTAACATGTATTCAACTTAGAATTGAAGTACAAATGCAGTTAGTCTGATGCACCGAGCCCGGTGCATGCAAGACAGATGAATGAATGCAAACATGCTATCATACTGTATGCTAATTGAAACATGCCCTAATCTAACCATCATAAGCTGGTAAATAAAAGGGAAGAAAGACGTGGGGTTGGAAGACGTACATCACACTCACGCACGCTTATTATAACATCGCCCTCGCTCGGAGGGTCCGAATAAAATAATATACAGTCCCAAATGAATAGTATAGTTCGAATAAATAATACAGTCCAAATATGTACAAAACCCTAATTAATTAACAAATTTAACTAGGAAAGCATTAAATTGGCATACCAGCCAAGGACTGTCTCGACTCTTCTCCGGATGATGAATGATGCATGCTCGGGTTGCCTTTGCACGGAAATCCATGGCGATGCCCCAATTAGCCTCTGTTTACAATTATTCTTGGAATGTGCGCCAAGCTTCGGAAGGCTGTTGATTCTTGATTTGCTGCGACAGAGAGCAAGAAAGGGGCATGGCAATGTATTTTCACATATGTATGCATGCCTCGATCCTCGTGCCATCAATCACGCATCTCGATGCACGATGGCCGAGGAGTCAAATTGCACAACTCAATATGGAATGAATGCACATGAAAATACAACTAAACCTAACTCCATCATGGATAATCCGGAGTGTCGGTGACTGGGGAATTGAGACACGTTCCGTCACTCGGAGTACGAAACGCCCCTCGTTTCCTGTGCTCGGGCTAACTCCTATCCCAAACACAATGCAATATGCATGACATGCATGAATGCAACTAAGATACAACCTAACATGCACAATGTTATGAAATGGCATACACGATGCACGAGGTAACATGGCATACACAATGCGCTAACATACAGCCTAGCATACACAATGCTATGGAATGAAATGGCATACACAATGCATAATGGGCTTACACTAATATGAGCGGACCTCAGACACACTCACATCGGAGGCCATTAGATGAAAATGAGATACTCGAAATGCGTGCACACGTGCACGCAAACCGAGGACCGACCCTAAGGCACCAAATGCCACTCTAACAAAGCATGGCAAGGCATGGAATATGGCATACTAGCATGAAAATTTTAGTATCAAAATGTGATGCAAAACAGTCCCGAAACATGGAAACATGGCACCCGATGCATGGAATGAGACCCGAAACATGAAATTAGGTACATAGAATGACCTATGGCTATGCAAAGCATGCGTTATTTGAACATGAAGTATGAAGAAATAATCAAGAAAGTCCCAAAACAAGCATATTTCCAGTTTTAAGCAAGGCCAAAAGGTGAACAAAAATAGGGCTAAACCAACATGCAAAAATGGCCCCGAAAGAGAGATAAAGAAGCAAGTGGCATCTGATGGCCATAAATGGCCAAGATCCCTTCAAAAAAGTTGAAGAGGGGCTCAAAATTAAGCACTTTATAGTTTACAACAAGCCACGAAAACAAGCACAAGTATGGATAAACTATTATGCAAGAAATGGGCCAAAAGGGAGACAAAGAAGCAAGTGATGGTTTTTGGCCTCAAACAGAGGAGGGCCCTTCAACAAAGTTTAAGAGGGGCCCAAAACATGGTATTTTACAGTTAGTAACCAAACCCAAAACAGTGCCCATGAAAGCTTAAAATACTATGCAAAATAAGGCCTAAAAAGAGGTTTAAACACAAAGAGCAAAAAGGGAGCTTCAAATAGAAAAAGTCCCTTGATCAAACATGAATAGGGAGTCTAAATAAGGCTATTTACAGTTTGGACCAGAACCCAAAAATACAAGCACAAGGAGCTAACAAAACATGCAAAAATAAGGCCAAAAGAGGGATAAAGAAGCAAGTGGAAAAACGAAGCCTCAAACAGTGAATATCCCTTCAACAATGTTGAAGAAGAGCTCAAAATAACCCATTTTTCAATTTATAATTAAGCTCAAAAAAGTTTAAAAATAGGCCTAAAATACTATGCAAGAAAGAGGCATACAAGAGAGGTAAAGAAGCAAGTGGTAGCTAGAGACCTTAAACATGGAAGGACCCTAAAACAAACATGAAAAAGACTTCAAAATAATGCTATTTTCAGTTAGGGTCGGAGCCCAAAAATGTAAGCAAGTATGGCTTAGAAAGCATGCAAAAGAAGCTTAGAAAGAGGGACAGTATGGCTCACCCTTGTAGACCAAACTTCAACAGCCTCTTGGCTTGAGAAAAGGTGGTCCTTGCCTCTGGAAAACCAGCTCCAAGTGTTGGAAAGGATGGTGGGGAGGTGGTGCTATGTGGTGGTGTAGAAAGGGGCCAAGAACAAAAGGGTTTTGATGTTTGGAATATAGAGAGAGAGATACTAAATGTAGGAGGCTTAAACAAAATTTTCTAACCTCTAAAAATGCAGCTGGAGCTGCTGGTTTTATAGGCAAAAGAGTGGGGGAAAAGGGGGGAAATTGAAATTCAAATTTCCCCCCAAAATAGGCCCAAAAGAGAGATAAAGTGGCAAGTGGTAGCTGCCTGCTTCAAACCAAAGAGAGCCCTTCAACAAAGTTGAAGAGGGTCTCAAAAAAAGATATTTTACAGTTTATGACCAAGTCCGAAACACCTCACAAGTAAACCTAAAATACCATGCAAAAATAGGTCTAAAAGAGAGTTAAAGAGGCAAGTGATAGTAGGAGACCTGAAACAGCAAAAGGTCCTTAATCAAACATGAAAAGAAGCTCAAAATATGACTATTTATAGTTTGGGTCAGAGCCCAAAAATGCTTGCAAGCAAGGCTTAGATATAGAGCAAGATAGGAACAAAAAGGAGGGGAAAGAAGCTTACCCTTGAAGACCAATGAACCAGCAGCTTTTGGACCAAGAAGAGGAGCTCCTAGCCTCTGGAAAATAGCCTCAAAGTGTTGTAATGGAGGATGGAGGTGTATACCAAAAACCGGAGCAAACAGAGGTGGTTAAGCGGTCCCGAACCGAGGCACACGGCCGTCGGCTCCGAAAAACCGAAAACCGGGCTCCAAACGGGAAAAATGGCCTATGACCACGAAACGTAGCCTACGGCCACTGAGAGATGATCTACGAGACCTCTCCCTCCCTTTGGGAAGAGAAAACAGAGAAAACAGAGCCTGGTTCGCAAACCGAGGCAAGACACGAAAGAGCTCGGAAGTCCGCAGGCAAGGCTCGTAGCCAAGACTCTGAAACTTCCGCATGAGCACAATATGCAATATCACCGAGCGCTCAATCGGTGATGTCTGAGTCTTAAGGTCGGTCAAAAATGGGGTGTCTGCAGTTGCTCCTCTTTGACAGAACTCGAAAGTCATAAGTGACGGGAGTGAATGTCAAAGCCCAGAGACGACCCATTTTTGACAAGGCCGGAGACTTAGACAAACAGGCGAGATAAACAGAGATGTGCCTGCAGGCGCGCCTGCAGGCAGGGGAGGGGCAAAATGCAATCGGCAATGCAAGACGCCGAAGGTAACTCAATGATCATGTAAATGCAGCAAGCTGTAATGAAGCACACATTCACAATAGATGCAACAGTTTTAAGCAAGAATGCGAAGCAACAACTACATTTCATGCAGTTAAGAATGCGGAGAATTATTCAATTCTCGCCACGTCTCACACGGAGAAGATATAATACCAGCGCGGTTCGTCTGGTCGCACCAGCCTCAAATGAACCGTACATACAATATCGTGCCTCATGGTGCTGGAGATCTCTCGCTTCTTCTTGGTCGAACCACAGGTGTTACTTTTCTCCCTGACTATGGTTGCAGCTTTTCCTATTCTCCAACAGGATGACAGACTAGGTTGATTCAGTATCCAGAATTAAGGCGCACACATATGCTATCTCAATCTATGGGGCTGCCATACAGATTTCAAGTCGAGGATATACCCCTGGGTATTTAAACCAGACTTTAGTCTCGGAAGTCCCGAACCTTTGCGTTCTAGGCATGAGCAATTCGAACTCTAGTTTCTACCGTCTTAGTTGGTCTCCTAGGAACTCACCGCTAACACAGGCATGTGGCTATACCAGACCACCGGAAGTCGTTCGGGCACGACAAACACCAAAGGAATTGCACCTTTAGAGGATTTAAGGTCTCCTAGACCGGACAATAAAATAGATATGATGCAATAGATGTAATAGATGTGATGCAATAGATAATAGATGCGATGCAATAGAGAGTACAATAGATGCAACATGGTGACATACGCCAACCACGCTGGACTCGTGAGTGGAGGAAAAACAAAGAAAATCAATCAGAAGCGCATTCCACGCAACCTAAGATAAATTCCAAACATGCTGAAATCGTGTACGGAAGGGAAGGCTCCAATCACGTTGAAATTGTGAGAAGAGGTAAACAAAAACAACCCGCCCAGCGCGTCTACATCGCAACCTGGGATAAATTCCAAACACGCTAAAATCGTGTGAGGAAAAGAACACTCTAACCACGTTGAAATCGTGAGAAGAGGTCAAAACAAGCCCGCCCAGCGCGTCTACAACGCAACCTGGGATAAATTCCAAACACGCTGAAATTGTGTGAGGAAAAGAACACTCTAACCACGCTAAAATCGTGAGAAGAGGTCTGAAAACAACCACTCAAGTGCGCGCACAACGCAACCTGAGATAAGATCCAAACACGCTGAAATCGTATGAGGAACGGGACACTCAAACCACGCTGAAATCGTGAGAAGAGGTCAAAACAATCCGCCCAGCGCGTCTACAACGCAACCTGAGATAAATTCCAAACACGTTGAAATCGTGTGAGGAAAAGAACACTCTAACCACGCTGAAATCGTGAGAAGAGGTCCAAAAACAACCGCTCAAGTGCACACACAACGCAACCTGAGATAAATTCCAAACACGCTGAAATCGTGTGAGGAAAAGAACACTCTAACCACGCTGAAATCATGAGAAAAGGTCCGAAAACAGCCGCTAAGTGCGTGCACAACGCAACCTAAGATAAGATCCAAACACGCTGAAATCGTGTGAGGAACGAGACACTCAAACCACGTTGAAATCGTGAGGAGAGGTCCTAAAACAACCCGCCCAGCGCGTCTTCAACGCAAACTGGGATAAATTCCAAACACGCTGAAATCGTGTGAGGAAAAGAACACTCTAACCATGCTAAAATCGTGAGAAGAGGTCCAAAAACAACCGCTCAAGTGCGCACACAATGCAACCTGAGAAAGTCCCGGAGGACAACGATCCCAAACGCTGCCCAGCGTAAAAGGATAAATGGTAGAAGATAACACAAGATACAAATAAATGCAAGTAAGGTGTGCATGACAATACGAGTGGAAAAGTGCATAACAATGTAGGTGGAAGGGTGCATAACTTTGAAGCAGGCTTGATCTTGCGCTTGAGGTAGAGGCACACTCATACTTCGGAGCATTGGCAAGGCTTGAAAAGGTACATCCGGAATACAATCACGGAGTTTTCTGAAGTTGAAGCACACTCAGATGCTTCAATTTTCGCTCTTTTCTTTTGCTTTGCAGTCTGGAACCTATATAGCTTCAGATAGGTCCTTGCTTTACTATTCTCACGTGGCCTGGGTTGAACCTTGCGGTTTTACGAAAGAACGAATCTTGTTTTGCGCAAATATAGGGAATGGCACGGCACTCTGAGCGCAAAATGATTTAATTTTTAAAATTGAGAGATGAGTTCTTGATCGGGGTATTGAGCCTACGACTGAACACAGCGCACTACGACTCAACAACGGAAAACAAAAGGTAAACAACCTAAACACATCGAGTAACACTCGAAACGACTCAAAACAAGAATCGAGATAAAACAAAAAGACACGACACGCAGACATGCATAGGGAGCCTGTTTCTCTGGGTATTATTTCCCACCCTTTCAAATTTGTGATTCTCACATCACTCGGCCCTCAGGCTCTATTTTCTCTCAAAAACCTTTCCTCGCTTTTCCTCTCAGCGCACATCTCTCTATTCTTTAATCTCTCAATTTTCATCCCTCCCCAGGGTGGTTGATGGATAAACAGGAAGTTGCGGGCTCTTGCCTCTAGCATTCCGCTAGATTCTTCTTCTTCTGCACGTAGCTAGTGAGTTTCTCCCACAGAGGGGCTGTGCTACAACTGGGTGTGTAGCAAATCTACATCTCACATTGGTTGACGATGCTCTGCTGGGGAGTTTGGACGTGATCAGATCTGTCCAGATGAGGGAGTGGAATATCTTGATCCATTCCAGTTCGTGCTTCGCACTTGGCTTGATACCTCGTTGCTCGGAGGGTGAGAGAGCTTTCCGCCCTTTTGCTGTTAGCTTCAGTTGTGCCCTTTTCTGGCAGGTAGAGTGCCCTTCTTGGCAAGTATTGTGGCAATGGGGAAAAGACAGAACACCTGACTCAACTGTGCCCCTAGTTCATCCTTTCGACCATTTTTTATTTTTGGCTTTCTACTAAGACAATTTTGACCAAAATGAGAGTTAGATTAACATGCTTGTTCGATTTTCTAATTCAAAATCATGCAAGTTAGGTTATGAGCACTGAAAATTTTCCTTTTTTGGGTCCAAGAAAAAGGTCCGGTTTTGAAAAAAATGGAATAGTTTTCGAGAGAAGATTAGTTAACCTTAGTAAAAATTCTCAAAAACTGTTTTTGCAATCGGCCACTCCTCAACGAGCATAGAACGCACTCTCGAGATGCACAACCTCAGATCCGAAGGAAAATCGCCCCTTGCTTGAAGAGAGCTGCATGGCAACGGAAAGTTGCCCCTTGTTTGAACGGCACCGCGGCGCATTGAATGGCAACGAAAAGTTGCCCCTTGTTTGAATGGCACCGCAGCGCATTGTTGTCAGTCCTCGAAGTGACGAACACAACCAGACTCTTGGATACAGAGAAGGCAAAGATGATCAAAACCATTACATGGGCACAATCAAATTGAAGTGTTTTACGGATGGACTTCAGAATGAAGTTGCCTACGTATCCCAAAGATGGGAATCAAGCCTTGCGTAGTTTGGGGTTAAGGTACACTCGGGTATTTAACCTCTCTTTTTTATGCTCTAACTTTTGCCAAGGCGCCTGTTGCGGGTTTTCAACCTTGCGAGCTTTGTTTTTCTGATTCTCTTCTTTTTTTTCTTTCTTTTCTTTGCATTTTCTTCATTTTCTTTCTTTTTTTTCTTTTCTTTTTTTTTTTTCATTCTTTGCATTTTTTTTTTCTTTTTCTTGCTCTAACTTTTGCCTAGGTCGCCATTCCGGGTTTTCGGCCCAGCGAGCCTCTCAAGGGTAAAAGTGCAGCTTTGTCCATGTCAAATGGTTTTGAGATCCTGAAGTCATTTGAATCCAAGAGAATGGCTGTTGTTCGCTGATGATGCAGGAGTCCATCCAATGGGGACTGAATTTGCCCCTGGTGTTGTGGATCGGAACTCAGTTTTTCTTCAGCAAAACTTTCTTCTTCCTCCCTCTGGGATTTGGCATTCTTGCCAGTCTTCATTGATTTGCAGGATGATCCATATTCGGCTCTTCGAGCACATCTGACATTTTTCTGCCCCTAGGTCGCGGGCTACTTCGAATTTGGCCACATAGGCCTCACATTGCGGTTGACTATTGAACACTCTGAATTAAGGTCCAAGGTTTGAAAGCAAGGGGTCGAGTCTCGAGGATGAGAGCGATCCTAGGCTGCATAATCTCAAGAGCGATTCCACACAAGTCTTCGCAGGATCGCGCAAAAACATTTTTTGAAATCTTTTAAGGAAGCGACCAGTCGCTCGCGCTAAAGACAGTGTAGAACCAATCTGGATCAAGCCAGGATCCTTCCCAGTACTCACATTAACAAGCATGATTTCATTCATTAAGGGCTTAGCACGCCTCTCTTTCTCTCAGTTGATCAAATTTTTGCAAAACCCGAGGAATTCCTTCCTCTTCGTTTTCACCGCAGTGTTCAAAAGGTTTTGAAAAACTTAGGTCAATGCAATGAGTTCGAGGCATAGAAAAGTAGGCAAAAAGTATTGTCGTTTCGTTCAAACTCTCTGGCACAACTGGCACAAGGCAGAAGCAAGCACAAAAGCGTGAAAAACCACTGCTGTTTTATTCAGAATCTGATGGTGTAACTGGCTCCACGGCAGAAACAGACTTAAGACAAAACGAAAAGACAAATGCGAAACAAAATGGTGACGCCCGAGATAACACCCCCCGGAATCACTCGACCTTTGTACAACAGGACTGACTCGATACAACAAGACAGACCTTACTGACTCAGTGTGAAAAGACTGACTCAAAACAAAAGGACGGACTCAAAGCAAAACAACAAGACTAACTCAATACCCAAGTCAGAATGTAGCAAAACTGGTATTTGCATGTTGCTCAGAACAGTGCATGCCATTCCTGCGTCTGGAGTTAATCGAGAGCTGCCCGCAGGTGGTTCATCCCCCGATCACATGGTCACATTATCCCCCAAGTTCACCGATCTAGTGCCGATAGACTTTGCAGAGCTTGGTATGGAAATGACCCTGTTGTCAAATAGATCCTGTACTTCATGGCGAAGACGGAAGCAGTTGTCGGTAGTATGGCCAGTTTACTGATGAAAGGCACAGTACTGGGCGGCATCATGCGTAGCCGGAAGAGGATTTGGGAGAGGTCGAGGCTCAAGGGGTTTGAGATGGCCTTGTCCAGCAAGGATTTGGAAAGTTTTGGACAAAGGCATGTGGAGGGCATGGAAGACCCTCTAACCTCGGGGTTGGTACTTCAAGGTTTGTGGATTTTTCCTGGACGCACCAGTAAAGGGATTGGCAGGTGCTGGCCTGGTTTGTTGATCTCTTCCGAGTGCAGGATTATAGCTGAAAGGAACGTTTTTGATACAACGACCCTTCTCCCGGCTTGCCCCTTGATTCAAACTGCCCCCAACTTGAGTGGGGAAAATGTCGTCCACATTTTTGCAACAACTGTGAGCACTCGCTCTTTGTTCAGTCCCTCGGCTTTCAAAGCCTCAACAGCCAACAGAAGATGTTCATGGGGATCCATGTCTGCCCCTATCTTGTTCTTTCCACTCGCCTCCACTTTTCCAAGGGATTGGCATTCCTCAAATACAGCCCGTTCCAAGATTGGGGATCCTTTTGTCGTGAAACTCCTAGCATGTGCTGTGGTCGATGATGGAGCCAATGTTCCAGAGGCTAGATCTGTCACAGTTCTTTGAAGATCTTCGATCATTCTCTTTAGCTCAGAAGTAGTGGGCTCACGAGTTTGAGATGATTGGGGTCCAGATGCATCCATCATGCATAAGTCCATGCTTTCTGGAATGAACACCTCAGGCTTGGGTAGATGGGCTGGGGTGATATATATGCTGGGGTCGTAGGTGGATTGCAGTATATGGATGAGGTTGAGATGTAGAGGTGACGGGTCAGTACTAACCTGAGCTCCTTTTGGTGGAGCTAGGGTCTCTTCGTCAATAAGATCCTGAATCTTATGACGGAGGCGGATGCAACGGTTCATATCATGACCGTGCTGTTGATGGTAGGCATAGTATTTAGCTGGGTCATATCTTGGTGGAAGAGGATTTGGAAGGGGTTGGGGTTCTAGGAGTTCTAGATGCCCTTCTTCTCGCAGCTTTTTCAAAGCTTGAGAGAGACTCATGTAAAGAGGATGGAATTTTCGGGCTTGGGGCCGAGTTGAGGTGGTTGGTTTTTGGCCATTGAAGGAAGTGGTGATAGTATCTACTTCTGAGCATTTCGCAGTTGTGCTACCATCAGTAGTAGCATTGGAACTGCGAGCAACATTCCTCTTCAAAGGCTCATTATCTTCTGCAAAGATCCCTTGTCTGATGGCATCCTTGATTTGAACCCCCATCTCATGTAGATCTGAAAAGGTAGGGAAGGGAAGAACAATCATCTTCTGCATAAGCTTGGGCTGGAGATTGTGCACAATCATCCGAATCTGATCTTTGTCAGTGGGCCTAGCGGTCATCATTGAGGCCTTGGCCCTCCAGCGGGTTACAAAGTCAGAGAAGCCCTCTTTCGGCTCTTGCCTGGTCGTCTCGAGATCACGGGTTGTGATCTCAATCCGGATATTGTATGAATATTGTGCGACGAAGGCCTCGGCCATCTTCTCCCAGCTTCGTTTCACTGAATCCTCCAATTTGGCATACCAGATGGCCGCAATACCCGACAGGGTCGTGCCAAAAAGGGAGAGCTTCTGTAATCTTGTCAAGCCCATCGGGCGCAAAACATCTGAAAACAAACTTAGGTGGACCATGGGATCTCCTGACTCGTCAAAACGGTCGATGTGAGGCATCTTGAACCTGTCCGGCAATGTCACCACCGAATCAGTATATCCATCTCCAATGTCTGGGATGGAGTTGACTCCCTGAGACTTCTTAAACATCTTCTCAAGTTTGCTCAATTTCAACGCTATAGAGTCGACCTCGAACTCGAAGGGAGAGTCTGGCAGATTGGTAGGTGCTTTGGATAGCTGGGGTAAAATTGGGGGCGGAGCAGGCCCTACTAGAATGTCTGTACCTTCCTGGACATTTGGCATCTCCCCAGGTGCTGGAGCTCTTGCTGGGGGAGGAACTTGTTGTGAAGCAGACGCGTCGCTTTGCTGTTGCAGCCTGGTGATGAGCTCAGCCTGCTGAGCTATGATTGCAGCCTGCTGTTTGGAAATTCTGCTTGGTGGACAGCGTCTTGCTGCATGAGTTTCATAGTTTCCTGCATTTGACGCATCATTGCCTCCATCTCTGATGTATTCTGCTGATCCATCTGACTGACCGGTAGATCTATCTCTATGGCAATAATTGAGACCTCAGTCCGACTGTTAAGGACCACTGATCTGGTAACTGCTGAACTGGTGATCTGTGCCTGACTGGCCCTTTTACCCTGTTTCTGACGAAGGAACACTGATTTGCCCTTGAACTGAATCTCTGACCTGACAAAGTCTATCAACACAAATTCGGTGTACCCGGGGGATATTGAAGCCTTCTGAAGCTATGGTTCCAAGACTACCCTAGCAAAAGAGAAAATAGACAGCATCTCAGCCTGATTTCACCCGAACAGATATGAGCATAGTTGAATGAGTGTGCTTTCTACTGAATTCTGCCCAAAATTCTGCCGGTAAACTGATACCCTCAAGTGAACTGAATCCCAAAGTACTGAACTGGTGCCCGCAGGCCTGATGCCCAAACTTGTAAACTGATACATGCATTCCTATAGAGACGCACTCTAAAAGCACATAACAAGCAAGTGAGAGCCAAAACACCCCTATGTTGGGGTAGGGTTTCCCTGTCTTATTTTGTCAGGAGCTAGGGTTTCACTACGCACGTAGCAATTTCAAACAACCTATATCGGGTAAGCAACCTGTCCTAGTTTGGAATGGTCACAACGGATCCGAATATGCATTAGGTCGAATGGTCAAAAGGGTGCCCCGATAAAATCGGGGTTTGTGTTCCCATACTGGCAAAGCCCACAATCGGTCAGCCTTATGGTCATGCCTTGACAAGACAAGCCTCCGGCAAACCGTTTAGGAATAGCAGATGGCAAACACGGTGTCCTAGGCGCACCAATGCAAAAGCAATGCAAAGAAACACACAAGTGCAGTCAAAACCAGATATCATAAGTTCGAGTCAAGTTCTCTAAATCTCCAGCAGAGTCGCCAAAAACTGTAACAAGTTCGCGGGGGACCTCGCTACAGTTCGGACTCGATTTGTGTTACGGTTCTTAATCTCGAACCAAAGAGTCCAAATCCGGCAAATCGTTTTGAGAAAACAGATTTTTGAAAGAAGTGCCAAACATGGACTGCTTTGCCAGATACAGAGTCGACACCTAAATATTTTATTTTGGGAAATTTAGAAAACCCTGACTCGTTGCTTAAGGCCACGTGTCCGTCATCACTAAAGTTGCCTCGGCTCGGGAACTTGGGTACGATTGGGGAAGGTCACTTCGTGAGCACCCCCGCTCGCCCGATCAAAGATCGGCCTCTACTAACCATGATATCTAGTTTTGAAAACTTTGTGTGCTCTTATTCCGGTTATTAGCCTAGATTTACTATGTGATGCGCACAGCATACAAGTATAGACTGGGTCGCCTGAATTGGAACAAAACATTTCATGTTTGTTTGTCTGAAAATGGTTTGATGGTGCTACCCGCAGGTAGGCTAAGACGTGGATTTGCCACCCTCGGGTGGGCTTAGAAAACATGTTTTTGCCACTATCTAGTGGGCTTAAAACAAACAGTTGATGATTTGTTCCAATCTAAACAACCCAACCTTCACCCACAAGCATTCAAGCAGCTATATCACATAAGCAGTTAGCCTCATGGTAAGCATGCTATTCATGGCAGTCACTCACACGCATGAAAGGATGCTAAAGCATAAAACTCACCGAGTACTCCAAGCCAAAACAGAAACCGATTAGAAATCCATGCATGATCCTAAATATACAGAAATGCCTAATGCAACACATGCAAAAATGCAACTATAGCAGGCTCGGCTATTCTAAACATGGCGTATGGAATGCTACAACTAACATGTATTCAACTTAGAATTGAAGTACAAATGCAGTTAGTCTGATGCGCCGAGCCCGGTGCATGCAAGACAGATGAATGAATGCAAACATGCTATCATACTGTATGCTAATTGAAACATGCCCTAATCTAACCATCATAAGCTGGTAAATAAAAGGGAAGAAAGACGTGGGGTTGGAAGACATACATCACACTCACGCACGCTTATTACAACATCGCCCTCACTCGGAGGGTTCGAATAAAATAATATACAATCCCAAATGAATAGTATAGTCCGAATAAATAATACAGTCTAAATATGTACAAAACCCTAATTAATTAACAAATTTAACTAGGAAAGCATTAAATTGGCATGCCAGCCAGGGACTGTCTCGACTCTTCTCCGGATGATGAATGATGCATGCTCGGGTTGCCTTTGAGCGAAAATCCATGGCGATGCCCCAATTAGCCTCTGTTTGCAATTATTCTTGGAATGCGTGCCAAGCTTCGGAAGGCTGCTGATTCTTGATTTGCTGCAATAGAGAGCAGGAAAGGGGCATGGCAATGTATTTTCACATATGTATGCATGCATCGATCCTCGTGCCACCAATCATGCATCTCGATATACGATGGCCGAGGAGTCGAATTGCACAACTCAATATGGAATGAATGCACATGAAAATACAACTAAATCTAACTCCATCATGGATAATCCGGAGTGTCGGTGACTAGGGAATTGAGACACGTTCCGTCACTCGGAGTACGAAACGCCCCTCGTTTCCCGTACTCGGGCTAACTCCTATCCCCAACACAATGCAATATGCATGACATGCATGAATGCAACTAAGATACAACCTAAAATGCACAATGTTATGAAATGGCGTACACGATGCACGAGGTAACATGGCATACACAACGCGCTAACATACAGCCTAGCATACACAATGCTATGGAATGAAATGGCATACACAATGCATAATGAGATTACACTAATATGAGTGGACCTCAACCACACTCACATCGGAGGCCATTAGATGAAAATGAGACACTCGAAATGCGTGCATACGTGCATGCAAACCGATGACCGACCCTAAGGCACAAAATGCCACTCTAACAAACCATGGCAAGGCATGGAATATGGCATACTAGCATACAAATTTTAGTATCAAAATGTGATGCAAAACAGTCCCGAAACATGGAAACATGGCACCCGATGCATGGAATGAGACCCGAAACATGAAATTAGGTACATAGAATGACCTATGGCTATGCAAAGCATGCGTTATTTAAACATGAAGTATGAAGACAGAATCAAGAAATTTCCAAAACAAGAATATTTCCAGTTTTAAGAAAGGCCAAAAGGTGAACACAAATAGGGCTAAACCAACATGCAAAAATGGCCTCGAAAGAGAGATAAAGAAGCAAGTGGCATCTGATGGCCATAAATGGCCAAGAGCCCTTCAACAAAGTTGAAGAGAGGCTCAAAATTAAGCACTTTACAGTTTACAACAAGCCACGAAAACAAACACAAGTATGGCTAAACTATTATGCAAGAAATGGGCCAAAAGGGAGACAAAGAAGCAAGTGATGGTTTCTGGCCTCAAACAGAGGAGGACCCTCAACAAAGTTAAAGAGGGGCCCAAAACATGGTATTTTACAGTTAGTAACCAAACCCAAAACAGTGCACATGCAAGCTTAAAATACTATGCAAAATAAGGCCTAAAAAGAGGTTTAAACACAAAGAGCAAAAAGGGAGCTTCAAACAGGAAAAGTACCTTAATTAAACATGAAGAGGGGGTCAAAATAAGTCTATTTACAGTTCGGACCAGAACCCAAAAATACAAGCACAAGGAGCTAACAAAACATGCAAAAATAAGGCCAAAAGAGGGATAAAGAAGCAAGTGGCAAAAGGAAGCCTCAAACAGTGAAAAGACCTTCAACAATATTGAATAAGGGCTCAAAATAAGCCACTTTTCAATTTATAACCAAGCTCAAAATAGTTTACAAATAGGCCTAAAATACTATGTAAGAAAGAGGCATACAAGAGAGGTAAAGAAGCAAGTGGTAGCTAGAGACCTTAAACATGGAAGGACCCTAAAACAAACATGAAAAATACTTCAAAAGAATGGTATTTTCAGTTAGGGTCGGAGCCCAAAAATGTAAGCAAGTATGGCTTAGAAAGCATGCAAAAGAAGCTTAGAAAGAGGGAAAGTATGGCTCACCCTTGTAGACCAAACTTCAACAGCCTCTTGGCTTGAGAAAAGGTGCTCCTTGCCTTTGGAAAACCAGCTCTAAGTGTTGGAAAGGATGGTGGGGAGGTGGTGCTATGTGGTGGTGTAGAAAGGGGCCAAGAACAAAAGGGTTTTGATGCTTGGAATATAGAGATAGAAAACTAAATGTAGGAGGCTTAAACAAAATTTTCTAACCTCTAAAAATGCAGCTGGCGCTGCTGGTTTTATAGGCAAAAGAGTGGGGGAAAAGGGGGGAAATTGAAATTCAAATTTCCCCCCAAAATAGGCCTAAAAGAGAGATAAAGAGGCAAGTGGTAGCTTCCGCCCTCAAACTGAAGAGAGCCCTTCAACAAAGTTGAAGAGGGGCTCAAAACAAGACATTTTACAGTTTATGACCAAGTCTGAAACAGCTCACAAGTAAGCCTAAAATACCATGCAAAAATAGGCCTAAAAGAGAGTTAAAGAGGCAAGTGATAGTAGGAGACCTCAAAAAGCAAAAGGTCCTTAATCAAACATGAAAAGGAGCTCAAAATATGACTATTTACAGTTTGGGTCGGAGCCCAAAAATTCTTGCAAACAAGGCTTAGATATAGAGCAAGATAGGAACAAAAAGAAGGGGAAAGAGCCTTACCCTTGAAGGCCAATGAACCAGCAGCTTTTGAACCAAGAAGAGGAGCTCCTAGCCTCTGGAAAACAGCCTCAAAATGTTGTAATGGAGGATGGAGGTGTATACCAAAAACCGGAGCAAACGGAGGTGGTTAAGCGGTCCCGAACCGAGGCATACGGCCGTCGGCTCCGAAAAACCGAAAACCGGGCTCCAAACGGGAAAAATGGCCTACGACCAAGAAACATAGCCTATGGCCATTGAGAGATGATCTACGAGGGAAGAGGTAACAGAGCCTGGTTCGCAAACCGAGGCAAGACATGAAAAAACCTGAAAGTTCGCATGCAAGGCTCGCAGCCGAGTCTCTAAAACTTCCGCACGAGCGTAATATGCAATATCACCGAGCGCTCAATCGGTGACGTCTGAGTCTTAAGGTCGGTCAAAAATGGGGTGTCTACAGTTGGTATTGGAAGTCGATAGTGACCGGTGGTTAGAGTTAACAAAAATGGAAAAAAAACATATCTTGTGGTTCGAGAAACCTTTAGTTTATTCAAGAACTAGCTGGACCGGAGCTACTGGTGATCTGTAGCGGTGGGAGAGTTGGTGGAGAGGAATTGAAGGGTTTAGAATCGGAGGAGGCTATCATTCATACATATATTCACTCAACCTCATCTCTTAGATCTACTCACCTTTCTATCTCTCTATACATATATAAATACATATAATTTCTTTTAATCTCTATCTCTCTCTTTCTTTGTCTCTTTGTCACTACCTCTCTAACAAATTCACAAATCCATGAAGATCTTGGCCTTCAAGACCATCAGATAGAGTTAAAAAAAAGATGAGAATTGAGAGAGAAATACCATCAAATAAAGAGAGAGAGAGAGAGAGAGAGAGAGAGAGAGAGAGAGAGAGAAGTGGGATTTGAAATCAATTTGTATAGAATTGTAACAAATTAGACCTTGTTTCAACAGATAAAAAAATTGAAGATTGTGATTTCTTTATTGAACATATAAGAAAAAAAAATTCGACAGATAAAAAAATATTTCAATAGATAGATTAAAAAAATTCAATAGATAAGAATTTTTTTTTTAAAAAATTCAACAAATAAAAAAATATTTGAATAGATAGGTTCAAAAAATTCAACAGGTAAAAAATAGTTCAATAGATAAGTTAAGGGGTAAAATTGAAAATAAAACGCCTTCCAAAACAACAAAGGGATTTTTAACTAACAAAAAAAATATCTACTTGATCTAAAGTTTTATGCCATTCCTAGATTAGATATTTCAACAATTTTCTCTATAAAATATTATTAAATTAAAATTAAAGTAAAAAGTTAAGAATTACAATCAAAATTAAAAATTATAATTAATTGTGATTTAGTTGAATTAATGTAGACAATATAAATTATGTGGATGAGAGATGAGAGAAAGAAAATAACAAAAATATATAATGCTTGAGAGTATTGTAGTCATTTTACATCTATAATTAATGGGGTTAAAGGTTACACTTTGGTCGAAAACTAAATCAGGATTTATTGGCTACATTTGAATCATAAGAAGGTAAATTGCTTTGACCTCATACCACAAGGGGTAAAATAAATTTTGCCCAAAAATTTAATAGCAATGATAGGGAGTTTTCTATCAAACACTCATATGCATGTAGGATTCAGATTCATGTGAGACTCGTACCTATATAAGTATTTGATGAAAATTTTGATAAAGAATTTAGAGCCTTTAGTATTCTTAAAATTTTGAAATCTTTAATCAACTGAGATGAAAAAGTTTAATTGCACTAAAATTTTCATAAAATGAATCATATAATAGACATAAAGAGATGACCTACTCATTGCTCATCAAATAATGCATACTTATTGTAATTTTTTTTATTTTTGTTTGATATGAAGTTAATTTTGAGACTGGATGAGTTTGGGGGTGGTTTTGAGTCAGGTTTGAGTTTGGATTTTGGGACCAAAGTAAGAAAATTTAAACTCCGTTTGGCATGTTGGGTTTGGCTAAAATAGTTATTAAGACAAAATATTCAATTACATTATTCTTTCTATTTTTTTGTTAAAAAAATTTTAAAAAATTAAAATAATCTATTCCCAATCACCCTTTAGTTACTTATAAATTAAAGTGAGAAAGTTAATTTTTAAAATTTCAAAACTACTCTGTAAAGTGACTCTTTTCTTCAAAAACGAAAATGAAAAATGGCACATAGTTTGAAGGGTGGTGAAAGTATAATTTATCCTTTATTATTTGGGATTTACCAGAAACGTGTTTCGTGTACAACATAATAATTTCTTAGAGAAACGCCAGGATGCCTTGGGTTAATTGCTCCCTAATTATACATTTTGGTTGTGCTCTTTTAGGTCGTTTTTGATTTTAGTATTAATACTAAAATAAATTGACAATCTATGAAATTAGTGGAATAAATAATTTTTTTTCACGTTTGTTTTGCAATAAAAGTATATAATTCTAATTAAATATTTATATTGCATTATTAGTTATAATTTTAAATGTATTTGGTTTGAGTTTTTTGAATTAAGTTTTTTGAAAAATGAGTTTTTTTGATTTTCGTGTTTTTTTATTTTTATTTTTAGTGAATATTTTTAAAATTTTAAACAAATTTTTTTTTTTTTTTTACTTTTTTAGATGCAGCTTACTTAGATGTATCTAAAAAGTAAAAAATTTGTGAAAAAATATTTTAAAAAATTAATAAATACATAAAAACACAAAAAATGTACTAAATTTTTGTTTTTTTGTTTTTTTTTTGTATTTTTGGTATTTAGTGAATTTTTAAAAAGTTTTTTTCACAAATTTTTTACTTTTTAAGTATATTTATGTTAGGTATGTCTAAAAAGTATAAAAATTGCTTAAAATATTAAAAAAATTTAGTGAAAACAAAAAAAATACGGAAAATAAAAAAGTAAAATTTTCTGAAAAGGGATTTTGGAAAAATGAAAACAAGCAAAGTGATATTCGAATGTCCATCCAATCCTATTCGGATAACAAAAATTACCACTCAAAATGTGATTGTCATAGATTAATAATCTCAATCTTATACTCTAATCCATCCAATCAAATAAGCCCTTACATATAACAAGGGAAACTTTATAGTATATATCTCCTTCGGGGTGTGTATTATATGCACCTCTAATTATAACTTCTGTGATTTTTTATTGTAACATATTGTTGTGTTAATTATGATTGATTGTGATGTTAGTTTTGACATTATTTTGATTATACCTTAAGTAATGTTTGGTTATAATTCATTTTTTTTAGTTATGAATCCTATAAGATTAAGTGATGATATTTGTGATAATCAAATTTACAAATAACAATACTTATATAAAAGTAGATACTTGTTTGTGGTATGGTCCTTGAATTAGGTCCAATGTAACCAAAAAAAAAAAAAAAACTTTGCAACACAATAATAATGTGCACTTATATATGTCATTATTTATTTATTTATTTATTTATTTTTTAATTTTAAATGTGAGATTTTATGTTGGTGAGATTTATACCATATCAAATCCAAATTTACATTATATGTATACTATTATGTATCTATCCATCTATATATATTATTATATTAAGTGAAGGTTGAATGAGATGAATAAAAAAAAATAAGAATCGAAAAAAAAAAATAAGGCTGCATCTTAAATTTTAGTGTGGGGACGTATTTTGTGAATGATAGCACATGGTTAAGGTGGCGTCGAAGTGTCAACCGAGGTGTCACATGGCCTAGTCCTGATGCCGAGGTGATCTCGGTCAGGCCGAGGTTATCTGTAGAGATACCAAAACCCAAGATGAGCGAATAAACGATAAGAGTCTTAGAACAGGGGATGATCTCAGTTTGGATAGAGATAAAGCTCTTAGGGAGTTTATCCCTATCTAGTTGAGAGTCCAGGATGAGTATTGAGCCTGAGTTTATTGAAGTGAGTCTTCTACACAGATCAGGTCAGTGCTGGCTATAAAAGTAGGGCACCACTATGGATTTCAGGTATCTGCGTGATATACGGTGAGCAGTAAGTATTTTCTTGTGAGTGAAGCACAATTTGCTATCTTTGAGAGATATTTGATTACTGACTTGATCGGGATAAGTTGTGACTTGATCGAGATATTTTCTTGTGCTGACTTGGTCGGCGTCGACGTTGGGATGTCGGGATAAGTTGGGAGGCAGAGGTTGATGGCAGCTCAACTGGATCTGAAGAAGAGGCCTGGTCTGGCCTTGATGATGAAATGATTGGTGGAGTGAAAGCAGACGGAGGAGTCTTGCTGCGCCTAGGAGCGTTGCGAAAGGCCAACTTGTATGTTGGGATATAATTGAGTAGCAGAGGAGCTTTGCGCCGGTCAATAGGCAGGCCCAACAGCCTTTCAAGTCTTTGCTGGGGACAAAGGATTGACGGAAGTCTTTTGATGGTTGAGGAAGAACTGCAAAGAGTCGAAAACATACATTATAATAGATAAGAAAAATAAAGTGATAAAGTTTTAAACAGAGAAGTTAACACTTAGTTCTTACCCTCGTCATCTTTAAACACCGATCGGCGTAGAGGGAATAGATAAAGATCATCATCGGGAGCAAACTCCCAGTTACCTGAGACGATCAGGTAATCATCTCCAGCACCCTTGTTGGAGTCTAGGAGAGGCTATGATTTTGTAAGCGGTGGATCTCGACTTGAGGTAATAAATGTAGCCTTTTTCAGACTTTAGGCCACGCATGGTATAACAAAATTGGATGTCAGCTAATGTTATCCTAGTGTTTTCTCGACGGGCTGGAGCAATTATACCATTAATAACCCTATAGGAATTGATGGTTAGCTGCATAGAGTTGAGTTTGTAATAGTGAAGGGCTTCCCTAAGGAGAATGTCTAAGGGAAGCCAAAGTTTGCATTCAATTAAGGCAACCACGGGGAAGAGCATGGAGTCTCCATCTGGCATAATAAAGTCCTCCTTCGCACCTAACCTAATTTGGACATCGGCTGGGATAGGAAAAACTCTCCCCTAAAGTACTCAAGTTTTTTTGGGGTGTCTACCCTCCACCTGAACATATCCATTATCTTGGCAAGAAGGGATTGGACAACAAAGTGATGGATATAGGTTTGAATACCTCGGCTAAAACCTAAACAGGCACTGGTGCAAGGGTTTTTGGAGATCTAAGAGGGGTTCATTTCGAGTTTCCTAAAGAACAAGGTTCTAAAGCAAATCCCAATCCTAGAAACTACAGAAATGGGAATTGAGGGAAAAATCTAGAAATACAACAAGAAAAGCAGAAAAATGAGCATGATTCAAAAATCAAAAAAGCAACCAACATTCAAGAATTAGGAAAATCATAAATTTGAAGAACAATGAATTCAAGAAACAAGAAGTGATGATTAAAGCATGGAGATAGAGACATAGTACAACAAAAACAGATGCAGAATAACAATAGACAATGTGCACAAATGGCAGATTAGAAACAAATAAAAAATGAAAGACTGAAATGAAAGGGAAAGAAGTTAAAGAACTTACTAAATAGGGCCGAAAGCGAGAATGCCGGAGTAAGGTGCATCGGAGTCAAACGGTGACGACGAGTGGAGTGTGACAGTAGTTGCTTCGACTGAAGGCGATGGATGGAGCAGTTGCAGGAAGCTCAAAGAAACGACAATGGTGGCTTGAGGGTTTTGTTTTAGGGAGAGAAAACTTGAGCAGAGTGAAAACAAGAGAATGAGAAGTGAAGAGACGAAAAAAGAGAAAGGAGTTTGTCAAAAATACAAAAAAGCGGCAAAACGTAATTAAACACCTTGGACGGCGTGCTTGTCAGGTGACGTGCGTAGAAGCGATGTGACCTGATAGCGCGTGTCAGGTATGGACCAATAAAGAACGGACGCGTGGAGGAAACGGTTGAGAGAAACTGTGCATGACGACTCATGTGCAGTTAGAACTCTTGAAATTCTTGAAATAATGAGGCCATGATGTCGGCCATAGTAGCGATCTTGGGTGAGATGTGCAAAAAACTAAGAACTTGGTTCTAAATCCTTGATAAAGATAGACAATTGAATCCTAGTTATATAAAGCCGACGAATAATGATCTCGGTCAGAAGGATAAGTGAATTCTTAGCCGACATAAAATATGGACGAACGGTGTAGGTTATATCACCTCAGGTTACCGAGGTAATAGAACCTAGGGAGTAGTTGTAGAGACGTATTTTGTGAATGACAGCACGTGGCCAAGGTGACGCCGAAGTGTCAGCTGAGGTGCCACGTGGCCTGGTCTTGATGCCAAGGTGATCTCGGTCAGGCTGAGGTCATTTGCGGAGATACCAGAACCCGAGATGAGCGGGTAAGGGATAAGAGTCCTAGAACAGGGGAGGATCTTAGTCTTGATAGAGATAAAGCTCTTAGGGAGTTTATCCCTATCTAGTTAAGAGTCCAGGATGAGTATTGAGCCTGAGTTCACTGAAGTGAGACTTCTACAAGGATCAGGTCAGTGCTGGCTATAAAAGCAGAGCACCATCGTAGGTCTCAGGTATGTGTGTGATATAGGGTGAGCAGTAAGTGTTTTCTTGTGAGTTAAGCGCAATTTGCTATCTTTGAGAGATGTTTGATTACTGACTTGATTGTCAGAGTGCCCTTGGGTGGACGAACCACCGTCGGATTCTTATCTTTCTGTGACAGGTTGTTCGGGCTTAATCTATTCTGTCGGTGCTCTCCAACTGAGTTCCCTGTTTGGTTGTGTGGTCAAAAATCAACACCCACATTTAGATCTATTAAAAAAAATTTACAACTTAAATAAAACACAATATATGTATATTGTTTTTTTTTTATTTATTTAAATTGTACATGCATCACATGTGCGAACCGCTAATATTTATACTATTATATTAAGTGAAGATTAGACTTGGGTAGTTTACTTCTCCTTATGTCACATGTCTCTCATCTTTCTATTTAAATAAATAAATAAATGAGAAGAGTGAGACTCAAATCTTGGATCTTGGGTGGGTCTACTAAAGAAGGCTCTAGTACTACTTGAGTGACAAACAATATATAATAAATATTTTATTTTATTTTTATTTATTTAAATTACAAACACATTGTGTGAACCAACACTAATATAGATTATATTTTTAATACTTTCTTGTAAAACAAGTGTTTAAAATTTTAACTTTCAGAGTACAAAAGTCATTGAAATAACAAAAGTAGGGTTCTATGCTATATTTTCTTGGTAATGATCTTAGTTTTAACAATAGTAAAGCATGTTACAAAGATATAGTCAAACGGTTCAAAATTTAATATCAACTTTTGATTATTGCCTTTTTTGGGTAGTTTATATATTAGAAATATAAATTCGCTTGTGTTAGTAAGGATTGAATAATCTTTATAAAGATTAATTAAGCCAAAAAAATAAGCAAGCAACTATGAAAAATTCTTTTTGTCTCAATAGAGAGAACTTTAATGTTTGTGTTTCAGTGAGAACCAATTAATGATTAGGAGAATTCAATTCAATAACAATTAAATAAAAAATGGAAGAAGAGACTGAGACAAAAGCAAAGTAATTGATTAACTAAATAATTCAATTACACTTATGTTACCTTAGTTATTCCGGCAACTTCAAAGGTGAAAGTAGCTAAAGATATTACAAGTTTAAGTTTTTTGATCGACAAAACAAAATTTTATTGATGGGAACATATGAAGTATGAATGAGTACATCAATAAAGAGGAGTTTGGAACTAAAGCTCCACGCTCCAGTTGGTGAGAGACCAACAACAAACAAAGGAAGAAAAACTAGAAAAACAAAGGGCTTCCACACGAGCCAGTAGCAGCAGAGCAAAAATGGTTGCCACATGATCCTCCAGCAGAACAAAATCAGTAGAACAACCACCTCCAGCAGCAGAACAACCAACAGACTACCAACAGATAGCAAAGAAAAACCATGGACTGCACTGCAGCCCTTCAAGTCATTCTACACTACCATGAACTCTGAACAACAAAGTAAACAGAGCAAGGGGAGAGGACAACCAGAGAGAAACCAGCACAAACCAAGTATTCAACCAAAAATATTGCTGAAGCATACTAATAGGTATTCAACCAAACACACCCAGTTCCTGCACTTTTGCAACTGATGGTATATGCATTACCCTCAACCTCCCTGACTTTTGAATCTGCACATCATTAATCAAGAACAGGTATTCAACGAAACCAGGAAATCACCAAAAATATTGCTAAAGCCTACTAACAGGTATTCAACCAAACACACCCTGCTCCTACACTTCTACAACTGACGGTATATGCATTACCCTCAACCGCCATGACTTTTGAATCTACACATCATCAATCAAGAACCAAGTGGCTTCTTTACTTCTGTAGCTGAAGACCAAGCTAGCAAAACACAGAGACAGCATGACTTAACCCATCAAAACTCCACCCAACTCAGTACAACAGAGCTCCTCCAAAGCACAATATGATCTGCCCTCAATTACAGATAAAATCATTGGTTAAAAAATGTAACTCTTTCAGATATGGATTCAACCACAGAGCAATCCTTGTCTTAATCAATTCACACAACTCCACCAAATTTGGGTTAGCTGCCTTAAACACACATTCATTTCTAAGTTTCCAAATTGGCCATAGCACAACCAATTAGATAGCACTCCACATCTTTCTTTCCAGCCTCTTCATCATTCCTCCAGCCCACCATAACAATAGCTGATCCACCGAGTCTGGTAATGCCCCTTGAGTCTCCCACCAATTCAATATATCAGTCCATACACTCCACATAAAAGGACAACAGATTAAAACATGGTTCACTGACTCACAATCAGTCTTGCAAAACACACATAGACCAACCACATTCCCAAACAGAACACCAATTCTTTGTAAAAACTCAACAATCTTGATTCTATTTTTCCAAGCTAACCACCAAAATACTTGAACTTTAGGGGGGGGGGGGGGGGAAATTAAGCCACACCAACTTAGTAATTGGAAGAGTTGGACCAATATTACAGGTAGCAAAACTATACAAAGAAGCTACAGAAAAATGACCTGAAGATGATGCTGTCCAGACAGGCCTATCCACTTGATCATACCTCACTGTAGGTCCTACTTTTAATTGATTCAGGAGATTTTGAAGCTCCACCTCCTCCCACACATACAACACTCTTCTGAATGATAGATTCCAACCTCTTAGAGAATCTTTCCTATCATAGATATCCTTCAGAGTATCACTTTTCTCTAGGGACAATCTATATAAACTTGGGAACTCATCTTTCAGACAAAGATGCTGACACCATCTATCAGCCCAAAAGCTAATCCTTCTGCCATCCCCAACTAGCAACTGAAAATTGTTCACAAAAACTTCTTGGAGATTGTTTATATGTTCATCAAAAACTGTAATGCCTTTCCACACATTTGACTAGTTATTTCCAGGCATAGAAGAAGGAAGCTAGCTTGCATTCTTTAGCTTATACTTGTTGCATATAACTCTCTTCCACAAAGCTTCACTCTCACATCCAAACCTTCACTACCATTTTAGTAATAAGCAAATGTTGACCTCTCTCACCCTCCTAATGCCTAACCCTCCTTATTTCACACTTTTGCACAGTTCCCCACATTTAACCATATGGATTTTCTTCTTAATTTATGATCCTCCCCACATAAATATAGCTTGGAGGCTGTCAACTTCTTTAGCAACCCCTTCAGGCATTTTGAAAAGTGACAGATAGTACACTAGTAGTGAAGATAGGACAGCTTTAACAAGTGTTAATCTCCCAGCAAAAGACAGTAACTTCATTTTCCACCCAGCCAGCCTACATCTAATTTTATCCAAGATAGGCTTCCTTGTAGCTTTCTTCTTTGGATTAGCCCCTAGAGGTAACCCAAGGTAGCTGATTGGTAGTGCCTTCACTTTGCAATTCAAGATTGAGGCAAAAATAGCCATATTTTCATCTAGAACCCCTACACTACACACAAAACTCTTATGGTAGTTAATTCGCAGCCCAGATAGAATCTCAAAGCATCTTAGCACCCTTTTCAAGTTCCTCACATCATCAACGTCTGCTGCACAGAATAGTAAAGAGTCATCCGCAAATTGAAGATGAGATAATATAACATCATTTGAGCCAACCTTCACTCCTTGGACCAAGCCTAGCACTTGAGCTCTGGATAATAAGATATGTAGCCTTTCTGCAACTAAATTAAATAGGAAAGGTGACAAAGGGTCACCTTGTCTTAAACCCTTTCGCGGATTGAACTCTTCAATTGGAGGCCCATTAACAAGCACAGATATTCTAGCAGATGTTACATATTCCTTGATCCAACTGATCCATTTATTTCCAAACCCAAATTGAGACATCATATAGAATAAGAAACCCCAATTAATGGAATCATATGACTTCTCAAAGTCGAGCTTAATAATTAGCCCCTTTTTCTTTGCCTTCTTTCACCCATCTACCACCTCATTTGCAATTAACATACCATCTAAAATGGTCCTCCCACTTAGAAATGTTATATGGGTTTCACTAATTATGTGTGGCATCACTTCTTTCAATCTATGAGTTAGCAGCTTTGCTAAGATCTTATATATTGACCCTACCAAGCTTATAGGCCTATAATCAGTTAGCCCTTTAGGATTCTCCTTCTTTGGTATAAGGGTTATAAAGGAGCTATTGATACCTTTAAACGACCTTTCATTCTTATGGAATTCATTCAAAAAGTTTATCACATTACACCTTATCACTTTCCAAAAAATTTGGAAACATCCCATATTAAAACCATCTAGCCCTCGTGCTTTGTTCCCATCACAAGTCATCACTACATCTTTGATCTCAGCCTCTGAAAACATTGCTTCCAGTTTGTCAAAACCACAACTTCCTTGCACTGAGTTGAAACTCCCTCCTAATTGTGGCCTTCCTCTCCAATCTTCAGTAAAATGACTCTTGAAATGTTCAAACACTTTCCTCTTCACTTGAGTAGGTTTCTCATATACCACCTCACCCTCTAAAATAGAATTTATCTCATTCCTTACTTGTCTACACTTAGTCATAACATGAAAGAATCTAGTGTTCTTGTTACCCTTCAAAGCCTAATTCATCCTTGACTTCTGGATCCACGTTCTCTCCACCATCTTGCTCAACCTCTACACCTCTTCCCTAACCTCCCTTCTTCTTGTTTTTTCTGAATTATCAAGCTCTCTAACCTCAGCAACAAGATCAAACTTATTGTAGACACCCAATTTTTGACCGATCTTAAGACTCAGACGTCGCCAATTGAGCGCTTGGTGATGATGCATATTGTGCTAATTCTGAGGTCACAGAGTCTCGACTGAGAGCCTTACCTCCGGACTTCGGGACTCTTTTGTGCTTTGCCTCGGTTTACGAACTAGGTCCTGTTTTCTCTGTTTTCTCTTCCCGAAGGGAGTGAGAGGTCTCGTAGACCATCTCTCAATGGCTGTAGGCTACGTTACGTGGTCGTAGGCCATTTTTCCCGTTTGGAGATCGGTTTTCGATTTTCGGAGCCGTCAACCGTATGCCTCAGTTCGGAATAACTTAACTACCTCCGTTTGCTCCGGTTTTTGGTACACACCTTGTTTCCTCTCCTTAGAGGGACATTGTCGCCCGGGAGACCACCTTCGTGGTCGTACGCCACCTCCGGTGCTTAATAGTCAGTTTTCGGGGCCCCTGACTGTGCGTTTTGGCCCCCGAACCCTCGTTTTGCATCCGTCTTGGCTCCTTTTTGGTGTGGACCCTAGTTCATTGTTAGGAAGGTGGTACGGAGGTGGGAGACCAGCAATTCTTCTTGGAGACCACGTTTCTCTTCGCCACCCGATTTTCTTGGCAGGTAGGTGGTCTCCCTCACTTTTGAGCCACAATTTCGGGTCTCCCATACCACCATTGTGTTGCATTCATCTGGGAGGCCACCAATATGGGTAGGCCGACCAGCTTTTCTTCCTGACCCTTTTGAACCTTGCTAGAAAGCTGGTTTTCCTCTCTCTTGGGTCACATTTTCTAGTCTCCCATACCACCACTGTATTGCATTCACCTGGGAGGCCACCTTTCGGGGTAGGCCGACCAGCTTTTCTTCTTAACCTTTTTGAACCCTGGTCGGCCGACCAGGGCAAGTGGTCGGCCGGCCACTTGAACTGGTCGGCCAACCATCTGCTTTTGGCCCTTCCTGAGTGCAACACAGCTGTGCCAGCTGGGAAGCATTTGACCCATCCTTCGAGATTTAACCCTTTTGTTTGTCTTTTTAGGAAAGCTTTGGTCCTTTTGCTTAGCTTCTAGGAGAAGCTTGACCCTTTTGGTTAAGCTTCTTTTAGAAGCTTTGACCATTTGTTGAAGCTTCTTAGAGAAGCCTTGGCCCTTTGTCTTCTATAAGAGAGGGTCTCCTCTCCATTTTCAAGGGTTAGAAAAATTTTGGCTGAGGCTTATACACTTCTCCCTCCTAGCTCTCTTCTTCAAGCCCCCCAAACCCCATTATTCTTACACCCATTACACTACATCTCCCAGTACAACACCTCCACCATCCATCCAAGCACCTTGGAACTGATTTGCAGAGGTTGAAGGCTCATTACCTTGGTCCAGAAGTTGCTAAGGGTCGGCTCTACAAGGGTAAGTCACCATTTCCCCCATTTTGACATTGTTTTGCTCCACACTTTATCCTTATTTATAAGCATTTTTGGACTTTGACATAAACTGAAAAAAGTTTTGTTTTGAGCTCCTCTTAAGTTTGATTCAAGTCATTTTTCTGTTTGGGGTCATCTTTCCTTTTGCATGCTTCATTTCCTCATGTTTAGGGCTATGTATTAGAGCATTTGTATTGGCCTTGGTTTGGCCTTTTGGCCACTGAAATCTAGTGGATTTTTAATGGCTAATATGTATTTTTGAGCCCTAAAATCAGAGAGGGGTGACCCTCTCACCCCTTGTTCTCTTTACTAGCTTTGTTGGCCTTGCAAATGAGCTCCATTTTGCATGTTTTGAAGTCATGTTTCAGGCCCTATTTGGTAAGTTTTAAGGTTCTGCATAAGCTCTATCCAGAGCCCTTTTGGCCATTTTGAATGTTTATTATGCATGTGTAGAACAATCCTATTCAAAGTCTTTCAAAGGGGCTTTCACTTGCATGCTTCCTAGACTAATTTCAGGGCCTTTTTGGTGGGTTTTAGGGCTGTCATAACCTCTTTACAGAGGTGGTTTTTCCATTTTGTATGTCCATTATATATGTGTAGAATAACCCTCTTATTAGCCCATCAATGGAGCCTATCATTCTTGCATGCATTGACTGAGTTTTAGTGGTTTTTTGGGCATATTTTGGCATGGCATACTTTTGTTTTTGGCTGGTTTTGTGAGCTTTCATATGTTTCATATAGTTGTAGTACAACTCATGGTTTACTAGCTTTCTTTGCATGTTTTGTTGACCCTTGATTTTAGTACTTTTTGGCCATGTCTTAAACTGATTTTGTGTGTATTTTGGATTGCCTTAGCTCTATTTTTGGCTCTCATGGTTGAATGATGTTTTTTTTGCATGCTTGTAGTTCAATACCCATGCTTAACTTTGAGTTTTGAGGCTCATTCCATGCCTATACTGAGGTGTGTTCATGTTTTGGGTCCATTATACATCATATTTCAGAGCTTGTATGAATGCCATATTGCCATGTTTTCTACTCCTTAAGTGTGTTTGAGAGTTGTCCATGAATGCCTTGTTTTCGGAACATTGAGTGAGCTCTATTTCCTTGCATGTTGAGCCACCATTTTAGGCCATTTTCCCACTATTTCAGACCTGCCTAGGGTCTGTTTGGGGTTGGTTTTTTTCATTTGTGCGTTGCTTTGGGTACCTCTAGTGTAACGCATTTCACTAGTTTCGGTACCCGAGCCACCTAGCATGCATTGTGTGACATATTTGCATGTTTTAGGACCATTTTTATGCCATTTCAGAGCTGTATCATGTCCCATTCTATGCCATGTTTCATCCTTTGCCATGCTTAGTTAAAGTTGCATGTTATGCCTTAGGATCGGTCCTTTGCATCCTTGCATGTTTGCATGTGTTTCGGTTGTCTCATTTCCACCAATGGCCACTGATGTGAGTGTGGCTGAGGTCCACTCATATTGGTGTAAGTCCATCTTGCATTTGTATATGCCATTTAGTTCATGTGCGCATGATAGTCTTCGTAAGTGCATTGTGTATGCCATTTTAATCCATAGCATTGCGTATGCTAGGTTGCATGTTAGTTGCATTGTGTATGCCATCTCATTGTATTGTGTTTGGGATAGGAGTTAGCCCAAACACAGGAAACGAGGGACATTTCATACTCAAAGTGACGAAACGTGTCTCAATTCTCGGTCGCTAACACTCCGGATTACCCATGATGGAGTTTAGGCTTTGTTGTGTTTTCATATGCATTCATTTCATATTGAGTCGTGCAATTTGACTACTCGGCCATCATACATCGAGATGCGTGATTGGTGGCACGAGGATCGAGGTGTGCATACATATGTGAAAATACTTTGCCATGCCCCTTTCTTGCTCTCTGTTGCAGCAAACCAGAAATCAGCAGCCTTCTAGAGTTTTACACAGCATTCTGGGATTAATTGCAAACAGAGACAAATCGGGGCATCGTGAGGAATTTTCCGACAAAGCGACCCGAGCACGCATGCATCTTTCATCATTTGGAACAAGAGCTAAGGCAGTCCATTTTTATAGCTTGCACGCTAATTTATTTGTTTTCTTAGTTAATTTGTTAATTAATTAGGGTTTTGTAATATTTAATTATTTATTCGGATTGTAATTATTTATTCGGACTGTATTATTTATTCGGACCCTTCGAGCGAGGGCACAATTGTAATAAGTGTGCGTGTGTGTGATATATGTCTTCCAACCCCACGTCTTTCTCCTTTTTATTTACCAGCTTATGATGGTTAGTTTAGGGCATGTTTCAATTAGCATACTTATGCTCGCATGTTTGCATCTATTCATCTGTCTTGCATGCACCGGGCTCGGCGCATCATACTAACTGCATCGTGTTTCAATTCCAAGTTGAATACGTGTTAGCTGTAGCATCTCATATGCCATTCTTAGAATAGCCGAGCCTATTATAGTTGCATTTTTGCATGTGTTATATTATGCATTTCTGTATAGTTAAGATCATGCATTGATTTCTAACATAACTTCTGTTTTGGCTTGGAGTACTCGGTAAGTGTTTATGCTTTAGCATCCTTGCATGCGTGTGAGTGACTGCCATGATAGTATGCTTACCATAAGGCTATGTGCTCATGTGATATACCTACCTGAATGCCTGTGGGTGAAAGTTAGATTATCTGAATTGGAATAATGCATTGACTGTGAGTTTTAAGCCCACTTGAGAGTGGCAAATCATCGTGTTTTCTAAAGCCCACCTGAGGGTGGCAAATCCACTTTTTAGCCTACTTGCGAGTAGCAAACCATTTTCAAAACAAACATGAGATGTTTCGTTCCAATTCAGGCGATCCAGTCTATATTTGTATGCTATGCGCATCACATAGTAAATCTAGGCTAATAACTGGAATAAGAACGCATAATGTTTTCAAAACTAGATATCATGGTTAGTAGAGGCCGATCTTTGATCGGGTGAGCGGGGGTGCTCACGAAGTGACCTTCCCCAATCGTACCCAAGTTCCCGAGCCGAGGCAACTTTAGTGATGACGGACACGTGGCCTTAGGCAACGAGTCAGGGTTTCCTAAATTCCCCCAAAATAAATATTTAGGTGGCGACTCTGTATTTGGCAAAGCAGTCCATGTTTGGCACTTTTTTCAAAAAAATCTGTTTTCAAAAATGATTTGCCGGATTTGGACGCTTTGATGATTAATCGGTCTTGCATTGCACTCTGCGAGATTAGATACATGACCGTGACATTGAGTCTTGAACTGTAGTGAGCCCAATGAACAAAACGAGATTTCCCTCCCGGGACGTTCGGGGACGTCTACACTTATGCAGGTCAGCTTCTGTTGCTTCTAGGTTAGTGATTATATTCCCAAACACCTCTACATTCCATTTTTTAAGACCAACTTTCAAAGTTTTTAGCTTTTGTAGAAGAATAAAGCCAACCCATTCCACTATATGAGCCTCCTTCCAACAGCTCTCGTAGAAAGCTTTGAAGGTTTTATGAAGGAACCATGCATTTTGTACCCTGAAAGGTTTGGGCCCCCAGTCCCGGCCATCCTCCTTCACTAGGAGAGGACTATGATCAGAGAGTAGCCTAGGCAGACCCCACAACTTCAAGTTAAATACCTCAAGCCACTTTGGATCTACTAATACTCTATCAATTCGACTCCACTTTTCACCTTCTCTTGAGTTACACTATGTAAACTTCTTACCACACAATGGCAGGTCAGACACTTCACAACTTTCAATGAACTCATTAAACTCCCTCATCCTCTCGTCTCTTCTAGAGCACACTCTCCTTTCACCAATGTTCCTTATTTCATTAAAATCCCCACCCCAGCACCAAGGTTTAGGAAAATCCTTCTTTAATATGACTAAGCTATTCCAGAGCTTTCTTCTTAACCCCACTTCATTAGGTGCATAAACATTTACAATGGCACACTCAAAAGAATTAAAAAAGGTACCTGAGAGCAATATGAACCTCCTGCTGCTACAACACTCTTCTATCTGAAACACCCCTGGGTCCTACACACAAAGTAATCCCTCAACTGCTCCCTCAGAGTCCGCAGCCATAAAGTTCATGTTATCCCTAGTCCACAATGATGTTACTTCAGTTTTAGAGATCTCAGATTTTTTGGTTTCCTGGAACAGCACCATATTTACCTTTCTTTCTTTCAAGAGCTTCCTAATCTTTCCTTTCTTTTCCTTTTTGCCCAACCCTCTTACATTCCATGTTAATAACTGCATAACAAAATGATGATACTCCTTTGCTTTTCCCTAATTAGTAGGTGTTTCATGCCCCACCTCTTTCCCCCCTTCCAATTCTTTCCTTATCCTTAAGCTCAAGCTCCACAATCTTGTGAAGCACTTCATCCTCCTTCCCATTGTAGTTTACTCCCAACACTTCCCCCATTTTCAAGGTTGCTTGGGCTTCAATTAATATATGCCTCCCTTATTTGTCCCATTCTCAACCGAAGCTGATAGAGAGATGGCTGCTACTGCTGCTCTCCACATTGCAGCTTTTGGAACTGTTTTGCTTGTTGAGGCCCCTCTATGCCCATATCTTCTAAGTAGACTAAGGGGACCCTTTTTGGGGTGTAAGTACCCATGTTTAGTTGAAAAACTAACCTTCTTCCTTTTTTTGTTTTGTACAGGTCGAAGACTGGGCTCCAACTCCTGAGCTTCAAATACGCTTGGACTGCTTTCAACTATCCCAGCTGCAACCCCACCCTCCTTAATATTGCTAATCTTATCCTTAGGCCCATTTTGTGATTTTTGAATACTTGGGCTGCTTGCAACTATCCCAGCTGCAACCCCACCCTCCTTTTTTTTTTTTTTATCAATTGCAACCCCATCCTCCTTAATATTGCTAATTTGATCCTTAGGCCCATTTTGTGATTTTTGAATTTCCTTCAGCCCATATCCTTGACCTAATTCTTCACACTGGCCTAGTACCACTTCCATTTATACTCCAAGTCTATTAAGGCTTGACCCACCTAGGCTTCTAACATAGCCTGGTGTTAGTATCTGATCATCCATACTCTGCCTTGTCCCACTAATAGCTGCCTTAGACCCTACATTATGGTTCCCCAAGTCCATCATTGCCCTGCATTCCTCTTTAGCAGTCGGTGACCCTATATTGTTGTTCCCAATTCCCATTGCCAGCTTTACACCACTTCTTGACTCTATACAACCACCGTGTCACTTCCCCAGCACCTTTCATGTTCCACATTCTCACTTCTCCTCTCTTCACGTGGCTTGAACTTTGTGTCCACCCCATTCCAGATGTCCAGAACATGGTTTGCGTCATCCTCCATGTCAGCATCTCCTTCGTTGTCCCTGTTGGTCCTTGCCATGTCCTGGTTCTGTAAGGCACTTGAACTACCCAGCTCCTCCATTTCTTGATTTTTTGGCACTTGCACACCACATTCATCAGTTTTTTTTATCACCACTTGTTCTTCACAAACTCTCACTGGATATGACACACCTCGGCACACCAAATTTACAACCTTATTAATTGGTTCCATGCATTTAGTGGATATCTTTATCTTGGCACATGCAAAAGATTTGGGTTGATTCATATCTCCCTTGCAATACAGAAAATGCCCCCATAATCCACCAATCCTCTTCACATTTGTACTATTCCAGAGATTCAATGGAATGCCATAGCAACTTAGCCAAACACTCCTTTCCTACTCTAGAACCAGTCCAGATTTGCCTTCTAAAATAATCTCACACCATTCCATAATCAATTTCTTAATGGGCTTCAGTCTCAGTGCCATCTCCTCCTTAAACCTGAATGTAATCACCACCTCATGACCCCCACTTTCTCTCACCAAGACATCCTCCACTCCTATTGCTTCAATTTCCTTTTTCAAATTGACTGTAGCATAACTCTCTTTCAAGCGAATGACTACACTCTCATACAACCACCAATTCCTTATTTCTTCAGCCTTTAGTGTAATGTTATCACTGCCAACACACAATTTGCCTCTTACCGCCTCTGCGTATGATCTCTAATCTGTCGAGATTGGTACCCACTTTCGTTCTTCCCCTTGATGACCATTTTGCCCCTTGACTGAAAGAAGACCTGGCTTTGTTGATACAACTCCCCCTAACTTCTCCTTCCCAAGATCCGCATGCTTTACTTCGATTGCATTGTCATCCACCCATAGCCCATTGGCTTTTTGCACTGCAACGGTGGCCGCCACAAAGCAATCAAACCTTATAAAGCCAAACCTTGTGTTAGTTGTCCTTTTTTTTTTTATACGGGATGAATACATACTGCACCACATCAAACTTATTGAAGAGGGTGTAAAGCCCCTTCGGGCTCACTGAAGTTGGTAGGTTATCCACAAATATAGTGAACACATCTCTACATCCTTCATGCCTCCATCGTTCTTGCCTACCCTTCTGCCTTACAATTGGGATCCAGCCTCCTTGCTGCTTCAATCTTGTTCTTCAATCTTCAATCTTGTTCTTTAATCTTCAATCTTCAATCTTTAATCTTGTTCTTCAATCTTCAATCTTAAGAAGCATTTCTGTATGTGAGTTCCTAATGTCCTTGCCTTTGTTATATTACAAGTTTAAGTTAAGGCTACTTCTATGGAATGTGTAAAGCAAGAAAAAAGAAAAATGAGAAATTGGTAAGTGTTGAATTAGTTTGAGGGCTTCTCGATCTTTTATTTTAACTATTTATAAGTGTCATTTGAATCTGCAGTAGCATAGTTCTAAATATCGGCCGGTACGGTACGTACCGGCCGATTCGTAACGGAAAATTGGAGTGCCGATACCGATATGGACCGATATACCGGTGAGACTGAAATTCGCAGCTGTAGCGTCCGATTCCCTGTACGTATCGGCCTGAATCCGATACATGCAGCGATACAGCTCCGATACGGATTTGCCATGGCCAGTACGGATGAAATTAGAGCAGAGAACCTTCAGCAAAAGCAAAAATAATCGTCGGTTACATATGAAATTGGGGCAGAGCAGAAAAACCTCCTGAAATTTGTGATGTTTTATGCTCTGTTTTATGCTCTGTTTTGCAAGTTCTTTCTTTGGGCTGTTGTGCTCTGTTTTGTTGTTGGGCAAGCACACCAATATGCAACTTGCAAGCTTCTTTGTTTTACTTATACTCTGTTACTATAGGTTCAGCCTTATACTCTGTTACTATTGGAGAGAGAGATGCATGCCGAGAGAGAAAGAGGAGGTGCCCAGAGTCCCCCGTTGGTTTGGTGTGTCTTTACATTTTTTCCAACCCAAAACCTCTCCCAAGAGAGAGAGAGATGAATGGGTGTATCTAGCGAGAGAAAAGTTGGTGGTGTGTGTAGATGTTGTCTGTATGCCGTGTGCCATGTGCATGTGTGTGCTGGGTGTGTATGTTGGGTATGTGTAGTATAGTAACATATCAGAAGGCTGAACTTGCAAGCTTCTATACTCTATTACTACTTTTGTTTCATATATCAATATTATTATTATTATTATTATTATTTTCCTTATGTTTTTCTATTTCGTAAAATAAATACATTTCATTTAATTTAAAATAGTTAAAAGTGTTTCTACCTGTCAAAATTTTGATTAAAATGTGACAAATTAAGACTAAAAGAGTCAAAAAATGCATAAAATTGAGTTTTGGAGAGATTGTTAATGATTTTTAAAATTTTACGGCCGCGACACCCGATTCCCGATACGTACCGGTTGATACTACCGATACCGATACTCCGCGATCGATACCGTTACGTTACCTGATACCGTGATTTAGAACTATGCGCAGTAGTTATAATAAACTCCACCCATATGATCTCCACCATTTTATTGATATTCAAGGAGCTTTTCCCTTCTTAGTTTTTGAATTTGAATTCTATGTGGCATGGTTGCTTCTTTGTAACTACCTTGAAACGGTTGAATTTCTTCAGCCTTACTCTCTAATGAAGGATTTGTAGTTGAAGTTGCGAATTGTCACATGACACCGCTTACAACCTGACAATTGCTTGCCTTCTAACCCTACCAAGTGCTTTCTGACTGGCCAATTTTACTTATGTAATTATTACTACAGATCACCTTGAATTGGTTGGTTTGAACCTAACGGCAATGCACACCCTTAATTATATAAAATTTAAGTTTCTTATCACATTATTTTAGATAAATTTAAGAGTACGTAATAATATTTTTACAACCAACATATCCATATACTCTTCTTTCCTCTTTCCATGACACCCATATTTTTACAACCAACCAACATATCAAAATGATTACATATATTATGACTACAATCAATAAAAGCAAAGGTAGGTGAGAAACCAACAGAGGAAAAGGGGGAAGAAGAAACAAAAAAAAAAATAAAAATGATTGGACCATTATTAAAGTTCCTTTAGAGCTAGATAGGGAAGAAGAAGAACCAAAGAATGATTCAACAATCAAATATACAGTCAGTTAGTCGGTCAGAGTAATCATGAATGGATCAAACATTCTTTTCTCTTTAATTTCATTGTACCATGTATACACATATACACTTGGCATAACAGTGAATGGGTCATAATCTATGTGAATTTGAATGGCCGACACGGTATCGTTAATCGATGAAAAAATCCCACCATTTTCGGGCCTGTGAAGAAGTTATTACATCATCATCTTCTCACACGACTCAGCTTTCAGCATCATCACCATCTCATATGCCTTTGTCTGTTATAGCTTCTCCATCACAGCTCTGTAAGACTAGTGTTCCAATGCCATGCTACAATGGAATTAGTTGTGGCGGTTAGATAGTTTGTTATCAAGTGAGTTAGTTAGTTTGTTAAGAGTTAGTTAGGATTAGATATTTTGTATTAGTTTAGATATTTTGATTACCAGTATATAACTAAGGCCTCGTTTGGCAAGAGGCTAAAATAGCCAATTAGCCAAAAAGTTACCTTTTTAGCCAAAAAGCCAACAACTCATACCAAAAAGTCAAAGATTCTCTTTTCTCTCTACTTTTTGCACGTCGTTTCGTAATTAGCCAAAAAGTTGGCCCAAACATACAGGTTTTTCTTACCAACCTTTTTAGCTAATTAGCCAAAAAGTTACTAAATTAGCATGTTCCCAAACGAGGCCTAAGTGTAAGCTACAGTTTTGTTCTAATGAAAATGAGTTTCAAGATTCTCAATAGCATGAACGTACTATGCAGCCAACTGTACATAGTTTAAATCCAAATATCCTCCTCCATGTGCGCTCTTCTTTGAATGATTAATGGAGGCCTGTATGTACCCCAGAACATTCCCTGCGTATAATACTTTGAACCACATGTTAATATCAACAATGTTAGGTATTATGAAAATAATCATGAAAGATCTGTAACCTTTGAATTGTACTTAGAATAAAGCACCATACACTGATCAAGGTAATCTAAGGGTCACAATTTTTTCATGATCATTTTCATGAAAAAATTTTCATGATCCCTAACATTTCTCTTTTAATATATATCCATCCACCTCTCTCAAAAAAGTTCTTGATTTGTATGAGCCTTCCATATTGTTGAATTATTGAATTGTTCATGGTTCATCATTAATTTTTTTTTAAAAATTAAATAGCAATATTGTAATTATAAGTTATTTATTCAAATCAGTAGTGTTTTGAAATAATAATTACAAATCAATTATAAACTTAATAAATATTAGGGTAAATTACAAACACACCCCTGAGGTTTACTTAAATTACAAATTATCCCTTTTGGTTTTAGAAATTACATTATGTCCCCTAAAGTTTCTAATTTTATAACAAATAAGTTCTTTTATTAATAAATTATCAAGTTAATTAACAGTTTTTAATAATGTTAAAATTTTATTTCAATTAATAATTAAGATAATTTTATTATTGTATAGGTGAACAATTAGAAATTTTACTTTTTCAATTAATTCTGTTAAATAAATTTTTTTGACATGGAGGTATTTGTAATTTTCCAAGCCACATGAAAAATTTGTATTTTAAACAAACCTCAGTAGGTGTATTTATAATTTACCCTAAATGTTAATAATTAAAATAAAAAACTGGAATAAATCTATAATTATCTTTTCAAAAGTTGCACTGAAATGTAATTTTCTCTTATTTATATGGTGATTTTCTTGCTCGTTCTCATGCCATTAGGATAAGGTTTAAATACAAGATTTTGTTTTATGAGACTTCGTCCTTGACTTTATGTAATTGATTTCTTAATTTATAAAGCTTTATTTTACTGATAAAAAAAGGTTTAAATATACGATTTGTTTTTCACTGTGATACTTTATAATTGTTGACTATCCACCCATCTTAATAGTTACGCAATGATAATTTTTATATTTATATCTTCTTCGGACAAGACAAAATAAAGATAAAAAATTAAAAACAAAAACAGCAACGTGATGAAATAGCCTCTCAAAACCTATTTCCGATGGTGGTGCTTGTTTGTTTCCATTTGACATTAATGCTTCAACAATCACCGACCATTGTATCTTACACACATGTTTGACCTTTAAAATAGATTTATTCAATCCCATCGAGTCCTAGCCTACAAATACATAGAGAGAACTTCATAAGATTAAAATGTGATGGAAAAGAAAATTTTAGATATTTTTCTTTTGATAATTCGGTGTGTGATCTATTGAATTGACTAATTTGAAAGACGAATGTGATATGAGAGAAATTTTAGATAAAAACAATATAATCAACTTAGTTTTGATAAATGATCAATAATCATGACGGAATTTTTTTTATCAACAAAATAAGTAATAATAATCAAAGAAAAACAACCCAAAGTTGATAAATCACCAACCAACAAGGCAAACACATTACAACTTAAGCATTGAAAAACCAAATATGAACAAATGATAAACTAAGATAAATGACTGGTGACACCGTAATATTAGCTTCTTCGCATTTTGATTGTACTTCTTGTACTTGTAATTTATAGTATATATGAGAGGGTCCAAGAATATTGTTGGAAAATTCGAAAATTTTCGAAGATTGCCGAAAAACCTGAATTTTCTAGAAATGATGAAAGGTTGAGATTCATCATTGGTCGCAACTAGAAACACAATAGCTAAGAGATGATGGAGACTAGAGATTAGGTGAAGAAGAAGGCAAAGTAGTCAGAGAAAGAATAATGACAAGACTCTCTCATGGATCTCTCGCTTTCACTCTCAAGACAGATAATAGAGAAAGGAAATTAGTTTTCTCTCAAAAATTCTCTCCGAAATCCCATCCCATCCCTTGTAAAGCTATAGGTATCTTATGATGTAGGTCGAAGCCCATGTGTAAGGAACATGAAGAATATTCTCTCTAATTACTTTGTCTGAGGATGTGACCTTTCCGAGGATAAGAAAAATCCTGAAGAGAAGATCAATCTCTTAACGAATTCTTCTTCTTAGCCACGCCTAACTAATGATCTCCAATCATCTCAAAGGGCCGAGGTAGTCCTAAGAGATCCCTTGCCGCTAATATTGTCGAGTCTCATGGATCCCCCGAAGTTGTGCCATCTCATTTCGGGTATAGGCTAAATTAACTAATGTGTGAATTCATCGTCACCCACTGTCCTCAGGATTCAGGCCTTTTGTTTGGACTCTAACCTCACTCCAAGTCCGCAAATGTTGTAGGACTTATCCATGGAGCAACTTTTAGATTGCAATCGAATCCGTTCAAAGTCTAAGTGTCTCAGATCTCTAGGCTTGCTTAATGCCCTTTCGAGTCCGAGCCCGATTAAGTATCTAGGTTCATGGATTCAAACCCTCTTGAGACTTAGAACAATTTGGCCCACTTGATAGTGATAAATCGTGCCTACCAATCTTGGACTTTCCAATTAGGCTAGATTAATTTTAATGGGTTCAAGTTCACCCCTCCTACAACATTAATAAAATTTTCTTTCTTGTTAGAGACACCCAGTTTTTGCATATAATCCATTTGCAACCTACTTAAGCCTTTGACCGTTAGATCTGACCCAATTCTTGTTTTATGTGGTTTTTAGTATATAAGTGGGTCATTTCATCGATTAGGATTTATGTATTGAAATAGATGGTTTATAGAGAGACAACCGCTTCTTTGTATTTTCTTCTTTTGATGTGAACTCTTTGCCATTCAAAAAAAAAATTCTTTGCCATTCTTTCCCCATGAACGTAGGTCGAACCATATATATCTTCGTGTTTTTGTGTGATTGTTTGTTTTACTTTCTTGTTTTCATTTGTTCCATCATAAGATTTTTGTTGATAAAAAATAAAGCTCATGCAAGTGAATTTGTGTGCATGAAAATTTAAAATACCTACTTCAAATTAAAAGCGAAAGCAAAATTGTAAACAAATAGTTCTAAGTCAAGTAGTGGGTTCACAAGCTTAGTTTAAAAACAGTTACTTTAAAAATATTTTTAAATTTGATTTATTTATTTTTTGAGATGATTGCAAAGGAATTTCAATTGAGTTTTTAAATAATTCTATAGTGTATTAATTTATTTTAATTACAAGCTAGAAGAGAGGTTCAAATGTGAACTACTTTGCCAATTTAATCCATAATAGGCATCATGGTCTTTGTTCACATTATGTAAACTGTTCAATAATTATAAAATGATCAATAATAACTTTTAGGAACTTTTTTTTATTTTATTTTAATAACCGAATATCCGGGCCAGTTTACATGCACCTCGACTAAATTTCGAAATCCTGAAATTAATGACTGGACAAATCTCCAGTGGCCCTGAAGTTTTGGGATGTTTGACCTTCTTGAGTTTCTAACCTGGTCTTGTGTGGTAATACCTTTGGTTACTTTTCAGCTTTGTTGAATGTTTACCTTACAATATTTTAAGTTTAGCAAGTTGGATATGAAGGTGTTGGAAATCATAAGAGGTGATGGATAGCAGTGTTTAACGTTAGAGGAGAAGGAAGTGAAGAGAAATGGGTGGACTGTGATGGGTAGCAAATGAGGGTCTATGATAGAGGGTTGTGAGTTGAGAAATAATTATATTTGTGAAGATGAGAAAATAAAGGGAATGAGTTGAGAGAAGGGAGGTGGTCAGCTGTGGAGATAAGGTGAACAAGCAAAGGTGGTATATTATGATTGTGGGGTAGAAAGGTGGATAGGGAGTGGAGACTGGGGCAAAGTCAATGGGAGTGAAGGTTTATTTGTTGTGAAACCACCTTTCAATAGATAATATGGTAGATTGTTATTAAGAGAAATTGGGAGAAATTAAAAATAAATTAAAATATTAGATTTTAAATTAACAAAATTAAAAATTTAAGATTTACCTTATTACAAGAGTCAAACTCTGAGAGGTTTTTTTTTTAATAATTTCTTTGAGAAATTATTATTATTATTATTTTCAATAGGACATTCTTTTTTTGGGCTAGAGACCACAATAGAAAAAAAAAATTATATATAAATATATATATATTCTTTAACGATCAAAAGAAAAAGTTTATATTTTAGAATATGAAAGTGCAATTTAGTCTGATCTGGTGCAATATCCCTTGACATGAGTCGGATATGGGTCAACCCAATTCACATGATCATTAAAGTGTAAATGCCATTAGAATTTAAATCAAAGTAAGAAAAATCTGATAGTTTAGGAATCCAATTGAGAGTTGCGGCCTTGTTTGGTTTGTTTTTCAGAAAAATTTTTAAGAAAAATTCTCTAGAAACAAATTTTTAAGAGCAATCAAATCAAACAAATTTTTTCAAAAAAAATCTCAAAATTTTGTTTGTTTACCTACTTTCTAAAATCACACATTCTCTCATATACATCAAATCAATCACTTTTTTTAAAACTCTCTCCCCAAAACAATTTTTCAAAATCATTTTTGAAAAAAGACAAACCAAACAAGTTTTCTTACTTTTTATCTAAAAAACTACTCTACAAACACAAATCAAACACACGTTATTTTTTTTAAAATTTTTTTTCCCTTTTAAGGTTAAATGATGAAAAAAGAAAAGAATTGTACTTTAAGAGTGAAATGTAAATTTTTTTCAAAAAATATGAGTCAAACCATATAAATGAAAAATATATTTTACCAATATAAAAACTACAATAATAAATGAATGATAGAAACAATGTAGCTACGAGCAACATTTGAGATTCATATAAGCCATGGGTCATTTATTGAATCACGTCTTTTAGTTGGGGGACCATTGCGAGTTCTTCTGTCTTTTTTTAAAGTTTAAAAAATATCAATGAATTAATTGTTCTTTCCCATGTGAAGAGCTTTAAAGTCTCAAGGTTTCAACCAAATCACACATGTAAATGAGGGCGAATTATTGTTGTCATAGTTTGAGATTTATGTCATTTTGATCATTAATATATTAATTATGATACATTTGATTATAAATTATAAATTTTATTTTAAATAAGGACAATTGAAAACACTATTTCTCTACTTCAAAGGTAAAATCGTTAATTTGATAAAATATAATTTAGTTTAACAAAATAAACTCTAAAAATTTATTTTTGATTTTTAAAAAATTATTTCTACCCACCAAAAATAAAATTATATAAAAATGATAAATCTTTTACATTTCTATTTTTTTTATTTAATTACCAAATTAATTGTTCGTATGTGTTTGGATAATGATTATGTAATGAATAGTTGTTTTTGTTGATATTTTTTGATGGTTATCATATAATATATGGTTGTATTTGTTGTTAACAGATATTTTTAGATGGTTATCACGTAATTGATAGTTGTTACGATTTTAATGTGTAATCGATATGTTTAATATATGAAGCGTTTTATTTTTAGATTTTTTTATTTAATGGATTGATTTAATAATGATATCAAAATTATCGTCATACCTGACTTTTGAAAAAATAAAAAATAATTTAATGAAAACAAATATAAAAAAAGTATTTAAAAAAAATACTTTTAAAAAAAAAAAAAAATTCACCAATTTATTTTTTAATTTGTTAGAAATTTTTTCTGAAAATAGATTCTTAAAACCAAATCAAATATAACTTTATAATAAAAAAAGTTCCAACATTATTCATTAAAAAAAATTATTATATTGCAAATAACATACAAATTAACCAATATAAAATAAATTTATGACGACTTTGCCTTTAAAATAAACTGTTTGCAAAGGAAGCATTTTTTAATGTCATTGTTTGGAATAAGATTCAAAATTTAAGGTTAAGTATATCACAATTAAAAAATCAAGGACCATAATAATACAAGTCTCAAATTACAGAGACTATTAGTATAATTTACCCTACAAATAAAAAACAAATAAAACAAATGATGTTCAATTTGAATTTGGATAATATACTTTGCCTCCTTTATGTCATATCATTTTTTCACTTTAATTTTTAATTTTTTTTCCCACCTTGACCCTCTAATTTTTGTTCAAAATAAGATTAGAAAATGTCACATATGACATGCAATATATATAGAAGGAACATCTCTATTGGTCATCTGAGGCCCTTCGCCAAATGAATTTTTGTGTATTCCTGAATTATCTAAAATACCCTCATATAATCGATTCTAAGAATTGATCTGCCTCCTGAAACTCATTAAATACATATTTACTTTCAAATTGAAATTTCAATTTTATGAATTCAACAGTGAAATTACTTTGCTTAAACATAGTAAAATTTCTAATTGAAGGGTAAAATATTGTAAGATTAAAGGCCAGAACCATACTTCAACATTAACACCATCTCAACACAAATTTATAAAAATAAAAAGTTTATGGTTTGAAGAAAATTTCGATTAAATTAACACATATATCTTTCATACTCAAGATAGTGAAATTTCTCTGTGTTAAACAAGTAAAAATTAGAATCAATGGTAAAAATTTTAAACTTAAAGACCAAAATATACTGCATCACTATTACCACCACAATACAAGTTTCCAAAAAGGAAATCTTCTTTGTTGGAGGAAAATTTTTAGTTTAATTAATGACTTTGGTCTTTGTTACTACAGAGAAATTTCTGGGACTTTGTTGATCGAAATTATATTTAAATTAGTAGTTTAGAGAAAATATCATTCTCTAAGTTTGTTTACTGAAATTACAGTTGGACTGTCATTATCATTGATTTAAAAATTTTACCTAAGAATTTGAGTTTGTTGAGATTTAAGGAATTTAATTAATTTCGCTGAGGTTGTAATTGTCATTCAAGGAATTTCATCAACTCAACTTGTTCATTTAGGAGGTAGAATGGAAGGAGCTACACAGGGGGGGTGGATTCTTGTTTTGAGACAAAGGGGTGGACATCGAAGAGGTCAAAGAAGAGGAGTGGTTGAGGATCGCACAAGCTCCTTCACTGTATTTGTAGATAAACTACCAAGATCAGTGAATCCGAAGGGGCTGTATCACATCTTCTCCCAGTTTGGAGTGGTGAATGATGTTTTTATCCCGCAAAAGAGAAGGAAGCTAACCAACATACGATTTGGGTTTGTAAGGTTTGCTTGCTCTGTAGCTGCAACAGTAGCTGTCCAGAAAGCAAATGGATTGTGGGTGGACGATATGGCAATAGAGGTGAAGTATGCAGCTTTTGGTAAGGAACAGATCCACAGACGAAGTGTTACAGATCCATTGCGTCCGCGAGCACCAATGTCCAATGGCTACCAAAAGGAAGGAACAAGCAGGGTAGGAGGATCTATAGTCCAAAAGTCATATGTACAAGCAGTGGTAGGACAAAATAAAGCTCACAATGACAGCCTTATTCTGAAGGTTGAGGAACTAGGGAACGGGTGGCTGTACGAGAGTGTAGTGGTTCGCTTGAAGACGGAGTATGCAAATGTCAACCTAAAGAAGGAACTTCAAGGGATAGGAATGGAAGATGTTCTGATCCGTGAGAGTGGAGGCCGTGATGTGGTGCTAACATTTAAATCTAAGAAATAAAAGGTATTAAAAATTTAGCCTATTAAGGAGCTAATTCTGGAGTGGTGCAAGGCTATTTTGGAAGGGAAAGATGGATTGGTCCTGGAACAAGAAAGGTGTGTATGGATAAGCTGCTATGGAATTCCATTAAACTTATGGAATAATATAAATCTGAGGAAAATCGGAGGGCTGTGGGGAAATTTCATATGCTTTGGTGGGGATAATGATCAGTCATTTACGTGTGCTAAGCTTAAGATCGCCACCAAATGCATGAAACCAATCAATAAGGTTTTAAAGCTGGAGTGCAAAGGTATCTTGTATCCAGTAAGAGTGTGTGAAGAACAGTTGGTGATGGTAAAAACCATGAATGTGGTCTGCAAGTGCCAGAAAGTTCAAATGCAGGAAGAGTTATGCAGTTCAAATGAACCAGTGGTACAGAGCCTGGGTAGGAGCAACAAAGGGGTGGAAGAGGGGGATGACCTGGAGGATGACTCAGATGTTGCATTGGTCCCTAGAGCTGAAGTGGAGGTAGGTTGTAAGGCACACGAGCAAAGCATGACCGAGGAGGTGGAGCAGGTGTGGGGTGAGAAGTGTGATACAGTAGTTGCAGAGTCTAGTGGTGGCGTGAGGGAGGCGACTAGGGATGAGGCATGCAGGGTCATGATGAGTGTTGGGAACTATGCAAATGAGTCTGTTGCAGGAACTAGCAAATGTTAGAATTCGGTTGACCAGGTTCTCACTCAAGGTTTTGTTAGAAGTTTAAGTGGGCCTATTATCAACAGGCCTGGGGTAGAAATTGAAGTGGTGTTGGGCCATAAGCAGAGGTTATATAAAGGCCATGGGCTCAACCAAGAGTACCGAGCCCATATCATGTCAAGAGGTCCGTATGTTACAATAAATGAAGGTTGTGGTGCTATTGGGCTGGGTGAAACCAATGAAGGCCGTGGACCTCTTGGGCTAGGTGAAATTAATGTAGGCTGTGGTACTGTTGGGCTGGGTGATACTAATGAAGGCTGTGGTACTATTGGGCTGGGCAAAATTAAGGAAGGCTGTGGTGCTCTTAGGCTAGGTACAAGAGAGTCAAGTGTTTCTGAAGCATAGGACCTGGAGTGTAGCTCCCAACCTGGAAAAAATAGAAAGGTAAGTAAGAAGTTTAGAACTTGCTCAGCTGCTTGTTATCAGTATCTGTAGACACCCCATTTTTGACCGTCCTCAAGACTTGGACGTCACTGATTGAACACTCAGTGATCACCCTTGTTTGTGTTCGTTTCGAGTTCCCAAAAGGCCTCGGCTGCGCGCCTTGCTTCAGGATCTCTTAACTCATCCGTTTGGTGTTTGGTTTTGCACCAAACACTTGTGTTCTTGGCTTGGAGGGTAGGGAATGGCTTGTTAGCCATCTCCATATCCCACCGGCCCTACCTTTGCCTCACCGGCCTCTCTTTGTTGCCATCGGCCATGGTTTCTTCATATCAATAGCCGGTCGGCATTATTTTTGGCCGACCGGCACTCCTTTTGGCTGGCCGGTGACCTCTTTTGCCGTCCGGTGTGACTCCTTTGCACCCTTGAGGCATGGTGCATGCCAGCTGGAATGCACCATCACTCCTCCCCGTGCGGCTTGTGGCTGTTTTGAACCTTTGAATCCCCTTTCCTTCTAGAAGCTTGCACCCTTTGGCCAAGCTTCTTGGGGAAGCTTGGCCAGCTGTCTTAGCTTCCTCTAGAAGCCAAGAACCATTTGCACCCTTTGCCTCTTTTGATATAGCTTCTTGGAGAAGCTTAGAACCCTTTTTTTGCCTATATAAGTCATCCTTCCTCTCCTTTGTCTAGGGTTGGAAATTTTTGATCAAGGAACCAGAAAATACATACATACATCTTATATATCATCCTCTCTCTCTATATCTCCCTCTCTCTCATCCTTAGTGTGTGTTTGGAAGCCTAAAAGTGCATTTTTACCTTACTTTTGCACTCACACACACACCATTACACCTTGCTCTGAGATTGAGGGGCATTGAGAGTTGTTTGTTGAGATTTTGGACTGATTTTGGTCAATAGAGGGTGGCTGGACCAACTATTCTTCAAGGGTTCTTCAAAGGTAATCACTTTACTCTAGTTTCCCTAATTTTGCATTGGCTTTTGGCCTATCTTGCTTTCTGTTTTAGACTTTGTGTATAACTGAAAAAAGCTTTGTATTTTCATGCTTAAGGCATCTCTTTGAGGTCACTTTGGCATTGGGGGTCGAACTCTCCCTCTTAGGCCTCTTTTAGCCTCTTTTGGTGCCCTTTTCTTTAAGCATTGTTGACTTTGTTGTATTGCTCTTTTCACCACTGAAATCCAGTGGATTTTTAGTGGTGAAGAAGATGGTTTGAGGTCTTGCATAGGGGAGGGACACCCCTCTCCCTTTGTCTCTCTTTTGTCCTCATGTTTGGCCCATAATGGTAGCATGCATGAGTAGTTGTCCTTGCCTCTATTTCAGGGGTTATTTGGGGTTTATTTGACATATCTTATCTCTATTCCATGCTGGTTTGTTGACTTTTTGCATGCATCATACACTTGCCTTGTATTCCCACCATTTTGCATAGAAATGCATCTAGCCATTAGACCATCATGCTTACATATTTTTGCCTAGCTTTGTGAAGATTTTGGTCATGATTTATCATGTTTAAGGTCTGTTGAGTGCTGGTTTGGTCGTATTTGATATGCTTTGTATGGCCCCTTTGTATTCTAGCATAATAGCATTGGGTGTGTGAGCCCTTAGTATGCATTGGCTATGCTATTTCAATGATTTGGAATCATTTAACATGTTATTTCAGTCCCTATGCCATGCTTATATGTCTACATTTATCATCTCTTTCATGCCTTGAAATGTTGGTCTTCTATGCCTTGAAATGTGCATTGTGAATGCCTGTGTGTTTGGGTCATTTGGAATGCCATGTGTGGGTTTTCGGGAGCTCATTTCACATGTTAAAAATCTGTTTTGGTTTCTTGGTTCATGCCATGAGTGGCCTCGTTAGTGGCAGTAAAGTGCTCCATTTTGTGCCTTAGTCCTTGGGCCTAGTGGCATGCTTGTTTGCATGAATATTTGTCCACTGTTTTGAGCATTTTTGGTCGCTGTTTTGGGTGGGCTGAGGTCTGCCCTTTGTGTTTTGAATCCACCATTGCATGATCATGTTGCATTGGATTCATGCCTGTATGGTATCATACTTGCATGATTGCACATTATTGACTAGTTGCATTTCATGTCTTAACTCACATGTTAGAGTGCATTGCATTGCATCTTGCATGCCTAGCATTGTGCATTTGCATGTTTAGTATACAACACATTTTGGCATGTTTGTTTACATAGCCATGTTGCATAACTTAAGCCATATTGCATATATGCATTACATTGTTTGGTTCGGGGTGTCAAACCAAACTTGAAGAGTGAAGGGTGTTTGTACTTCAAGTGACAAAACACATCTCAACCCTCGGTCACTGAGGCCCTTAACTTTGACATGATAGGGTCTTGGTCCTCATTTGTGTGTTGCATGCATTTTACATTGAATGGCAAGCTTGGTCTCTTAGGCTATCATGCATAATTTGTGGCCCAAGGATCGAGGGCCATGCTTTCCTGAGTTCAATACATGATAGGGAACATGACCATGCTTACATGTGTTTGAAATTCTATGCCATACGCTGCCTGTCCTCTGTTGCTGTCAAAACTGTTTTCTGCAGGAAGTTTTTGCCGACCGGCAACATTTAGTGCCGACCGGCCATTGGTGAATGGCCGATAACTTCATCAGTAGCCGATGTCATTTTACCATGGCCGGTGGTCATTCCCCTCAGCCGATGGTGTTCTGCAGTGTTCATAGAAGACACCCTGGGACTTTGGAAGTTTTCAGAGAAGCAAGGCAGTGAAAACAGAGGCAGTAGTGCTATGGCTATGGGTTTCCGGGCAAGATGGATCGAGCATGCATCATTCGCACATCCCGAGGCAGGGCTGCGGCCATCTCTATTCTGCATTTAATTTGTTTAAATTAGAGGGTCTGTAATAATTAATTAGCTAAGATAAGTAATTCATTATTCAGTTTGTAATATTCTTTTGGACCCTCCGAGTGAGAGCAATCGTGTAATAAGTGTACGTGCGTGTATGTATGTCTTCCAACCCCACGTCTTTTTTCCCTTTTATTTACCTGCTTATGATGGTAGACTAGGGCATATTTAAATTAGCATACCTTATGCTATGCATGCGTGCATCCATACATTTGTCTTACATGCATCGGGTTCGGCACATCATGCTAACTGCACTTGTATTTCAATTCCAAATTGAATACATGTTAGTTGTAGCATTTCACATGCCATGTTTAGAATAGCCGAGCCTGTCTAGATTGCATCTTTGCATGTGTTGCATTAGCCATTCTAAACATGAACTAGGATCATGCATATGATTACTAACTAGTTTCTGTTGTTTTGGCTTGGAGTACTAGGTAAGCTTTTATGCTTTAGCATATCGCATGCGTGTGAATGTTGCCATAATAGCATGATTACCATGAGGCTAGATGCTTACATGATATAATTGCCTGAATGCCTGTGGGTGAAGGTTAGATTGTTTGAGTTGGAACAACTCGTTGAAATCTGTATTTTAGCCTACTTGCGAGTAGCAAACCATTTTCCAAACAAACGGATATGAAATGTTTTGTTCTAATCTGGGCGATTTGGTCTATACTTGTTTGCTGTGCGTACAACATAGTAATTCTAGGCTAATAATCGGAACAAGAATACATAACGTTTTCAAAACAAGATATCACGGTTAGCAGAGGCCGGTCTTTGGACCGGGCGAGAGAGGGTGCTCGTAGCTGACCTTCCTCAATCGTACCCAAGTTCCCGAGCCGAGGCAACTTTGGTGATGACGGACACGTGGCCTTTGGCACCGAGTCAGGGTTTCCTAAATTTCCCCATTAAAAAAATATTTAGGTGGCGACTCTGTATCTGGCAAAGCAGTCCATGTTTGGCACTTCTTTCAAAATCTGTTTTTCTCAAAATGATTTGCCGGATTTGGACTCTTTGGTTCAGATTTAGAACCGTGATGACAAAAGGGAGTCCGAACTGTAGCGGAGTTCCCTCGCGGGCGTTGTTACAGTATCCAACGAAGGGATCCTTCAGGTTCCTAAGGAAGTATGCTCAAAGAGGGGCTTCAACTAGCAAGGCAGCCACAAAGGGTGCAGTCCAGAAAGCAGCTGGTCCAGCAACCTCCTTATCAACCTCTACCAATATTGGGGCTGATAGTGGGAGACTTCTTCTCAAGGAAGCCCAAGCAACGATGGCAATGGGAGAACTTTTGGGTGTAAAGTTCAGTATGAAGGAGGATGTTGTGCTTGATAAAATAATTGAGCTTGAGGAAAAGGATCAAGGTAGAATTGGAAGGGGAGCTTCAGCTGGGTTATGAAGGATATCTGCTGGGGGACTGTTAAGGTGTATGAATATGTTTGTTATGAAGATATTATCTTGGAACATCAGAGGGCTGGGGAAAAAAGGGAAGCAAAGCAAGCTCAGGAAGCTTTTTCAGGAAAGGAATGTGGACATGGTGCTCCTTCAAGAAACAAAAAAATCTGAAATCTCTGAAGCAGAAATAAAATCCATGTGGGTTAGAGACAAAGTAGAATTAGCAACAGGAGATTTCTTCTTCTGTCAGGTACATTTTTTCACTCCTTTGAGTGTGTTATTTTAAATATCTATGCACCGAATGATGTGGGCTTAAGAGGAAAGCTATGGGAGAGTTTAGTAAAGCTAAAGGAGGAATTTCCTAAGCCATGGTGCATGGGTGGGGACTTCAATGAGATAACAAACATTGGTGAAAGAAAAAGGTGTTGTAGAAGGGATAAGGGCATGAGGGAATTGAATGAGTTCATCAATAAATGCGAAGTATCTGATTTGCCTTTAATAGGAAGGAAGTATACCTGGTGCAACTCATGTGAAGGTGAAAAGTGGAGTCGAATTGACAGAGTTTTAGTAGATTCGAAATGGTTAGAGTCTTTCAAGTTAAAATTATGGAGGTTGCCAAGACTGATGTCTGACCACAGTCCTCTGTTACTAATGGAAGATGAAAGGGACTGGGGCCCTAAACCCTTCAGGGTCCAGAATGCATGGTTCCTACATAAAAACCTTCACTCTTTTTCGGAAAACAGTTGGAAAGAGGCCAGAATACATGGTTGGGCTGGTTTTGTCTTGTTAAATAAATTGAAGTCTTTGAAGGCAGGACTAAAAAAATGGAATGTGGAGGTATTTGGTAATGTACTGAATAATCTAAAAGCAGCTGAGAGTGAACTACACAACTTGGATATTGTTGCTGAGAATAGAGACCTTGATGAGCCCGAAAAAACAAGAAGAATGGAGGTGAGAGGAGATGTGTGGCGGTTGAGCAAGATGGTGGAGAGACTATGGTTCCAAAAGTCAAGGTTAAATTGGGCTTTAAATGGTGATAAGAACACAAGGTTTTTTCATGTTATGACTAAATGTAGACAAATAAGAAATGAAATTAATTCAATTACAGAGGGGGAGGTGATGTATGATGATCCTGGTCAAGTGAAGAAAAGAGTGTTTGAGTTCTTCAAAACACTCTTTTCCCTGAGGAGTTGGTTGGGAGACCTGAATTAGGAGGCTCATTCAAATCAGTGCAAGGATCCAATGGGTTTGTAAGGTTGGAGGCAGAATTCTCAGAAGCAGAAATTAAATCTGCTGTGATGGATTGTGATGGTAACAAAGCGCCAGGGCCAGATGGTTTTAACATGGGGTGTTTTCAGAAATTCTGGAAGGTGATGAAGGGTGAAGTCATTAATTTTGTGAATGAGTTCCATAAGAATGGAAGGCTGGTAAAGGGTATAAACAGTTCCTTTATAACCCTAGTACCCAAAAAGGAGAATCCATAAGCTTGGTGGGTTCAAGCTATAAGATCATAGCAAAGCTCTTGGCTCACAGGTTAAAACTAGTGATGCCTCACATTATTAGTGAAACACAGTCAGCTTTTTTATCTGGTAGGAATATTTTGGATGGGGTGTTAATTGCTAATGAGGTTGTTGAGGGGTGGAAAAAGGCAAAAAAGAAGGGCATAATTATAAAATTGGATTTTGAGAAGGCATACGACTCCGTCAATTGGGAATTTTTGTTCTCCATGATCTCTAAGTTTGGGTTTGGTGCTAAATGGTCTAGCTGGGTGAATGAGTGTGTTACCTCGGCTAGGGTCTCTGTGCTTGTCAATGGGTCTCCCACTGAAGAGTTCAGCCCTCAAAGGGGCTTAAGGCAAGGTGATCCCTTGTCCCTTTTCTTGTTCAACATAGTTGCTGAAGGTTTACATATTTTGTTATCTAGAGCCCAGGATCTAGGTTTGATCAAGGGTGTGAAAGTGGGCTCAAATGGGGTAGTCTTATCTCACCTTCAATTTGCAGATGATTCTATTTTATTCTGTGAAGCAGATATTGTAGAGGTGAGCCATGTGAAAAGAGTGTTGAGGTGTTTTGAATTAATGTCAGGGTTAAGAATTAATTACCACAAAAGTATTGTGTGTGGGGTGGGGGTCTCGGATGAAACAATGCTTAGATGTGCTTCAGTGCTGAATTGTAAGTTGAAGTCCTTGCCTCTCACTTACCTCGGGCTACCACTTGGGGCTAATCCTAGAAAGAAATCCACTTGGAAACCAGTGCTAGATAAAGTCAGAGGTAGGCTGGCTGGGTGGAAAAGGAAATTACTATCATTTGCTGGGAGGTTGACACTTGTCAAAGCTGTGACATCCTCACTACCAGTGTATTATCTGTCCCTGTTTAGATTACCTGAAGGGGTGGTTAAAGAATTTGAGAGGCTTCAGGCTTCATTTCTGTGGGGTGGCTCACCTCTAAGAAGAAAGATTCACATGGTTCGATGGGAGGATCTATGTAAAAGTGTGGAGCAAGGAGGGCTAGGCATTAGGAAGGTACGTGATGTTAATAAGTGCTTATCGCTAAAATGGTGGTGGAGGTTTGGTTGTGAATATGGGGCCTTGTGGAAGAAGATCATCTGTAGCAGGTATAAATTGGAGGAGGGTAGTTGGCTGCCATCCTTTGTTGCTAGTAGTAATTATTCAGTTATATGGAGGGGAATCATAACAATTGATGTTCAGTCCACCAGTTTACAACAGATCTTTTTAAATAATTACCAGTTGAAGGTTGGTGATGGTAGAAGAATTAATTTTTGGAAGGATAAATGGTGTAATCACATTTCCTTTAGGCCCCGTTTGTTTTAGGTGAAAGAGAGGGTATTGGGATTACTAATACCAAGGTATTAGTAAAGCCTTGTTTGTTTTGGGAGAAGGCCTTGGGACTATTAGTCCCTTGGTATTACTAATACCCTTGGAGAGGGGATTGGTAAGGAGGAGGTAGAGATGGTATTAGAAAAATAGTGAGGGGATTAGAAATTTTTTTATTTTTTATATATTAGAAATTTTTTTTTAAATATAATTTTTAATTTTTTATATTTTTTTATTTGTTTTATTATTTTATATAAAAATAATTTAACAATTCCTCATTACTAATCCCCTCACTATCAATCCCCTCACTACTAATCCCCTCACTATCAATCCCCTCACTAACAATCCCATCACTATTAATCCCCTCACTATCAATCCCCTCCATTCTATCTCCAAAAACAAACAGGGCCTTAAAGATGAGTTCCCTAGTCTCTATAGGCTATTCTTGGAGACATGTGCTACATTGAAAGATATTTATGACAGGAAAGATGCAGTAGGTGTGTGGACCCTAGCTTTCAGAAGAGAGTTGTATGACTGGGAAGAGACTCAGTTGCAGAACCTTCTTAACCAATTAGTAGCAGGTCCTGTGCTAAGGCCTGATCAAGTGGATAGGCCTGAGTGGTCAGCCTCTAATACTGGTGACTTTTCTGTAGCTTCCTTGTATAAGTTTGTGGTTGGTACCTTTGATCCAAACCTCAATGTTAGTAAGTTGGTGTGGTTAAAGTTTCTTCCTCCTAAGGTGCAAGTTTTTTGGTGGATGGCCTGGAAGAGGAGGATCAAGACAAAGGAGTTTCTTCAAAGGCTAGGGATCCTGAATGTGAATGGGTCCACTCTGTGTAATCAGTGTGTGTTCTGTAAGAGGGAGGTGGAATCTGTGAATCATGTTCTAGTAAGCTGCCCTTTTGTATGGAGTATCTGGTCTCATATGTTGAATTGGTGGGGAACCCAAGGAGCTTTACCAGGTGCTGTGGACCAACTGTTATTATGATGGGCAGGTGAACAAGTGAAGAAGAGGGAAAGGAAAATATGGAGTGCTATTCCTCTAGCTGTATTTTGGTCCGTCTGGAAGCTTAGAAATGAATGCATCTTCAGATCATCTACTCCAAGCAGAGTGGAAGTGTGTGAGCTGATTAAGACCAGAGTAGGCCTGTGGTTGATGCCACATCTAAAGGATTTTAATTTCTCAATCACTGACTTTATCTTTAACTTCCCTCAGATTCGGGTGTGCTTGGGTGGTGCTGTGTAGCAGCTGAAGTCCTGCAGCTGTGGGTTGCTGGTCTGTGTTGTGTAGTGTGATCTGTTAGTGTTGTGTAGTGTGATCTGTTAGTGTTGTGTGGTGATCTGTGGGTTGCTGGTCTGTGGTGTGACTTGCCTCTCTGATTTGCTGCTGTCCTGTGGCTGCTGTTGGTGTCTTTGAACTCAGGCATCTGAAATCTACTGCTATCTGCACTCGGTGGATCTGATGGGGTTTGTGGTGTTGGCTTCCTAATGTTAATATAATTAGTTGGGCTCAGGTCATTCATTAGCAAGTAACAAGAAAGGATGTGAACTATGCCTTCTGGTTCTGCCTTCACCAGAAGTGTATGCTAGGCTGTTTTATTGTAAGGCTGGGTTTTGGGTTGATCAGAATATGGAAGGCTGGTTTAGTTGTCAAGGCTGCAGTCTAGTTTGTGGTGGTATGCTCCTTGTCTGATCTGGTTGCTGTGTTTTATGAGGATGAATTGGGGAGTTTTGGTGCCGCTGGTGTATGCTGGTAGGCTTGTGCTACTGGTCTTGCTTCTGATTCTGTCTTGTGTGAGTAGCAGATCCAGGGCTGCTCTGTTGTGCTTGGCTGTTTATGTTTTGTTGTATGGGATGGAGAATACATTTGAGTTCTGTTTTGTCTGGACTGTTGCTCTATCTGCAGTGGCTGGTGGTCTATCTATGGTTGGTCTATCTGTTGGAATTGCAGCAGCTTTTGCAGTGATACAGTGGGTGTTATTTTGGTCTGGGGGGCTTTTGTATTGCTGCAGTATCTAGTGGTGTTTTGCCTCTTGTCTTTTTTTTCTATTTTGGTCGGTTGGTTGCTCACCAACCTAGGTGGCGCTAGCAAATGATAAGATGAGCTCCTTTGTGCCAACCTGGTTGGGATGATTGAGCTCATTGTGATGCTTTTGCGCTCGCCTTTCTTTATTGATGTTTTTTATCTTGTACTTGTACTATAATTTCATCAATAAAGTTTCTTTGTTTTGCCGATCAAAAAAAAAAAAAACTCAACTTGTTCATTTATCGCTTGGGTTAGACAAATTTCATTGAATTTAATACAAATTCAATCAAGTCAGTGAAATAATATAATTAGTGACATATAAATTATCAAATGTAGATGAAACTTAAAAGAACTCAATGTAATATGTGTTCATTACTAATATTTTCTATTGTTGACATGCACAGATACAGAAAAGAGAAAAATAACTAGGAAGGAAAATAAATATAAACTTTGTCCAAGACCAAAAGCAGGTAAGAAGACATTACCGAGAAACTTCTCTTACAAAGTTTTCACATAGAATTTTCTCTTTCTTAATAAACAATCTATTTAAATTCTCTACCATAGAAAATTTTCTAGCAAAGAAATTTCACAATAGAGAAGGGAATTTCTCTAATTTAATTTTCTTGTGTTTTACATTATAATAAATAAGAGAAATTTCTTTGATCTAAATTTTATTCAAAACGAAAAAATTAAATAAATGTACAAATAAAGAATCCTAATTCAATTTTCAATGCAAAAAAAAATTCTATCCTATAATTTACTTACTAATGAACAATTTCAATATATATACACAATCAGCCAAAATATATGAATAATTTACACAAAGAAGTTTCTCTGATCTAAAGTTTACTTGTGACAAAAAAAAGAAAAAAGAAAAAAAATTTCAATGCATTAGAAAATCAACAAGCCTGATACATTATCCAACACAAAGAAATTTCTGTCCTTTATGAAATCAATACAAAAACCAATCAACTTAATTTTTAACTGTTGGAAATTGGATCGAATTTGATCCGACCTATTACCCATGGAGCTTCACATGAGTTATTGATAATTCACATATTTAATAAATAAGATAATTAAGAGGTTATCTTTTAGGAGATGTTTGAGTTGTGGGAGACTACAAGGAGAGAATCTCTATATATTTGATATAGAGAAAAACAATTATATGCATTGTTTTGTGAGTTTACTCGAAGAAAATTTCCTGCAGAAAAATTTCTCTTTGTTCTTCTAGGAATTTGGAGTGTGGATATAATATTGAGAAACTCTGGTAGCTTCTCAATTGATGGAGGGTTTTTTAGATGAGGTTCGTAATTCAAGCATCCGATCTAAACCGTTTCCGCTTCAAGTAATATAATTACATGCATCTTTTCCTTCATTCGTATCAAAGCTATAACATTGCTTGCCATAGATTAGTCTTGTTCATGTTTAACCAATATTATTTGTTTTAATATTGTTGAATATTATGGCATGTTCAAAAGGTTTTTGGAAAAACCTAGTTTTTATAAAATTCCATTACAACAGATTTTTTTAACTCAAATATCAGTATAAAAAATTTCTTTTTCAGTGATTGAAATTTAAATATTTTGAAAGTACTCTTCGTGAGCTTTCCATCCATATGGGCTGTTTTGAGAACTTAGTTAAAAGTCAATTTTTTATTTTTAACCTATTTTGGCTCACATCACCTTTCTACTTTTTTACACGTTTTTTTCAAAAAAAAAAAAATGATAAAATCAGCTTTTAACCAACTTTTCAAAACAAGCCAAAATTGGCTTTAATCGGAGTTAAATTGAAAAAGTTATGGCCTTTCAAAGTTTTTGGGGTCAAAATGTCTGTTTTTGAGAAATTTTGGAAAAACCAGAGATTCTAGAAAGTCAGTGGAGGATGTAAGCATGATGTCAGCAGGTGTGGCTTAGACCGGCTTGGTGCAGCTCGGTGCGATTCTACAATCGGCCCAAATGACGTTAGGCCTATGCATGCGGTTGACGTTAGTGATACGTAATGAGTGTGCCAAGTGGCGTGCGTGTGAGTGTCACATGTGCAGAGCAGCAACACGACATGTGAGCGCGTGAATGCCTTTTTCGAGGCGCGTGTGCTACACGCACAGCACATGGGTGTACTTTACTGCATGTTCTATTTTTTTGTGTAATCTGTTTGGTACACTATTTTCAAAATTAATTTATTTTGATTTTTCTTTGGATATTCTCACATGTTTCTATAGATTTTAATTTTGAAATTAAAAAATAAATAAATAATTGAAAATTATAGAAAAATTAGAAAAAAATTATGGATTTTTTGTTTTTGTTTTTATCAATAACCGTGCATAATTGTGGAATTAATTTATTAATTGTTTAATAGATATTAGTTGAGAACTAATATATGTTTTTGAGTCCTAGATCGTCTTGACTATATTCTTTTCCTTAGTAGAAATTGTAATTTGACCTCTGTCCTTTGGCCATTTATTTATTGTTGATGTATGTTTGGATAGATGGAGGTAATGTTGGTAATTTTATTGCAAACATGTTTATTTATTTATTTTTGTATTGTTAGAGGCAGACTCCACAAATGTATTAGTGAAGTGGCATTCCCATGTTATATATATATATATATTATTAGAATCAATATATTAGGACTCTTTTGGGTTGTAATTATTATTTATTTTTTGGTTGTATTTTTCCATAGCCATATAAAAGAATGTGTTTCACTGTCACCAATACTTTTCAAGGTTGTCTTAACATGTTGCACCATATTACCAACAGGGCTTCAAGTGAAGCCCACACACAAAATTGTATGATGCATTTTTGGACTTATATATATTGTGCATGGTTTAATGTTATGGATTTGAGAGATGTTTTTGCCTCTTAAATATTTTTTTTCAAAATTAATTGGATGCCATATTTTAGCTCACATAGGGAGAGATGATTATGAGCTTAGTGAAATTTTTGATCTCTCTATGCAATACCAATTGTGTTTTGGGGAATAAAATTTTAAAACTGTGCTAATGTCAAACCCTGTGAAATCAATGTAGTGAAATGACCTCTAAGAATGCTGTCATTGACCTCACCAAAGATGAAATTCAACATTTGTTTAAGGAACAAGAAGTCATAGAAAAATTGACCATCCTTAAGATCCGATCTAAAGAAATGACCACTGTCCGACATTGTCATAACACGGAGACCCATCAGAATTGGGTCAAGGGAGATCGATGTGAGCACTATACTATGCTTAGTAGCATGCACAATGATCTCACAGGGGAGTTTGAGACAAACTCCATTACTCATGACATGTGAAATCAACTGAATATTACCTATGAGACTACGTCTGTAACTGAGCTGTATGCTCTTATTTTGAAATTTGAGCAATTTGGACTTGAAGCGGAGTGCCTAAGGTCGCATCGCAACATTGTCCTTGTCTCCTAAGCAGGGCAGCGTCAAGCATTTAGGCCTAAGTGTAATAGACAAGGAAAATGTGGTGGTATAGCTGGTAACCTTGGTCTTAAGAGAGGTAATGTGGGGAAGCGCCGTCGAGGCAAGCGCGTTGGAAACAAAAACAAGATCAAAGTCAAGTGCTATAATGGTGGAAAGTGAGGTCACTTTGCTCTGGAATGCCTTGATTCAAAGAAAGCAGACCTCTCACTTAACTCATTAAATACTTGTGTTTGTTCATATGTATGTATTGCTAATTCTCTCCATTGTCAGATTGTAGAACTTAGAAGCAACCCGCCGCATAGTCAAAGAAAGAGTTGAGTTAGTGGATTATAGAAAGATACATATAGGCAAGCAGTACTTTACTTTGGGTAATGGAACTTGAGAGGATCTCCTTGGTGTTGGTTCTTATTAGCTCAAATCGAGTCCGAGGCGCATTTTATTCCTACATGATGTGCTTTATTTACTTGGTATCTAATGTAATTTTTATCAGTTATTACTATGCTAGGATTTGGTTTTGAGTGATAGTCAGTTGGATTTTTATTTTGAATAAAGGGTTAGTAAGGACAAGATTTTCTTTCCAATGGTTTATTTATGCTAGATTTGGATTTTTTTCCTCGTATTCTTATGTGTCTTGTGATAATGATACATTAAAATTTTGTTGATTGGTATGCTAGACTTGGTCACATAGGAATAGATAGAATGACTAAACTAACTAAGGAATGCTTGTGGAGCATCTTACTAATGTAAGTCTTCTTGTGTGTAAGCTTTGTTCAGCAAGAAAGGCCTGTAGGAAGCCTTTTGGAAAGACACTTACCGCTCTATATCCTCTAGAGTTGGTCCACTCTGACATTTGTGAACCTATATATGTTAAGGCACACCATGGCGCTTCTTATTCCTTACATTTATTGATGACTATTCACGGTTCAATTATGTGTACTTGATCTCACATCGCTTTTAGGTATAAGATTGCTTCAAGTGCTTTATTACATTGGTTGAGAATCAGACAAACAGGAAATTGAGCATCCTTCGAATGGATCGACGGCATGAATATTTATCACATCAGCTATACGAGAAAAATAGGATATGTAGGCAGTTAATGATTTTAGACACTTCGCAACAAAATGATGTAGCGGAGAGACGAAATCGCACTTTTGCTTGAAATGGTTAGATCGATGATGGTGCAAGTCAACCTTCCTATATCTTTTCAAAGGGATGCTCTTATGACTACTACCTACATCCTTAACCGTGTGCCTTAAAGTTAGTTCCAACGACTCTATATGCATTATGGAAAGATGTAAAAAAAACTTGATTTGGAGCATTTGCGGGTTTAAAGTTGTGCGGGTTTTATTTATAGTACTTCTCATAAGCATGGGAAATTAGTCCCTAGAGGAAATAAACAAATGTTTATTAGATATTCAGAATGCTAAAGGGTTATGTGAACATCCGTATAATGGAATGACTGAAAGTGAGTCATGAGATGTCAATTTCATTGAGAATGAATTTTCTAATATTGGTGAAGTAAAGAAAGATCTTGTGCTATTTGAGTTGTAGAAGTCTGAGGAAGTCACACCATCTTTTGGCGATGGTGGAGAATTAGAGACTCATCCTGAAATCGCCAAAGATAGTGGGAGTAATTTACCATCTAGTGGGAGTGTTTCACTAGAAAATGACTTAATAAGGATCCTAGTTATGTAGAGGTAAACGTGGAATCATTCATCGTCATCTTATGAGATTGAAAGGAAATCTTTCATGTGTGCTTTTTTGGATCTTGGTGAAAGCCTACTTCATGTGAGGAAGCGTTAGTTTCACTAAATACTAGTGAGTGGATGACTGCTATGAAGGATGAAAATGAGTTCTATGGCTTGGAACCAAGTTTGGGAGTTAGTTGACTATCCACCTAGGCGTAAGACCATTGGCAACAAGTGGGTCATAAAAGTTAAGGGCAAGGCTGATGGGTCAAAAGTCTGTCTCATGGCGAAGGGCTATACCCAAAGAGAGGGTATAAACATTCTCCTCTGTGGTGAGATTTCCCTCATTCGCCTAATTCTAGCTATTGTATGCACGTTTGGATTTAGAACTTTTCCAAATGCTTGTTACGACTACATTTCTCAATGTAGAACTGGACGAGGAGATCTATGGAGATCTATGGAGATCAACTAGTAGGCTTTGAGGTCAATGGACAAGAGCGCTAAGCATGCTGTCTTAAATGTTTCATTTATGGCCTAAAGTAATCGTCTAGATTATGGTATTTTAGATTTCTTAAAAGCCATCGTTTTGACTGGGATTGAGATGATGGATGAAGACCATTATATCATTGTATGTTGATGATATATTGTTAGCTGGAAATAACATGGACATGATTGTCGCCACTAAGAAGTGGTTGTCCTCTACTTTTGAAATAAAAGACATGTGAGAGGCAAATTATGTGCTCAGAGTTAAGATCCTGAGAGATCATTCTAAGAGACTTCTCTGTTTGTCTTAAGAGACTTATTACATTAAGGAGATCTTAGAGCGATTTCGAATGCACTATTTCAAACCCATCGACACTCCGATTGAGAAGGGACGTAATTTTAACATTGACTTTTACATTAAAAATTGATGAGGAAAAGAAACAAATGGCAAAGGTTCCTTATGCGAGTATAGTTGGTAGTTTGATGTACGCTATAGTGTGTACTCGACCGGACATATGCTTTGTTGTGGATGTGGTCAGCTGTTCCTAGAGTAACACGTGACTTGTTCACTAACAAGCAGTGAAGTGGATATTTTTTCCATCTTTGTCCATGATGGAGTTAAAGTACATTGCTTGTACAGCAACAACATTGGAGGCTATTTGGTTGAAAAGATTCCTATAGCGCCTTGGAATGATGGCTCTTGCAAATGAAGTCGTTATGATCCATATTAAAAGTATGGCAACTTTGGCGTATTCTAGGGATTCTAAGTGTCTTAGTAGAACCAAACATATCGACATTCGTTTCTTTATTTGAGGTGTGATTGCTCAAAGGGAGGTAGTTATAACAATCCCGATTTATGATTAACTATTAAACCATGATTAAGCATGCCTAATAAATAATTAAGAGGAAGTTCTACATTAATTGCATGTGTATTGTATTATATGTGTTTATATCTGTTTAGCATAGGAAGATCTGTCTGTGTTTCTGTTTCATTATGTGAATTGAATGCCTTATCGGCATCTAATCACGAAATTGATTTAGTTTATGTGTTATTTGAAATTTTTAGAAAATTATGGTAGGTTTAATTGAAATTCGATTCCGAACCAAAATAATTAGAATAAAGTAATTACGAATTTCTTAGCTTAATTAAGAATTAATTAGAGCTTCTATTTAGGCTTATATAAGGCTATTGATGACTCAATAACATTCATCTTCATTTCTTTAAGAGCAAAACGTGGGAGAGAGAGAGTTTAAGTGTAGGAGCTTGAGTTCAAGAGAAAGGGAGATTGAATTGAGAAGAAATTTGGAGCATTTGACTTGTGAGCTTAACCAACTTAGCATCTAAGCATAATTGATCATTTAAGGTAAGAATTCAACCTTTTAGCCTTGTAATTGAGTCACTTAGCACATGAATTTAAAGAATTAAGTTGAGTAATTCAAGAATTGAGTTGATGGAATAGAAAGAAAGATCATATCATGGATGTATGCATTTTAATCCCATTTTGAGTTTAAATTTCAACTAACTCTCACATGCATGAGGTTTTGGTAGAAGGATTTTTCATGTTTTTACACTTTTCGCTCCATGAATTTATGTTTTTGAGAAAAAGAGATTTCAATTCTATACATGCATGTTATGTTTCAAAGTTTTGAGTTTTGTTTTGTACAATTGGCAAAGCTTTTGGGCTTGATTTTGCGAAATGGTTTGTAATTCTTCACATACTATGAGTTTCTCAATGTTTTACCAAGTTTTGGCCCAAAAGGATGTGTTTTGAAGCTTTGAAATTTAGTTTTGAACTTGGGAAGCAAATTTGGAAATTCCAGAATTCGGCATCACCGCTCGAGCGACAGATGTTGTGCTCGAGCGACCACCTTTTGTTTTGTGCTCCCGCTCGAGCGAAGAAGTCTAAGCTCGAGTGTAAAATTCATGCTCTCAAAAGTTTTACAAATTTTTGCAGACCGCTCAAGCGACCGAAGTTGCGCTTGAGCGGAGACCCTTTTTACTCAATCTCTGGCTCGAGCATCCTTCGAGCGGAAAAATCAAGTAACTAGTGCTTTTGCAGACTTTGCAGACCGCTTGAGCAACCGAAGTAGCGGACTGCCCTGTTTTTGAAAATTTGACTAGGTGTTTCAATTTACATTTTGGCATCCTCATTGCATCTTAGACATTCCTAAGCCGTAATTAAGACATAATAATGACAATAAGGATTTGAAACACACTAAGATAGAAAATGAATGAGTTATGTGTTTTCTGGGCCTGAGTTCAATGTGCATTTGTTATATGTTTGTATAGGTCACACGCCATAGGCTATCCGATTTGTCTGCTCTGTCCATTTTGCTATCGGAGCTATCTATGAGTAATACTCTGTAAAGCTATGTTTGACTATAAGTATTTTCAGAATGATAAGATATAATCTGTTTATGAACTGTTATTTTATGAATATTGAATGAATGTTAGATTTTTTGAAATATATTTGCGGCATCCTTAGTTCACATGGCCCTCTCCCGGGAAAAACAATACCGTGGCATATGTTTATATGACCCTCACACGGGGAGAAACAATACCGTGGCATATGTTTATATGGCCCTTGCTCATGGAAAACAATACTGTGGCTTATGATCATATGGCCTTTACCCGGGGGAAATAATACCATGGCTAGTTGTGCACAAGATATGGACCATTAGGGTCGTCGGTACCGACTATGCATACGGATCCCAAGACCAAGATGATATGATAGCTAATGGATGTACCACATATAACTACTTATGACATTTGGTTACTTATATGAATCTGAATCTGTTTCTGATATGAACTCTGATTCTTGAAATTGTTTGGACATCATTCATAAATCCTTTACTCTGTTATTATTCACTAGGCTCCAGCTCACCGTATTATTATGTATGTATGTAGGTGACCAGGCGCGTGACCAGACTCAAAATTGTTGGCCTGGAGTTCCATTTTGTCAACTAGCCATAGTGCCTTCCGAGGAGGTTCCCATTTACAGTGGTCAAGTTTTTGTGAATCATGTTAAAGATCTTTTGTATTTCTTTTGTTAGTTGAACAAGCCTTTTGTTTGTTTGTATGTATGAATGGTGACGTGGGTATGACGTCTTGATTATGTAAATTAAGTTTTTAAATTTTCAGTCCCATGTATGTCTACACAGCTCTATGGACATTATATGTTTGTATTTGCTTTCGCTAGCCCCTGTATGTTATTTATTTGTTCAAAGGCCTTTGGTAATCCTAGGATTACTAGCCGGTTACGACACTAAACCTATAGTGGCGAGTTTAGGTCATGACAGAGTGGTATCAGAGCGTGTGTTCTACCACACACACGAGTCCATATGAGGTATAAGATGTCCTAGTAAGACTTAGGGACATTACATCTGCATGTGTGAGTGTGTGTGTGAATTATCTGGACATATTTGAACTAAAGTAAAATGACATGAACATCTTTGAATTGAACATGAACATTGAGGACCAACAAAGAATTATTTGCTCATGTTTATTTGTGCTCTGTTTACCTATAGCAAATGGAAAATCCAAGAAATAATGGTACAGTCGAGTCCTCCGAGGCTAGAATGAATCAAATGAAATGAATGCTTGAAGTTTTGGCGAAAGTAATGATGCAACAACAAAGACTATAACCTTTACCTCCTCCGCCCTCTCCAGTCCAAGAAGAACTAGTAAACAATGACATCATCAGCTTGACTCAGAAATTCTATAAGATGAAGCCACCAACTTTCTTGGGTGGAATTGAACCTATAAAGGCTGAAACGTAGATGCTAGAAACTGAAAAGTTATTTAAAGTCTTTCCATGTACCGAGACTCATAAAGTTTTGTTGGCCATTTACACCTTAAATGACGAAGCTCGACGTTGGTGGATGCTTGTCCATGATAGCAACGGGACTTTGACTTGGGATCAATTCAAAGAGATTTTCTATGAGAAATGCTTCCCTCAGTGTTTCTGAGATAGAAAAGTGTTTGAATTTCAAGAGCTTAAGTAAGGCAGCAGGGTAGCATGTCAGTGGCCGAGTATGAGACCAAGTTCACTGAATTAGCCCATTTTCCCCCACACATGGTAGATACAGATTATAAGAAAGCTCAAAAGTTTGAAGGAGGACTGGATCTAGATGTGTTTGATCGGGCAGGTGTCTTAAAACTGTCCAAATATGTGGATGTACTTGATAGAGCTCTAATGGATGAAGCGAACTTGGCTGTAATGAAACAAATGAAAGCTCCAATAACTGAATTTGAAGGCAAGAGATTTGGGTATAAGTTCAGAAAGGGCCATTCAATTGTTACGAACAAAAAGCAAAACACGGGATCTACTAGTAGCTCAAGTTAAAGTAGTGGATCCACGCCTGTTTGTTCTAAATGTGGAAGGAAACATAAGAGTGTCTGTTATCGTGTATCTGGTGCTTGCTTCCAGTGTGGCAAGGTTGGCCACATGATTAAAGATTGCCTATTCATAGCTAAAAAAGCCAACTATCCTGCGGCAAGTTCGACCAGATCCGTTTCTACACCAAGATCAAACGTAAGAACTAATGTTGGGAGAGAACACTTGAGGCAAGGTAGAGTTTTTGCACTTGTGCCTGGTGATGTACAAAACACTGAATCTGTGGTGTTAGGTATACTCCTTGTTTGTGCTCAAAACGTGTATGTATTGATAGATTCTGGTTCTACATATTCATTTGTGTCGTATGCTTTTTCTCAAAAATTGACTAGACCACTAGAACCTATAAATTATTGGTTATCTATAACTACACCTTCTGGGGGTTCTATGATGTGTGCTTATGTGTATCCTGCATGTGACATCATGATTGGGGATGTGTTATTATATGTTGATTTGCTGTCATTGCACATTACTCATTTTGATTGCATATTGGGTATGGATTAGTTAACTAAGTACTGTGCAACTATTGATTGTGTGAATAAATCTGTTGCCTTTCGACCACCTGGCTTATCTGAATTTGTATTTGCTGGGAATGAGATAGTTCTACCTCTGTATATGATTTCTATTTTGAAAGCTGTCAAATTGCTTAGGAAGAGATGTAGAAATTATTTATGCAGTGTTCTAAATGTGACTTTTGATAGGGAATTATTTATGCTGTCATTGCACATTACTCATTTTGTGGAAGCAATTCTTGCAGTTTGTGAATTCCCTGATGTCTTTCCAAGTGAATTTCCCGGAGATCTAATTGATAGAGAAATTGAGTTTACTATTGATGTAGTACTTGGAACACAACCTATTTCTAAAACCCCTTATAGAATGTCAACCTCAGAACTGAAAGAATTGAAAGTCTAACTTCAGGAATTGTTAGATAAGAAATTTATCTGTCCGAATACTTCACCTTGGGATGCTCCAGTTCTGTTTGTCAAAAAGAAAGATGGGTTCTTGAGGTTATGTATAGATTATCAAGAATTGAACAGAGTAACTATCAAGAGTAAATATCCATTGCCCTGAATAGATGACTTGTTTGACCAACTCCAGAGCCTAAGTGTTTTCAAAGATAGATCTTAGATCCAGATACCATTAGTTGAAGGTTAAGACATAAGATGTTGAGAAAACTGCCTTTTGAACTGGATAGGGACATTATGAATTCCTAGTAATGCCATTTGGAGTAACAAATGCACCTGCCACCTTCATGGACCTAATGAATAGAGTGTTTAAACAATTTTTGGATGAATTTGTTGTTACATTTATTGATGATATTTTGATTTACTCCAAAAGTAGGGAAGATGACGAAAATCATTTGAGAACCGTGTCACAGATTCTGAGAGAAATGAAATTGTATGCGAAACTCTCCAAATGTGAGTTCGGGCTCGATAGTGTGACCTTTTTGGGTCATGTAATCAATAAGGATGGCATATCAGTTGACCCGCAGAGAATTGAAGCTATTGTAAATTGGCCAAGACCAACAAATGTGTCAAAAGTTAGAAGTTTTCTAGGGCTTGTTGGTTATTACAAAAGATTTGTGAAAGATTTCTCTAAACTTGCCATGCCATTGACACAGTTAACACAAAAAAATGTACCATTTGATTAGAATGATCAACGGGAGTCAGCCTTTCAAGAGTTGAAAACCAGGTTAGCAACTGCACCAATTCTGACTATGCTTAATGCTACAGATGTGTTCCAGATTTATAGTGCTGTTTCATACAAGGGTCTGGGTGTGTGCTTATGCAAAATGGGAAAGTGATTGTGAATGCTTCTCGCCAACTCCGATCACATGAAAAGAACTACCAAACTCATGACCTTGAACTTGCAGTTGTAGTGTTTGCTTTGAAAATTTGGCGACACTATCTGTATGGTGTGACTTGCGAAGTATACATTGATCATAAAAGCCTCAAATATTTCTTTACTCAAAAGGAATTTAACATGAGACAGAGACAATGGTTTAAGTTGATAAAAGACTATGACTTGCAAATTTTGTATCATCTAGGAAAGGCAAATACTGTTGCAAATGCTTTGAGTAGAAAGTCGATTGGGAATTTGTTGTGTTTGTTTACTGGCCAGAAAGAATTGTTGTGTGATTTGGAAAGAAATGAAATTAAAGTGGTTTTGCATGAACATGGTGGAGTTCTAGCTATCATTTCTGCACAATCGGCCATAGTTGAGAAAGTTAAAGAAAAGCAATTATAAGATGAATTCCTAAAAAAGATTATTGATAAGATTGGTTCAAAACTGAGGCCTGGATTTGGGTATGAAAACAACATGTTGAAATTTTAGGCTAGACTGTGTGTACCAGATTGTTCAGAATTAAGAAAGCGCATTATGGCTGAAGCTTATAATTCCAAATTTGCTATACATCCGGGAAACACGAAAATGTATAAGGATTTGAAACAAAATTTCTGGTGGCCTGGAATGAAAAAGTGTATTGCTGACTTTGTAGCTAAATGTTTGCATTGTCAACATGTGAAAGCCGAACATCAACGACTCGCTAGATTACTTCAACCGCTTCCGATCCCGGAATGGAAATGAGAACATAGCACTATGAACTTCATTGTTGGTCTACCTTACTCTTTTAGAGCAATGGATTCTATCTGGGTCATTGTTGATCGTTTGACTAAATCCACACATTTTTTATCTATCAAAACTTTTTATAATGTGGATAAATTGGCTAATATTTATGTAAATGAGATTGTGAGATTACACGTGGTGCCAATGTCTATTGTATCTGAAAGAGATTCTAAGTTCACTTCAAGATTCTAGAAGAGTCTACAGCATGCTTTGGGAACTGAGTTAAGACTGAGTAGTGCTTATCACCCATAGATAGATAGCCAATCTGAACGGACCATTATTCAAACTTTGGAAGATATGTTGAGAATGTGTGTGTTGGATTTCCAAGGGAATTGAGAGACTTATTTACCTCTAGCCGAGTTTGTGTATAATAACAATTATCACTCGAGTATTGGAATGGCTCCTTATGAAGCTGTATATGGTAGAAAATGCCGATCTCCGATTTGCTGGGCCGAAGTAAGCGATAGACCGTTGTTGGGATCGGAAATTGTGTAAGAAACAACTGAGAAAGTGAAATTAATTCAACAATGTTTGAAAACTGCCCAAAGTCGCCAAAACAGTTATGCAGATGCCCGGAGAAGATAAAGGGAATATGAAGTCGGTGACCATGTGTTTATCAAAGTGACTCCAATGAAAAGGCAAACTCGATTTGGGGTTAAAGGAAAGTTGGCACCACAATACATTGGGTCGTTTGAAATTATTGAGAAAATCAATTTTGTAACGTACTGGGTAACTTTACCTCTAATTATGGAGAACATGTATAATGTTTTCATGTTTCGATGCTTCAAGAATATTTACAGGATCCTCACCATGTTATTGAACCAACACATATGCTATTGAAGGATGACTATACATGTGAAGAATGACCAATCCAAATTGTAAACCGCAAGAACAAAAGATTGAGAAATAAGGAAATTTCACTGGTGAAGGTTGATTGGCAAAATCATGGAGAAACTTATGCAACATGCGAAACAGAAAAGGATATGATGAAGAGATATCCTGATTTATTTCCTTTGGACCCGATATTCTTCCAAAACGAAGGTAATCCGAGTTTAGAGGACCAAAATCTTATAAAGGGGAAAGACTGTAGCAACACCGATCTGTGATTAACTGTTAAACCATGATTAAGCATGTCTAATAAATAATTAAGAGGAAGTTCTACATTAATTGCATGTGTATTGTTTTATATATGTTTATATCTGTTTGGTATAAGAAGATCTTATGTGAATTGAAGGCCTTATCGACATCTGATCACAAAATTGACTTGATTAATGTGTTATTTGGAATTTTTAGAAAATTATGGTAAGTTTAATTGAAATTCGATTCGGAACCAAAATAACTAAAATAAAGTAATTATGAATTGCATAGCTTAATTAAGAATTAATTTGAGATTTCTAATTAGGCCTATATAAGGCTATTGATGACTCAATAACATTCATCTTCATTTCTTTAAGAACAAAACGTGGGGGAGAGAGAGAGTTGAAGTGTAGGAGCTTTAGTTCAAGAGAAAGGGAGATTAAATTGAGAAGAAATTTGGAGCATTTGACTTGTGAGCTTAACCAACTTAGCATCTAAGCATAATTGATCATTTAAGGTAAGAATTCAACCTTTTAGCCTTGTAATTGAGTCACCTAGCACATGAATTCAAAGAATTAAGCTGAGTAATGCAAGAATTGAGTTGATGGAGTAGAAAGGAAGATCATATCATGCATGCATGCATTTTAATCCCATTTTGAGTTTGACTTTCAACTAACTCTCACATGCATAAGGTTTTTGTAGAAGGATTTGAAGGATTTTTCATGTTCTTACACTTTTCACTCCATGAATTTATGTTTTTGAGAAGAATAGATTTCAATTCTATACATGCATGTTATGTTTCAAAGTTTTGAGTTTTGTTTTGCATAATTGGCAAAGCTTTTAGGCTTGATTTTGCAAAATGGTTTGTAATTCTTCACATACTATGAGTTTCTCAATGTTTTACCAAGTTTTGGCCCAAAAGGATGTGGTTTGAAGCTTTGAAATTGAGTTTTAAACTTGGAAAGCAAATCTGGAAATTCCAGAATTCGGCATCACCCCTCGAGTGATAGATGTTATGTTCGAGCGACCATCCTTTGTTTTGTGCTTCCGCTTGAGCAAAGAAGTCTAAGCTCGAGCGTAAAATTCATGCTCCCAAAAGTTTTACAAATTTTTGCAGACCGCTCGAGCGACCGAAGTTGTGCTTGAGCTGAAATCATTTTTACTCAGTCTTTGGCTCAAGCGTCTGTCGAGTGGACAAATCAAGTAACTAGTACTTTTGCAGACTTTGCAGACCACTGAAGTGACCGAAATTGTGCTCGAGCGGACTGCCCTATTTTTGAAAATTTGACTAAGTGTTTCAATTTACATTTTGGCATCCTCCTTGGATCTTAGGCATTCTTAAGCCTTAATCAAGACATAATAATGACAATAAGGATTAGAAACACACCATGATAGAAAATGAATGAGTTATGTGTTTTTCGGGCGTAAGTCCAATGTGCATTTGTTATGTGTTTATGTAGGTCACACGCCATAGGCTATCCGATTTGTCTGCTCTGTCCATTTTGCTATCGGAGCTATCTGTGAGTAACACTCTGTAAAGCTATGTTTGACTATAAGTATTTTCAGAATGATGAGATATGATATGTTTATGAACTGCTATTTTATGAATAATGAATGAATGAATGTCTGATTTTTTGAAATATATTTGTAGCATCCTTAGTTCATATGGCCCTCTCTTGGGGAAAACAATACCGTGGCATATGTTTATATGGCCCTCACACGGGGGAAACAATACCGTTGCATATGTTTATATGGCCCTTGCTCGAGAAAAACAATACTGTCGCTTATGATCATATGGCCCTTACTCGGGGGAAACAATACCGTGGTTTATACATGACCCTTGCTTAGGGAAAACAATACCATGGCTACTTGTACACAAGATGTGGACCTTTGGGGTCGTCGGTACCGACTATGCATATGGGTCCCAAGACCAAGACGATATGATAACTAATGGATGTACCACATATAATTGCTTATGACTTCTGGTTACGTATATGAATTTGAATCTGTTTCTGATATAAACTCTGATCCTTGAAACTGTTTGGACATCATTCATAAATCCTTTACTCTATTGTTATTCACTGGGCTCCAGCTCACCGTATCATTATGTATGTATGTAGGTGACCAGGCGCGTGACCACGCTTAGAGTTGATGGCTTAGAGTTCCGTTTTGTCAGCCAGCCACTGTGCCTCCCAAGGAGGTTCTCGTTTGCAGTGGTCAAGTTTTTGTGAATCATGTTAAGATCTTTTGTATTTCTTTTGTTAGTTGAACAAGTTTTTTTTTTATCTGTATGTATGAATGATGATGTGGGTATGACGTCTTGATTATGTAAATTAAGTTTTTAAAATTTCAGTCCCATGTATGTCTACACAGCTCTATAGACGTCATATGTTTGTATTTGCTTCCACTAGCCTTTGTATGTTATTTATTTATTCAGAGGCCTTTGGTAATCCCAAGATTACTAGCTGGTTACGACGCCCAACCTATAAGGGCGGGTTTAGGTCGTGACAGTAGTCTTATAATAGATCTCCACTAGCAAGATGGTGGTTGATCCACTCCTAATGATACTTTCCAAACTCATACTAGGAGTTTAGGACTTCGTAGGATTTGATATATCTTGGATACCTCATTGACTTTGTTGGATATTTTATGAGTATCTTATGCATAATTATTTATTCTTGTGGTTTTATGGCGTAATTGATACTATTAGCACACATTGTATATGATGTCACTAAGCTTAGATCGGTCTTCTCACACTAGCGATCACCTTGGCACTTGTAGAGCGAGTGGGATGAGACATTAATTATTTTGGCAAGAGCAAGCGAGGGAAATGTTTTGTGATTTGAGAAATGAACAAAACTGATTTATTATTAGATGTCGCCTTAGCATTGGCTAAATGAGACTTTAAAAAGTTGAACATAAAATTAGTCACAGCATTATGAAACCTGGATATAGCCGAATGTGAGGTCTTAGATAGGCGCTTGATGAGCGAATATGCTAAGACACTTAGGTTAGGCACTTGTATAGTGACTAGACTAAGATTCGTATGGCGTTAGAGAGTGACAGACCCAATCTACTGGGAGTTCTACTGTAGCATACATATCATAATGTATGTGCTCCCATCGATCACTTAAGGCAGTGGCTAGATAGATCCCTGCTCTAGTACTGTGTGAGCCTGTTAGGCCAATAATAGGCCTACACTATGCCATTGAACATAGAACTATGTCATGAAGTGATGACTTGATGTCGTTACTTTAGCATGTCATCCAAGGGTCATGATAAATACGATCCAGAGAACCATATCTAGGAAAGAGGTCAAGTTGCAGAGAATTGGCATGAGTGGCTATGGAAGATTGTTAGAAATCATACCCTTGTATTGTAACTCATTGCTCGAGCGATTGTGTCGGATTTGAGATCACGATATAATCATGAGTACAGATACAATGTTGAGGTTAAGCATGTTTATGAGCTATGACTCGCGAGGGCTTTTAAAATGTTTGATCTGGTGTGATCTAATGAATTTGGGATATAGACAATATATTTCGAGTGATGTGCTACGTTAGTTTATGATGGCTTAATATAACACTTTTACCTTTATACATTCTCGTCAGATCGTACGCTTCATTTTTTCGTATGAGGAGTAGACTGAATGAGAGATTGAGAAATGGCAGTTGTGAATGTAACCAATGATGTAGACGAGTGGGAGATATTGGAAATTGGGTCGGATTTGACTCGTCCCATTACCCATGAAGCGTCCACATAGGTTATTGATAAAATTCACATATTTAATAAATAAGATAATTAAGAGATTATCTTCTAGGAGATGTTTGAGTTGTGGTGGGAGACTACAACTCCACCTCTATTAGGAGAGAATCTCTATATATTTGATATAGAGAAAAATAATTATACGTATTGTTTTGTGAGTTTATTTGAAGAAATCTCCTATAGAAATTTTTTTTCTCTCTGTTCTTCTCTTCTAGGTCACCATAGTTGAACCTAAGAATTTGGAGTATGGATATAATATTGAGAAACTCTAGTAGCTTTGCAATTGATGGAGGGTTTTGTAGACGAGGCTTGTAATTCAAGTATCCGATACCAACCATTTCCATTTTAGGTAATATGATTACCCGCATCTATTCCTTCACTAACATTGTCAATTCAAACACAATGTAATTAAGAAAGAAAGAGGGGGGGGGAGGAGAAGAGGAAATTATCATTGCACATTCAAAATTCACTTGTCTAACTTGGAATGCCAAAAAAATTCTAAAACAAACAAAATTGAAATCAAACAATGAACAAAAATCTCTATCACATAGAATAAACTAAAATCAATTTGTTGGAAAAACACAAATGACCAACTTAATCTTCCATAAAATTGAATCTCAAACAATGAACTAAAGTTACAATTCACCTATTGATCAAAATTCTAAATAACCGAATCAAAATCACCAATGAAGCAACACCAAGTAGTAAACAAATCTATATCAATGCAAATAACAAACAAGATAAGGAAACAAATATTGCAATCATAAGGAATGGCAAAAATGGAAAAAAGAATGTTTGAAAAAAAATGCAGGACTCTTTCTTTCAAGTTTTCAGATATAACACTCTGTTTGGATGGGTTTTTTTGGTAGGAAATAATAAGAAAGTGAATTCTTTTCTCATAGTCTGATATGTTTATTTTGAGAGATAAAGGATGAGGTTGGATTATTAGAGTTGTAGGTCCACAAAAATCACATTTGTTTTGGAAAATTGTCATAGGATTAAAGAGTCTCATGAGATTATGAAACCCCTCAAGGAGGGGACTATAATAATCCCATGGGGAGATGGTATTGAGATCTAATTCTATGGGATTGGAGGTAAAACGACTATTTTGCTCCTCACTTTATAAAAACAACGAAGTCACATTCTATATGACAAAGAGTTTTACATAATTTTATATATTTAATTCCAATCAACTAATATTGCTATAGAGTGTACAAACAAATAAAATTTATCTTTCATTTGCACTTAATACCACCACACTAATAATCTCCTAACTTAATTTCACTATACTAATAATCCCCTCAAACAAATGGGGGTTAAGTGAGAAAGCATACGAAATTGTGAGAAAGAGAATTCTCTTACAAAGCCTATTTCATTTTTCACCAAAAGTGGTAAGATTTGGTGAGAAAAAACAAGTTTATTGGTTGTAAAATATTTATAATATCAAGATTGCCCCTTAAAATAAAAAAAAGAAGAAAAAAAAAATTGTCACTCATATTCGTCTCTCACATACTTTTCTTTCTCAAATATAATAGCGAAACTATCGAATCCAAATAGATCATAAAGGACCTCAAATACCAAAAGAAATGTCCAGAACATTTCTTTTGTCACTGTTTTTTAATACCAAAATTGCCCCTGCACGTTTCTTTTGTCACACTTTCCCCCCCCCTAAAATGTCCTTAACAATTTGATAATTGTCATGAAAAAACTGATTCATATTCAAAATTTCACAAACTATTTTTGTTAACATTAACCTTGTTCATTGTTAAATTACATATATTTGTACATATATCACATGTGTATCTACTGCTAGTATATATATAAGGTAACTTACACTCCATATAACTCAAACTTTTACTTCTTAGCTTCTATAATTTAAATTTGAACAATATAATTTTTGTCTATTTTCAATTTGGTTATTTAGTCTAATTTTCTCTCAATCTTTTTTATGTGTACTTCTCGACAGACTATTCAGATTTGTTTTTTTATCTGTTCAAATCTGTTTCCCAAATGCACAAAATAAATGTTTGAACTTCTCAAACGCAACAAACATATATACAATAAGGTCCATGTTTAATATGAATGCATTAAATCAGATGGTTCCACAAACACCACCATATTTATAGAGAATTACAAAAACTTGAAATGATTTCCTTTCCTAAAGAAATCACATGGTTTCCTTGTTAGGGTTTTGCGAGCAAATGACTGTTCTTGGGAAGCAAGATAGTCATAGACTTCCTTAAGCTCCTATGCTAGCGACACCACATTCCTCTAAAAGCTCTGCTGCTTTTCACTCAGATCCTTCAAGAACGGATAGATCTCTCTCGCTTTTACAAGACATCATTGCTAGAATTAAAGTAAACTAAATCAATGGTGGCTATTGATTTTCATAGGTGCTAAAGTATTGGTGATATACAGTGCATCAAGCCCTAAAACAAAGCAGAGAAGGAAGCAAAAACGGTGTGGCAAAGGAGGAGATGACGGTGGCAAAGATGAATTGCGAGCATCGAAGCAGAGAAGGAGCAAACCATAAAGAAGAGAAAGAAAAAGAAAATAGAGAGAGAGAGAGCACCATTGTCGCCGCTACTGCAATCATCATCGTTGGTGATAGTTCTAAGGTGGAGCTATAGAGATCTAAGGCGAAGCTGTGGAGATCCGCAATCTGAGGTGATGATGGAGACAGTAGCAACGAGAGATCGGTAGAGGAATGAGAGAAAATAAGGAGAGAGAGAGAGAGAGAGAGAGAGAGAAGAGGAGGATAGAGAGAGGGGAGAAAGAGAGATAGTGAGTTTAGAAAAACCCTACTACATAGGTATATATATGGATAGTTTGGACATTTTGCACCAACATGTCACTACAACAAATGGCACTTTTGGTAACTAAATTTTTAGTCGCCAAAAGTAGTAAATTGCCAACTATTTTTTTAGTCGCCAAAAGTATTGAAATAAAATTAAATATCACATTTTCAATGACTAAATTTTTAGTTGCCAAAAATATTTTTAGCTACTAAATATTGTAGTTGTCTAAAGGCTAATTATGTTTTGGCTACTAATATTTTAGTCATCTAAAGCGTCACTTTTTTATCTATTAAACTTGTAGTTGCCAAAAATGTTCTTGTTGTTCATCTTATCTTTTTTAGCTATTAAATATTTTAGTCTCCTAAAGTCTAATTTTTTTGGCTACTAATTTTTTAGTCATCTAAAGTCTAACTTTTTTTCCTACTAAACTTTTAGTCGCCAAAAATTTTGTGTTATGCATCTTATTTTTTCAACTACTAAATAGTTTAGTTGCCTAAAATCTGATTATTTTTTGGCTACTAAGGTTTTAGTCACCAAAAGTTGTTTTCATTTTCTTTTTTTAGCTACTAACTATTTAATCGCTAAAATATGTATTTCCTTTTTAACTACGAATTGTCATATCAAGCCAAAAACGTGATTTTATGTTTTTTTTTCTCAAAATTATAATTTCTCCACAACCTGTATGTATTATGTGCAACCTGTAATATGTATATAAACAAAACAATACATATATTATCAATCATTTCGCAATCTACATCCATTTCACTTCTAACTATCCAAAAAGAAATAACTTTAAATGTTAAATTCCCTACAAACCAACTACAGTCCAAGCTAAAATAATAATTCCATACAAAACAGAGAAGCATACAAAAATCAAGCCCTCTATATTCAAAAAATATATTTACCACCATACCAAATGGCCATTTGGCATGGTACAATTTGTACAATGATAAAAAAGTAATCTATATACCATGCCAGTAAGTACTAGTTCGATGCCAAAATTTATCTATATCAGTAATACTAATCTACACAAAAGTAGAGGACGACAAATTAGCAAGATTATACAAAAGTGTAAATTGTCCTCTATACACAAAAATGGATTATCCATAAGTCCATGCCAAAAGCCATCTACAAAAAATAAAAAAATTGCACCCATTAGAAAATATCAGTTGAATCAGATATACAAAAAAAGTTTTAACATGCATTTAACGTAGAACAACCCATAAATGCCATTTTGGAAATGAAATCATATATATGTATCATGAAAGATTTTTTATTTTTTTTTATTTTGATAAATATATGTATCATGAATGTGCACATGTTTCAAGTTTGAATTTAATTCCCCATTGACAAAAGAACACAAGTTAATCAATCAATATTACTCTCTACTACGACTCTTATCTTTGTTTACATCATACAGTGAAAAAGTGCATTAATTAGTAACTAAGAATAATCAACATCCATATCATGTACAATTTTAATCATCAATAACATATAACTGATGTATTTTATTTTCCTTTTATCCCAAATAAACAAGGTGCCTTTGAGTTTCTAAAAGTTGACATAAGTCTCAGTCCATAAAGCCTGATTCAACCCATCAAGCTTGATTCAGCCCATCTAAACAAACAATGTTGTAGTTTATGAAAGTTGAAAATCTGTTATTTTCTTTTTCATGTCATGTATTGCCTATTTACATATATGCTTCTGCAAGTAAATGCCATTCACAAACTGATAATGAATTTCAAAAACTACATGTATATGAAGAACAACATCAATTCATCATAAAAACTGAAACAATTCAGTAGCAAAAATATGCACTTAAGAAGTACTTAATAGTATAGAGATAGTAATATTGACTTATGGTAATTGAAAATTGCAGATATGTATATATATAGAGAGATTTTACTATGAAATTATTGTGAAAGTCTATGACTAGAGAGTAATGTGAGCTTGAAATATACGGTAGTGGTAGAAATGATTATCTGGAGTTTGATCAAATTTGGTCAGATACACCCTTTCCATTGTTGTAAATTTGATCAATCAAAGAACTTTGAAGCAGCCAAGTTTGTTTGTATTTTGTTTTTTATTTTTTTTTTCTGTTTTTTTTTTCCCTCAGAAAGCAAGCTATTTAAAGAAAATTGTTTGGGGGATATGTACTTGTGATGATCTAATGTGGATTGTGCATAGCAAAACAGAGCATAAATGTGATGAACTAAGGGAAACAAGTGAATGATGAACTCGGGGTTCTTGATAGCGAAACATGGGTGTTCAAGAAGGTTTGAATATGTCTGATCTTTGAAGTTAAGCGAGACACACACACACACACACACACACACACACAGAGTATCGTTCTGAACTGGGTTTAATATGCACGCCCCTCTCCCCCTGAACTGGGTTTAATATGCAAACTAACCCCCTCCACACATATACACACATACACACAAATAGAAGCTTCCATACAATTAACTACTGCTAGGGAAAACAGATCCTAGGGTTAATTTGCACACTGTGCAGCCTATTGCTCAGATTGTACCCATAACATAAAGAAAAATGCTAACATAAATTACAAGAAAATGCTATGAACCTATGGTTATTTTAACCCCCAACATTTTTTAGCTTTGTCATGAAATGTAGAGTCTCATAACATAATGACGGGCAAATTACACTTGTAATTTCATTTTGAGTGGCCTATTCCATACGCGTGGTAATTACATGCTGTTTGTTGCCACAGGTCCTATTTGTTAGGAGAAAGCTGGCCGAGACACCCATATAGTGGTTCAAGGGTTGTTTTGCATTTTCGACCCCTGAACGCCCATTTTCAACTAAGTTTAAGGCATTTCAGCTTTAACTCCTAACTTATGCGTGCTAATTACATGTCGTCTGTTGCCACAAGTCCTATTTGTCACGAGGATGTTACCCGTGACATCCATATAGTGGTTTGAGGCATCTTTTGCATCCCCTTCCCCCCTCCCCCCAATGAACACCCCTTTTTTGACAAAGTTTAAGGTGTTTTAGGCTCTAACTCCTAACCTACGCATGCTAATTACATGCCGTCTATTGCCATAGGTTTAAAGATTAAAGGGCATTCAGGCTTTTTGCTGTCATCGTTTTCTATAAACAGAATTCACCAATATAGCAATCAGATAAGACTAAAATGTTTTGAAATACAGAAGGCATCTAAATAAATTTGGTAAGCTAGTTTACGACCCATAAAAACACTTCCAATTGGAGTTACAAATAGGGGAATGATATTCACTCCCCTTGTGAGGAGGCAATATGACCAAAGAAAAAAAGTGTGAGAGACTAAAAGGGAATTCGGTATGTCATTTTGTACAAATATGGAAACTCTCAAAAGTTAAACGAGAAACAAGAAACTTCAAGCAAAGACTCCCAATATTATAAACAAATTCTAATTGGTCCTAACAAAATAAGAACTAACAATTTGAACCAAATCTTTTTTCACCTCAACACTAAAAAAACTTAATCTTTATAATAGCCTACCTAATACATTCGGAAACGAATTCCTCCTTGTTCTTGTCAAAATTTCCATTTGGTTAGTACACTTCTCTAGGCACCTCTGCACTTCCATAAGTTTTTTCATATCCCCAGATAGTCCCCATCTCCCTAATAATCCTCGTGTTTGAATGTGTTATTCAACTAAGTTTTTGGCTTTAAAATGAAACACAATTAGAAAGTAAGGTCGCAAGAAGCAAATTAACACTGCACAAGCATGATGGTACTTTTTTTATCATGAAAATTGAAATGAAAACATCAATGATCTATAATATTTAGAGAAAATAACAACTTTTAAGCTTTCAACATAACATGTAAGAGAGAAGAAGCATCAAATAGAAAACACTTACCACAAAATATACCTCCTTTAAACAGCATATGCCCATTTCGATCAAGTCCTTCAAACATCCAAGAGTTCCAATAACAATATCCTAAGTTCACAAGGTGGATGGAAAAAAGAAACAAAGAACGACGTAAAGGATGTTAGTTAATGATAGATAAGCACATCAAGCAAACCAAAAACATTGACAGTTCACTAGATAAACATTACATAAGGAAAATGAAGCATAATCCCAACTAAAACAACAAGTAGCATTTTTTATGTCTGTCAAAAATCTCATTTCAATATGTTTTTTAGGTTAGCTTAGAAAAGGAAACATTTTAGAAACATGAGAAAAATAGTAACAAATTTTGGAAACTCTGAACTGTTTAACAGTAAAACAAAAACGTGCTAAATATGTATATAACATTACCTAATATAATTGTCACGATCAAAACCTGCCTCTATAGGTTTAGCATCGTAATCGGCCAGTAATCTGTGATTACCAAAGGCCTGCTTAATAGTATTAACAGTAATACAATAATAGGGTCCGGCGAAAGCCTGAAAATAATAAAGTATTCCGTCCAATGAGCTGTGTGGACTTAAATGAACAAACAACTTTGATAGATACTTAAACACTTAAGTCTATAATACATTTATGTACAAAATGAAAAGATAAGTTAGGGAATTAAATCCCATTACCAAAGCAGTAGTAACAAAGTCATAGAACATTCATGTCACTTATACACAAGTTTCAAATGGTGAACTTCTGGACCACTCGAAAGCCTTAACATTTGATGGTTCGGAACCTCACGGTGAGACACAATAGTTGGCTTGATAAATCGGGTTTTGGTCGATGTCGCTAAGTTCGTTTCGGTGCTTGATCACCTATATACATATAATAAACAATGAGCTAGAGCCCAGTGAATAACAATTGTGTAAAGGAGTTATGATTGATGTCCTTATAACAATTCAAAAGAGTCAAATGCAATAGTGAATCAATTCACAAAGTAGTATTTCATACATTCAGAGTCATATAAAATCATAGTAGTCATACGTGGTACATCCAATAGCAAAAGAGTATAGTAGGTCTTAAAGACCGAACAGTCATTTGATGGCCATCAATACAGTAAACAGTAGTTCTAAGAATTGGAACTGACAAAGATCTCTTTAACAGTAATAGTAGCTGTAGCAGTAAAAGATGCTATGGATGCCACGATTACAGTTCATAAAATAGGTCAATCATTCATTCAGTAAACAGTATCATTTTCAAAAATAGTACAATTAATCGATCAAAACATAAATTACAATCGAATATAGCTTTACAACATTGCTACTCACAGTGGGCTTCTTGTAACACGTGCTTAAGATTTGGCGTCTAACCTAAATAAACAAATTCAAGCACAATAACTCAATTACATTCAATTCATTTAATTGGTTCTATTCAGTTTGTTTGCTTCTTATTTGGTTTCTATTCATTGCATATATGTTCAGTTATAACTTTTTGTTCTTTATTTTCTTTCATGCCTATGATATGCACATGCATGCAAATACATGTAAAAATCATGTAAACGGAGGCCCGAAAATTGGAAAAACATAGCAAACATAAAATCGGACCTACTTGTTAGCTACTTGTGTGGTGGCTCGGGCCACTCAAACGAGCAAAATACATGTTGCAAAGGAAGGCTAGCCACTCAAGTAGTCTGGGTTAAAATGCTATTCAAAATTTGCTCTTGTTTTGGAAATTCAATCCTTTGCAAATTCAACCTCATTTTCATATAATTCAACCCAAAAATCCATGAAAATAACCTCAAACTAGAATTTCTAACATCAAACACAAATCATGGTTTTAAATCAACCTCAATTTCTATGTAAAAAAATAAACCAAGCCCTCGAATTAGAATGTATATTCATAAACATACAAGTTTGAGTTTCAAATAAATCTTCAATGCCATTGAAGCTCCTCTTCACTTTCTATGAATCATGCAAAAACTCTAATGTATGAAGAAAATTTCCATGAATAATGCCATGCATGTGGCTATTTTGAGTCAATTCTACAATTTATCTCCTTTTGGCTCATGTGGGTTTTCAATCATGAATTTACATTCCTAAACTCCTAAGTATTCATGATTTCCACTTGATTCAATATCTTAGACGGTATTGAGTGTATAAGCTTCAATTTTAAGAAATTTGAATGAAATCCTTACCTTAAGTTGTCAAAATTTTGGTGAAAACAAGAGTTCCTACAAGTTTTTCATTCAAGTTTCATTTCTTTCCTTCTTCTCCTTAGTCTTGAGCTCTCTCTCTAGAATGTTTGTCTCTTGTCTCTACAAAGCCCACTTAGTTCTCTCTTATTTCCTCTTTTCAATATTCAATTTGATTAGTAGGATTTCTAGCTTTGATATTATTCTTAACTATCCTTAAATTAATTTTGGCTAATAAATCATATTAATTGAAATTACACTAATTATGAACTTAATTCATCACTAATCTAACTAAACTTAATCATACTAATGTGGATTAGGCTCTAATTACCTATCCAAATATTTAATTTATTCATGTATAAATTACTGATTCAGACAAGTTTAATTACCATCTATTCACAATAACAATACAATACATATATAGGGGTGTAATTTTGACCCACCCCGGCCCATATCGGGCCTTGTGAGATCCAACCAAAATCGGGCTAGGTTGGGCCAGCCTACGGGCCAAAAAAATTAGGCCTAGGCCCAAGCCCAAGCCCAGGGGTATTCGGGCTTTTGGCGGGCCAGTGGGCTGGGCATTGGGACGGGCCGCTGGGCTTCAACCTGGGCTCGAGCTTTAGGCGGGCTTGGGAGGGCCTAAACAATTTTTAAAATTTTTTTTTATTTTTTCCACCAAAATTTTATTATTTTCCATTAAAAATAACACCGAGCCTTGGGCTAGGCCCACGGGCCAGGTTGGGCTTCAAAACGATGGCCCAGGCCCAGGCCCAAGGCCTTGGGCTGGGCTTTTATCTCACTTTCGAACATCTGCGTAAATTTTCTGTTGGCTTTGTGCAATTTTCAATCGTTGCTGAAATAGCTTCAATTTTTCTGTTGTTTCTTGCACAATTTCGGATTCGAATAAAGGCCTATCTCTAACTTCAGCCCAACAAATCAGTGTCTAACATTTTCTTCCATATAACACCTCGTATGGTGCCGTGCCAATGCTTGAATAGAAAATGTTGTTGTAGGCAATTTCTTCTAAAGACAAATGAGTTTCGCAATTTCCTTGAAAATCTAGCACACACATGCGTAACATATCCTCCAAAGTTTGGATTGTCCTTTCTAATTGGCCATCGGTTTGTGGATGATATGCACTGCTCAATCTCAATTTAGTCGCCAATGCCTTTTGCAAACTTTGCCAAAATCTTGATGTGAATTTTGAGTCCCTATCAAAAACAATTGGCACATGTATTCCATGCAATCTCACAATCTCATTAACATAAATAGTAGCCAACTTATCCACATTATAAAATGTTTTCACATGTAAGAAATGAGCAGATTTAGTCAAATGGTCAACAATAACCCAAATCAAGCCCACACCTCTATTGGAGCGAGGTAATCCAACAATGAAATCCATAGTGATATACTCTCATTTCCATTCCAGTATTGGCAGTGGTTGGAGCAATCCTGCGGGCCATTGATGCTCAGCTTTTGACTTGTTGGCATTGTAAACACTTAGACACAAATTCAGTAATTTCTTTCTTCATTTCTGGCCACCATAAATTTTGCTTTAAGTCTTAGTACATTTTTGTATTTTCCGGATAGATAGAAAATTTTGAATTATGAGCTTCTTGCAAAACTCGCTTCTTTAACTCAATGTCATTCAGTATACATAATCAGCCTTGAAACTTTAACACATCATTCTCAAAAATGAAACCTAGTCTTGGTTTAGATTCCCTTTCTTCAACAATCTTTTTCAAAAAGTCATCTTGTTGTTGTTTTTCTCTAATCTCCTTAAGAATCGCCAGTTGAGCAGAAATAGTACCCAAAGTCCCACTTTGTTCTCACAAGACAATTTTAACTTCAACTGCTTCATGATCACGTAACAATGCTCTTTGCCCGGTAAGTAGATAAGCTAAATTCCTAATTGATTTTCGACTAAGTACATCGGCAACAGTATTAGCTTTCCTTGGATGGTACAAAATTTATAAATCATAAGCTTTTATCAGTTCCAACCATCTCTGTTGTCTCATATTAAATTCTTTTTGGATAAAGAAATACTTTAGGCTCTTGTGGTCCATATAAACTTCACATGTTTCCCTATATAGGTTGTGGCGCCAAATTTTCAATGCAAATACCACTGCGGAAAGTTCCAAATCATGGGTTGGATAATTCTTCTCGTGCGATCTCAGTTGTCGGGAAGCATATGCTATCACTTTGACATTCTGCATTAATACACACCCCAAACTTTATAAGATGCATCGCTAAAAATAGTAAATCCGTTCGTACCTGAGAGTAAGGTGAGAATTGGTATAGTCACAAGTCGAGTATTCAATTCTTGAAAGCTAACTCTCTCTTATAAGTCCATTCAAACGGTACTCCTTTCTGAGTCAATTGAGTAAGTGGCAAAGAAATCTTTACGAAATCTTTCACAAATCTTCGGTAGTATCTAGCCAAATGCAAGAAACTTCGAACTACTGTAACAGTGGTTGGTCTAGGTCAATTCACAACTACCTCAATCTTTTGCGGGTCAACTGAAATACCATCTTTAGTAATCACATGTCCCAAAAACATAACACTATCAAGCCAGAACTCACATTTTGTTAGTTTAGCATATAACTTCCTCTCTCTCTAGGTCTACAAAACAATTCTCAAGTGATGTTTGTGTTCCTCTTTGTTTTTGGAATAAATCTAAATATCATCTATAAACACAACTACAAATTTATCAAGGAACAGCTTGAAAATTCTATTCATAAGATCCATAAAAGCAGCAAACACATTAGTAACTCCGAAAGGCATGACCAAAAATTCATAATGTTCATACCTTGTTCGGAAAGCAGTTTTTTCTACGTCTTCAGCTTTAACTTTTAATTGGTGGTATCCGGATCTAAGATCAATTTTGGAAAATACTTGGGCACCTTGCAATTGATCAAATAAGTCATCAATGCGTTGTTCTTTATAGTCACCTTGTTTAGCTCACGGTAATCAATACAAAGCCTCAGCGAACCATCCTTCTTTTTCAAAAATAAGACTAGAGCACCCCACGGTGAAGTGCTCAGTCTGATAAATTTCTTGTCCAATAATTCTTGTAATTGAATTTTCAATTCCTTCAATTCGGTTGGTGACATTCTATACGGAGTTTTGAAGATTGATTGTGTACTCGGTATTACCTCAATAGTGAACTAATTTCCCTATCAATCAAATGCCCTGGCAAATCATCTAGAAAAACATCTAGGAATTCTCTGACTATAGGAATACAATCCACATTAACATGATCAATAAGAGGCACATTCAATACACAACACAAATATCCCTTATAACCTTTTCTAATCAATTTGCATGCTTTCATGGATGAAATCAAATATGGGAGAGGTACAACACCAACTCCGTTAAATGTGAATTCAGGTAATCCAAGTGGACGGAAAACAACTTGTTTGGTTACATAATCAATAGTGGCATGATATTTCGTTAACCAATCCATCCCCAAAATTAAATCAAAATGATCAAGATTCAGAGGCAACAAATCAACATATAAATCACATCTCCAACACCAATCTCACATGCAATATACATATATGCACAAGTCATAGACCCTCTAGTAGGAGAAGACACGGCTACTAAATAATTCATAGGTTTCAGTGGTCTAGATAATTTTCTTGAAAAAGCATGCGATACAAATGAATGTGTAGACCCCCGAGTCAATTAAAATATAAGCATTTTGAGCACAAATAGGGAGTATACCTGACATTATTGTTTCAGTATTTTGCACATCTCCTGGCACAAGTGTGAAAACTCGGCTTTACCTTAAAGTTTCTCCCCTATAGCTTTAAAATTGGGTTTTGGTGTAGCGGTTAATACTGCATCACTTGCTATAGGTCTATCAGTGCCTTAAGATGCGAGAGGGAAATCTTTTACTATGTGGCCCATTTTGCCACACCGATAACATGCCCCAGAAGTTTTATAACAAACCCCTTTATGTCTTCTGCCACATTTTGGACAAGGTGGTGTAGAATTGTTTCCATGACTGGAACTACTCATCGACCCTGTATTTTGTTTCTTATTATGTGAGTTGTTTCGACCCTATTTGAAATTAAATCCTTGCCTCTTACCTCTCCAATCAGTCATTGGTATCTTGGCCTGCTTTAAAGCTGCAATGTTTGCCTCAGTCATGATGGCTCTATCAAGAACATGCACATATTTGGTCAATTTTAGAACATTCACTCAATTAAGCACTTTAACATTTAATCCACCCTCAAATTTTTTGGCCTTTTTATAATCAATATCCACCATGTGTGGTGCATACCGTGCGAGCTCCGTGAATTTGGCTTCATATTCAGCTACAAACATGCTATCCTACTTCAGTTGCTCAAATTCACACACCTTGCTGTCCCGGACACATTGGGGAAAATATTTGTCATAAAATGCCTCTTTGAATTGAACCCAAGTCATAGAACCATTGTTGTCCTGATGTGAGCATCCACTATCGCCTTGCCTCTTCTTGTAATGCGAAAGTAGTCAATAACACTTTTTGTGCTCAGAACACGGAAATACTTCCAAAAAAAAAAAAAAAAGTTTCTAAAATCCATGCTTTGACTTTCAGTGGCTAAAGACTTCCTTGGAACATTGGTGGTTTCATTTTGTTGAACTTTTGTGTTAGGGCGATGATATCATCATTGTTGTTTGGTTCAACTTGCACTGGTGGCTGGAGGAAGATGTGGGAGCTGTTGATTCTGTTGTTGTTGTCTTAATGATTCTATTAATAATTCTACCATTCTTTCCAACTGTGCAATTCTTGTATCTGATGATTCAGTTTCATCCACATTTCTTGTATTCTCCATTGCACTGTATAAACCACGACAATAATAAACATACGAAAGATGGTTCTCATTTTTTGTTAACACATATACATATAAAATATCTACACACACTCACTCATGCTCATGCACATGCACATGCAATGCCCTAATTTATTTTCTAAGACATCCTTTAGCTCATTTGGACACATATATGCAGTATAACTTGTATTCTGATGCCACTCTGTCATGACCCAAACTTGCCCCTATAGGTTTAGTGTCATAACCGGCTAGTAATCCGTGATTACCAAAGACATGCTTAACAATATTAACAATAAAACAATAATAGGGGGCTGGCGGAAGCCTGAAAATAATAAAGTATTTTGGCCAATGAGCTATGCGGACTTAAATTAACAAACAACTTTGATATATACTTAAACACTTAAATCCATACTACACTTATGTACAAAACGAAAGGATAAGTTAGGGAATTAAATCCCATTACCAAAACAGTAGTAACAAAGTCATAGAACATTCATGTCATTTATACACAAGTTTCAAATGGTGAACTTATGGACCACCCGAAAGCCTTAACATTTGATGATTTGGAACCTCGCGGTGAGGCACAATAGTTGGCTTGACAAAATGGGGTTTGGGTTGACGACGCTAAGTTTGTTCCGGTGCTTGATCACCTGCATACATATAATAAACAATGAGTTAGAGCCTAGTGAATAACAATTGTGTAAAGGGGTTATGAATGATGTCCTTATAACAATTCAAAGAAGTCAGTTTTAGTAGTGAATCAGTTCACAAAGTAGTATTTCATACATTTCAGAGTCATAACATCATAGCAGTCATACGTGGTACATCCAACAGCAAAGCAGTACAGTAGGTCTTAAAGACTGATCAGTCATTTGATGGCTATCAATATAATAAACAATAGTTCCAAGAATTGGAACTGACAGAGATATCTGTAATAGTAGCAGTAATAGTAACAATAGCAATAACAGATGCTATGGATGCCACGATTATAGTTCATGAAATAGGACAATCATTCATTCAGTAAACAATATTATTTTTGAAAATAATACATTTAATCGATCAGAACATAAATTACAATTGAACGTAGCTTTACAACATTGTTAATCACAGTGGACTTCTTGTAACACATGCTTAAGATGCAGCGTTTGACCTAAACAAACAAATTCAAGCACAACAACTTAATTACATTCAATTCATTCAGTTGGTTCTATTCAGTTCGTTTGCTTTTTATTTGGTTTCTATTTGTTGCGTATCCGTTCGGTTATAACTTTTTGTTCTTTATTTTCTTTCATGCCTATGATATGCACATGACTGCAAATACATGTGAAAACCATGTAAATGGAGGCTCGAAAGTTGGAAAAACGAAGCGAAAACAAAACCGGACCTACCTTGTTGGCCGCAGGTGCGGTGGCCTTAGTTGTTTGTGCAATAGCCCAAGCCACTCGAGTGAGAAAAATGCATATTGCAAAGGAGGGCTGGCCGCTTGTGCGATGGCCCAGGCCGCTTGAGCATTCTGGGTTAAAATGTTGTCCGAAATTTGCTCTTCTTTTGGAAATTCACTCGTTTGCAAATTCAACCTCATTTTCATATAATTCAACCCAAAAATCCATGAAAATAAACATTGAACTAGAATTTGTAACATCAAACACAAATCATGGTTTTAAATCAACCTCAATTTCCATGTAAAAAAATAAATCAAACCCTTGAATTGGAATGTATATTCATAAACATACAAGTTTGAGTTTCAAATCTTCAATATCATTGAAGCTCCTCTCCAATTTCCATGAATCATGCAAAAACTCTAATGTAGGAAGAAAATTACCGTGAATAATGCCATGCATGTGGCTATTTTGAGTCAATTCTACAATTGATCTCCTTTTGGCTCATGTGGGTTTTCAATCATCAATTTACATTCTAAGACTCCTAATTATTCATGATTTTCCCTTGATTCAACTTATATCTTAGACGATAATGAGTGTATAAGCTTCAATTTCAAGAAATTTGAATGAAATCCTTACCTTAAGTTGTCAAATTTTTGGTGAAAACAAGAGTTCCTACAAGTTCTTCCTTCAAGTTTCCTTTCTTTCCTTCTTCTCCTTAGTCTTGAGCTCTCTCTCTAGAATATTTGTCCCTTGTCTCTACAAAGCCCACTTACTTCTCTCTTATTTCCTCTTTCCTATATTCAATTTGATGAGTAGGATTTCTACCTTCATATTATTCTTAACTATCCTTAAATTAATTTAGGCTAATGAATCATATTAATTGAAATTACACTAAGAGGTTGTTTGGGATGATCTAAATAAGTGCACTTTTTGTCTTTTTACGAAAAGATGTACAGAAAAGTAGAGAGGTGATGTGATGAAAAAAGATAAAAAAAAAATAAAAAGATGAATTATATATGGGATGCCAAACCACCCCTAATTATGAACTTAATTCATCACTTTTTTTTTTTGATCGACAAACAAAAGAAATTTATATATATATGAAAACACCATTACCTAAGAAACATCCTGCATAGCTAGCTAAAACCAAACAGAAGGTGGCATCAAAAAGCTAACCCAACACCCACTAACAATATGCCAGTTGGTGAGAGACCAACTAGAGGAGCCACAGCATACTAACCAAAATCAGTATAACATAGAGTACCTCACACCACCACCCAAGGCCAGAGAACACAACCAAACAGGGGAAAAGAAGAAATACACAGAAATACATGGAAAATCAGTAGATTAGTAGCAGAAGTACACAGAAACACACAGGCAGCAATACCAGAAAACCAGCAAGAATACACAAGCTTCAAATCAGTAACAGAAAACCCCAGCAGCAGATCAGTAAAAGAAAAACACAGGCCAAGCACAACTTCACACTATTCTGCTTGCTCCAATCATCCGAAAAAAAAGAAGTAACTAAGAAATAAGAGGTAAGGCTAATAGCATTCCAGCAGCTGCACACCGCTTCAACCTATCCCTCTTCTACAAAACTTAATTTGTTGTAAGTTAAACAAGAAATCATTAACAGAGAAAGGTAGCTTCGGGTCAGCAGCTCTAACCCACATAGCAGTCCTGTATTTAATTAGATCACATAGACCATGATCTAACTAAACTTAATCATACTAATGTGGATTAGGCTCTACTTCCCTATCCAAATATTTAATTTATTCAAGTGTAAATTACTGATTCAGATATTCATATATGTTCACAATAACAATACAATGCATATAGCACATGGCACCATAATTAACACATAATCACATGATCAACATTAATCACATAATTAGTTTAATTAATCAAGGAGGTGGTTGTCACTATAATTATATATGTTAGAGGTCTATTAATCCATTCACGTAAAGGGCACTAGTGTACACTTTGGTAGTAATGCCAATGCAAACCAAAAGTCGGTTAATTAAAGTCTAACAAATTAACAAACACAAGTGTTTATGATTCTGAATGTAAATAAGGTTCCTATCATTAAGATTCACGAATATATTGGACATAATAATAACACTAAACAATACCCAATTAGTACACATTAATGTGTGAGGGATGTCTTTTTAGCAACAAGATTTAAAAGGGCCTTTTAATATGGTTAAGAAACATGATCAACAAAGATCAATAGTATTAGAACTTAGAAGACAAAAAACATTGGTTTAAAGGGTTAGATTAAGATCTAGGGTTTTCCATTGTAAAAGTAAAAACAAAAAGAAAAAGCATAGATTGACTTTGATCTCCCATTGATGTTTGTATCAGTTTCCATCAAAACAAAAACATTTCAGCTGTTTCAATGGTAATGAAACAAAAATTTTATTCCTTGTTTTCCACATATTCAATTGCAGATTTTTACCCAAAAAAACATTGAAAAATCTATAGAGCACATGATAACAAGCTATTTCAATTCAAAGGGGACTCATTAGAAGTAAATTTTCCATTACAGATTAAAAAAATGAAACTATTCCATCAATTTAAAAACAAAACCAAAAAATTCGACATTAAAAAATTGATGTTAGAGAAATTGCAATCGGAAACGAGGGTTATGCACAAGGCAAAGCTCAAAAAAGCAAAAATATAATGTAAAATGCTCTTTCCAAATTGGTACCATTATCTAGAATCTTCTAGACATCAATCTCTGTGTTGTCATTATCTTTGGTTACTTCCTGCCCAAATAGACTATAGAAGTGCCAAGAAAAAGAGTTTTGGAAGGCTACTCTAGCGAGCTTAAAGAGTGCTAGAGCAACAAGGTGTTATCTATGACCAGAAGATTGGTGCCAATCTGCCAGAGCACTCAATTTAGCATTGTCTAGTAATCTAGCGTAAATGAATGTCCATGTAAAGAGGGCTTTAGTGGCTGTAACTAATTGACTAGCAACTTTAACGATACCATAAATATTTTGATATCCAACTTCTCTCTACGCCTACGACATATTAAACTCAATCTTTCTTGGACAATTATACATCCAACCATGTTCAAATGATGAAGATATTATAGTAACTTAAACAGCCATATAAGGTTTTTGAAAATGAAGGTACTCAAACACAGAAGCAATTTCACTCTTAATAGGTATCAAACAATAGTATGTTGCACCAAATTGGTGAGGATATATCAAGTAGAATGTGATTTACGTAAACATCTAGTCAAAATGAGAATGTAATTTCTTTTTTCTTTTTTTTTCTTTTTCTTTTTGTTGTGGCAAAAATTCAAAATAAAAATAAAATTAGAGAGCAGAATTGAAGTAGTCTTACAACGCTAGACTTCAAAGCAGGTATTTGGGGTTCTTTAGAAGTTCCTCCATATAAACAAACTGACTGCAAGCCACAAGGTTTTCCAGTATCACAAAGAACGTCTGAAATTTGCCACGAGCACAAAATGTCAGTGTTTAGCCACTTCTTCAACTAATAAATACCACTAAATCAAGTGAGCATTTTGCTTGTAAGGTAGAGCTATGGATAATGAAATAGATACACACAAAAATAAAACAAGGTCACTGCCACATCGATCCATTTGGTTCTTGATCATTGTCTTTAGCTAATTTCCTTCTTTAGTTAAAACTGTTGTAAGTGCTGAAGAGAAAGAGAGAAGCAACTGAAAAGATATTATTTCATAAAACTAAATCTCATTACATTTACAGCAGTAGATCTTTTGTTATATAGACACACATCGTAACCGTCTTAACAAACTAACAAATATGAGTTAAGAGGATTTTCTAACATACACTAAACTTTAACTAACATGCACCAGACACTCTTAACCTACACACACTGTAGAGGTATGGTGCAACTGCTGCTGCTGCTTAGACATAGATATAGCAGACTTAGACATCTCTTCATTATCACTGCTGAGAAGCATGGCATTAACACTTGAGCAGCTGGCACGTGAGCTTGGGCTACTGTCATCATCCCCTTTTAAGCTGAAAATGGGAAGATCAATTAGAAGCTTGGATTTGAGAAAAAGAAAGCAGCTAACAAGGTGAGCTTTAGTGAACACTTCAACAATCTGATCTAAAGAAGCAACATGTTGAATGAGAAGTTGTTTGGCAGACACCTTTTCTCTAACAAAATGATAATCTATTTCAATATGTTTAGTCCTGGGATGAAAAACAAGATTAGAGGCCAAGGATAAGGTAGACAGATTATCACACCAAAGGACAGGAACTGAGGAAGTAAGATGCATATCATGCAGCAACATTTGAAGCCAAGACACCTCAGCTACAACTTGAGCCATGGACCTGTATTCAGCTTCAGTAGAAGACCTTGCCACAGTGGACTACTTCTTTGCAGTCCAAGAAACCAGATTGGAACCTAGATAAAGACAGAAACCAGAGGTAGATCTTCTATCACAAGGATTACTATCCCAATTAGCATCAGAAAAGGCATGAATATCAAATGAACTGGGAGAAGAATGTAAACCATGATGCAAGGTCCCTTGAACAAATCTGAGCAGACATTTAACCTTAGCAAAATCATCTTGAGAAGGTGATTGCATTTGTTGACAGACCTGATTCACAGCAAAGGCCAAATCTGGATGAGTGATGGTCAAATATTGTAAACCACCAACAAGGCTTCTGTAGAGAGAAAGATTAGAAAAAGCTGGGGAAAAAACTAAAGACAGACAAGATGAAGAAGAATGACTAAGAAGTGAAGGGGCAGGCTTACAATCAGAAATGCCAGCCTATTGAAGCAATTTAGAAGCATAATGAGATTGAGATAAGAAAGAACTAGAAGAAGAAGTAGTAACAGAAATACCCCAAAAAAAAAGAAAGAGAACCTAGATCTTTGAGAGAAAAAATAGAATGAAGCTGAGAGATTAAGGACTAAATATGAGAAGAAGAATTACCAGTGACAAGAATGTCATCAACATAGACCAAGCGATAAGTAAGAGTGGTAGTAGTAGATTGAGCAAACAAGGAATTATCACAATGACTAGTAACAAAACCAAGTTTAAGCAAAAAAGATGAAAAAAAAGAAAACCAAGCTCTGGGAGCTTGTTTAAGACCATAAAGGGCTTTTTTCAATCTACACACATGAGTAGGGAACTGAGAATTCTCAAAACCAGGTGGTTGAGCCATAAAGACCTCTTCTTCAAGCTTAGCATGAAGAAAGGCATTAGATACATCCAACTGTTTAATAGACCAATTGAAATGAAGAGCAACACAAAGGAAGACTCTGATGGTTGGTTGCTTGGCTACGGGGCTAAAGGTATCTAAGAAATCAACACCAGCTTCTTGAAGATAACCTTTGGCAACAAGTCGAGATTTATACCTAGCAATAGAGCCATCTGAATTCTTTTTGATTCTAAAGACCCATTTATATCCAACTACATTTTGATTTGCAGAAGAAGGAACAAGAGACCAAGGCTTTTGAGTTTGAAGGGCCTGAAATTCATCAAGCATAGATTGATGCCAATGAGGACACTACAGAGCATCTTTGTAGTTTCGAGGCTCAGTGTCAACAAGAGTAGCAACCAAACCAAATTGAGAAAGCATGCTATCTTACTTCGAGTGAGCATAGGATGAGAATTGAGAGAGTGAGAAGAAGAACGAGGAATAATAGGAATAGTAAGATTAATACCAGGTGGAGAAGAAGATAAAGGTGAAGAGATAAAACTAGGATTATTTGAGACAAGAGGAGAAGTAGAAGATAAAGAATTAGAAATAGAAACTGAAGGAGAACCAGAAACATTTGTTGAATGAGAAGATGAGAAGGAATTAGGAGAAGAAGCTGAAACAGAAGAAGACTGAATAGAAACCTGAGATGGAGACAAAGAAGGAGTAGTACCCCAAAAGAATGTCTTAATAGCAGATTTGGAAGAAAGAAAAAGAGGTGAAGAAAATCAGTGCAAGCAAAAGAAAAAGAACATTCATCAAATACAACATGTCTAGAGATGTAGATTCTACCAGAAAGGGGATCCAAACATCTATATCCCTTGTAGCGTGGATGGTAACCAATAAAGACACAAGCCTTGGATCTTGGTTGCAGTTTGTGAGAAGTAAAAGGCCGCAACAATGGATAACATCTGTAGCCAAAGACTTTAAGAAAACCATAGTCTAGAATTATCTGAAATAACACCTCATAGGGACTGAGATTGCCCAGTGTAGGAGAAGGCATTCTATTGATCAGATACACAGCAGTAGCAAGGGCCTCAAACCAGAATTTCAGAGGCACAGATGATAAATCAAGCAGTGTGATGGTTGTCTCAATGATATGTTTGTGCTTTCTCTCAGCAACTCCATTTTAAGATGGAGTATGAGGGCAACTAAGCTGATGAACAATGCCAGAAGTTTTAAGAAGAGTCTTAAATTGACCACTAGTATATTGTCCTCCCCCATCAGTTCTTAAAATTTTAAGAGTAGTTGAAAACTGATTTTCAGCATAGGATTTAAATTCTAAGAACTTAGAATATACTTCACTTTTATAAGACAGAGGATAAAGCCAGGTAAAATAACTAAAATCATCAATAAAAACAACATAGTAAGTAAAAGAAGAATGCACTTGCGTAAAAGGGCCCCAAACATCTGAGTGAATCAGAGTGAAAGGAGCATGAGTTTTATTAGTTGAAAGGACAAAAAGAAGTCTATGACTCTTAGACACACAACAAGAATGACACAAAGTGTTACAATCTTGATGACTAAAAGACAAGCCACTTTTATTGGCAATAGTATGAAACACAGCAGAAGAAGGATGGCCTAGTCTCTTATGCCAAACAGTAGCAAGAGAACTAGTACCAGAAAAAGCTTTACGAGAAAATGAAGAAGAAGGAAACTGGTACAGGCCATTTTGATGATGTCCTCTACAAAGCACCTTGTTGGTGAGCTTGTCCTGAATCACAAAGGACTCATTGTCAAAAGTAATACTACAATTATTATCAGAAGTAAGCTGATGAACAGATAACAAATTGGATGATATTTGTGGAACATGGAGAAGATTGTTAAGTCTAAATTGAAAAGAATGAGAGGACAATATACCAATGCCAGAGTTATGAATTGGAAGAGTATTTCCATCACCAATCATTACTTGATCATGTCCTTGGTAAGGTTGATAAAGATGAACATTGTTCAAATCATTTGTGATGTGAGAAATAGCAGCAGAATCAATATACCATGGAGTTGAAGTGGACTGCATAATGGTGGACATAGCAGGAAAATGAGTATGTACAAGCAAAGGCTCTAGAAGTAAAAGAAGCCATTTGTGAAGGTCCCATTGGTATATGAGGGAAACACAAGTTGAAAGGAAGTATTCAGTCGATGTCTACACTCTAAAGCAGAGTGATTTCCTTTTCCACAGATTTGATAGATCAAGCCATAACTCTAAGGTCTTCTTCCTCTTCTGCCTCTTTGATTATTGTATCTACCACCACCTCTATACTGGCCTTGAGATCGAGTACCTCCTCTATTTTGAAAAGAGAAATTACGAGAGGAATGATTGACCAAAATACTGTTGATTATGATGAGATAGAGCAGATGATGCAGCTGAAGTATTGTCTGTGATTGGATAAGAATTAGTAGTAGCAGAAAAAGCCACAGTGAGATCAGAAATACCATGCTTGTGACTATTTTCAACATGTATAACTTTAGAACACAAGAGAAAACAGAGTTCATCCATTGTAAGCACCTTTGATTTGGCTTGAATGGTGGTTTTGAAAGCATTGTATTCCTCAGGTAAGCCATTGAGTACCAGAAGAATGAGATCTTCATCACAGACTGGAGAAGATGCCAAAACAAGTTGTTCAACAAGATCTTTGATCTCTTGAAGATAGGTTTCCATAGATTTGGATTTCTTTGAAGTAGTGCTCAAACGATTCTTGATCTGATGAATATGAGAGCGAGAAAGTGATGTGAATCATTTCTCAAGAGCAGACCAAACATCACAGCAATTCTTCATATGACAAATGAAAGAAAAAATAGAAGGAGTAAGGGTTGCAATTATGCAACTGAGAAGACAAGTATCAGTCAATTTCCATTGCAGAAACTCAGGATTAGAAATTGTATTACTATCAGAATCAAGAGTTGTAGCAGATGGACATACAGTAGATCCATCAAGAAAATCGAACAACTCTGTAACTTCAAAGAAATTTTGGATTTGACTTCTCCAAATTGAATAGTTTGAAGCTTAGAGTTTAACTGTAATCAAAGAGTTAAGATTGGAAACAAGAAGAAGAACATTTACAGGCAATGGTTGCTTCTCAGTTTGAATCACCAGCTCTGATACCATGAAGAGAAAGAGAGAAGCAACTGAAAAGATATTATTTCATAAAACTAAATCTCATTACATTTACAATAGTAGATCTTTTGTTATATAGACACACATCATAACCGTCTTAACAAACTAACAAATAGGAGTTAAAAGGATTTTGTAACATACATTAAACTTTAACTAACACGCACCAGACACTCTTAACCTACACACATTGTAGAGGTATAGTGCAACTGCTGTTGTTGCTTAGACTTAGACACAGCAGACTTAGACCTCTCTTCATTGTCACTGCTGAGAAGCATGGCATTTACACTTGAGCAGCTGACACCTTGAGCTTGGGCTGCTGTCATCATGTACAACTTCCTCCATCAGTTCAGTGTCATATAAAAAACTAATTCAGTCATTACATCCATCCCATGAACTTCACAGAACAATACAATATCTTAAAAAAATAAAAGAATAAGAATTGTACAAGAGGTACATGAAGGGTAAAAAAATGGAACCAAACATTTCCAATAATGAGTGAAAACCCCCCAGAAGAAGGTTTTTCAATACAATAGATTAGGGCTTTGAATACATACATAATGAGGGACCAAATATACATGCAAATACATACACAATCAATGGATTAGGGCTTTGAAAGTAATGAGAGAGAAAGAAAAAAGAGGGGAAAATGTATGAAAACACTAAAATCAAACCCATTTAGGACATCAAACCCATAAAACTTTACAAATCATACCACTTCAACCAAACCCATTTTTCGAAATCAACACCAAATTAAATTGAAGAAATCATAACAACCCTAGAGCAAGATTCAAAAGGGGGGAAATAGAGAAAGGGGACAAAAAGGAAGAGAGAGTGACTGAGGTCGACAGGGCGAGAAACGGAGAGAGAGAAAGACAAATCGCAAGTGAGAGAGAGACAGACCGAGAGTGAGAGAGAACCTATGAGGATACGGCAGTGGCGGTGGCGAGCGGCAATGGTTTGGGTTGAGGAGAGGTTGGGTGAGGATTGGTGATGACAGAATCTGTGTGTGACAGAGAGAACAACCGGATGTCTAAACATAAACATGTGACAATATTTATTCATTTCCCTCTAAAACAAATGATACCTTTAGCAATTAAACTAGGAATTTGTCGAAAAATAGTGCCGAATCTTATTAGCCGCGACCGAAGTATTAGTTGCCAAAAGTGAATATTGGCTGACTAATTTTCTAGTAGCCAAAGAATAATGGTAAATATGCCTATTTTTGGCGACTAAACGTCTTTTGTCGACAATAATTAATATACAACGACTAAAACAAAATTAGTAGCCTAAAATTTAGACTTTCGCTGACTAATATTTTTTTGGTCGCCAAAAAGTGGCATATTTAGCTACTCAATTTTTTTTAGTTGCCAATAAGTAATATATCTCGACTAAAAAAATTTAGTAGCTACAGCCTAAACAAACACCGGCTAATACATTTTTTAATCTCCAAAAATTTAACTTTTGGCGACTAAATTTCTTTTAGTTGCCAAATTTAGTCGCCAAAAGTGTAAATTGTTGTAGGATGTCCTAATGGACAAAATATTTTAGAGTGTAGACTTTTGGACAAATAAAATTCAAATTTGGAATTATGGACCAACTGCCCGAAAATGAATTCATTTTGGAGTAGTATTTTTTTAGAAAAATGCTAGAGATCCCAAATATTTTATCAAATGTCTCACATGAGTGTGGGACCCAGACCATGTGAGTCACATGTGGATCCCACATCCATATAAGACATTTGATAGAATATTTGATAAAATATTTGGAATCCCTAACATTACTCTTTTTTTTAATACTAAAAAAATAATTATGAGCAATACTACATCTACTTAAATTCATGCTAACAATCTTACTAAAAAGATATATGTCCAAACATTATTGGATGATAAAATGTCATTATTTTTTTATAATCAATTACATTTAGCCTCTTATATTTTTAATAAAATTATTAGTATGTGTATAATTATTCATTTTCTATTGCTCGCCAATATCACTAGGCTTGTGTTGCCTACATGGAAAAAAAGTTACTAATTTTTTTAGTTTTACTACCAGTTTTATAAGTTATGCGGCTGTAAAGAGAGAACATTGTTATTCATCAATAATGTTACATATCAAAAAAATTTAATCGAAATTTGTAGAATATAAATTTAAAGATAATATGTTATGAATCATATATAAAATAATTTTTTAACTATATATATATTATAAAATATGTAACACGACCGATAATTAATTGAAAATCTTAGATGCAGCACATGTACATTTGAATCACTTAATGCCAAATATTTGAAGAGAGCTAAGCCTAGGACAAAGCAAAATGTGACTGACATGGCGACATGTAGTTATATGGTAGTGGCTCTTCTTTAGTCTCAAATTGGATGAATCTGTGCAATTGGTTTTTTGTTTGCCCATTACAGAATTTATATTGATATTTGAAATCGTTTAATGTGTAGAATTTATTGAATATTTTATTCCTATAAAAAAATCATGTTGATTGAATATCAGTAAGTATAATTTTAAAAATAAATTATTGACACAAATGTAATCTAATCAAGTGGCTATTGATATTTGATCAACATGAATTTTTACATGGATGAAATATATGATGAGCCATACACATTGAATAGTTTGGATCATCAAAAATGGACCGAATTGGACCGTGTAGTTCAAATACGAAACTAGAGAGAGTTCGGTCCCTAGTTATATGTATAGATAATTATTATTTAGTTTTTGCTTATTATCAATTTTGTTTTAATTAACTTTTTGTATATATCGTTCTACATATATTAAATTATTTTCAAATTTAAATCTTGAGATGACCTCAAGTAGTGTACCAAATGAAAATTTTATAATTATTGCTATTAGCATCACAAATAATACTTTAGACCCTTCATTTATTTATTTATTTTGGATTTCCACCACCTACAAAATTCTATAAATTTTAAGAACTTGAATAACATCAAAATTATTTTTCCAAAAATATCACACCCACCGAAATGCACACTCCTTAAAAACCCTTCATCTCCCAAAACTCTTAACAGTTAAACTCACCAACATTCTTCTCACCATTGAACTCACCAATCTTCCTTTCACTATCGAGGGAGCTGTGATGTTGATCTCTCCACCGTTGATCTCTATTACAGCCGATCTCTCACCTTCAACCTCTCTCCGCCTTTGGTCTCTTTGCCACCATGTTCGAACATATGCTACCGAACATCATAAAAACATAAAGTCCTGTGTCTGTGAACAATTTTGACTCATTAAAAACAAAAATAAGTATCATCAATTAGTTTGAATAACAAATAAAACCAAAGTTCATCGCATAACCAAAACATAAGTATTCATTAACATTACATCAAAAGTGTCGAGTATATGAATAAAAAGTTTGGATCCAAAGTGCAGAACATATGAATAACATTTGGTTAGACGTTGTTGAACGAGTGCCTTTATTCGGTCATGTGTTGCCATTTTTTTTACATATGTTTGGAAGTTTAGTACAAAAAAAAAAAAAAGGAAGAACCGTTTTCATTTTATGTTTTTTTTTGTTGTTTTTTAAAAAAAACTTATCATTAGAAAGTCAGCCGCCTCCGAATTGTGAACATCTTCTGAGCTTATATTGTGAGGGCTCTATTCGTCCCCTAGTATTATGGTTGCTGAAATTTTTTTACTGATTGTCATTACTAGAGAAGTGTGTACTTTGAATAGTTGCCGCCAGTTTCTGCCATTGCCACCAGAGGGTTTTGAAGGTGCATAGGTTTTGAGGTTTTGAAGTGTGTGGCTTGTGATGGATGTGACTGCTCTCATAAACCCTATGATATGATTTAATGTCTGGATGAGTTTAATTGTGAAATAGAATGTTTCAAAATAGTTCAGGATCATTTTTAATAATTTCATTTGAGATTATTATTGTAATAATAAAAAATGAAAGAAATAGAAGTCCAAAGCATTAATTGTAGTGCTAATAGTAGCACTCAAATTTAAATGAAGGACTACTATGTGCACTTTTTTGGGGGTGTATATGATATACACTTTATGTAATATATATATATATATATATATAATTTATTACAAAATGTATTACTTTTGTCACAAGAAGTATAACTTTTTTTTCTTCACAAAAAATATGACTTTTTGCTTCTCACAAAAAATATAACTTTTATCACCAAAAAAAAATATAATTTAGTTATACATAATTTTTAAATGCACATCATAATTTCACCATTTATAATTTTCATCACAAAATTAATAACCTCATTACAAAAAATTTGTAACATTTTTCAAAAAATATCATAACTTATCTGAAATAGGAATACATAAATCTCATAAAAATCTAGAACAACCAATTGGGTTGCCTCAAAGTAAATATAATTTTAAATTATGATCTTGTTTGGGAAGAGGGTTGGGCTATAATATGTCGCATCGAACTCATAATGGTTTCATTTTTTCTCTCACAATTATCATATCAACTAAAAAAAAACAAACACTTTCCAAATACAACTTTTTTAAACGGGTTTAAATAGCCAAAAAATCTAATAAGCAACTAAAATAGTCAACTTCCCAAACAAGACCTATATTTGATGCTTTTTTTATTTAAAAGTAAAATTATATGAATAGGATTCAACCTCATATTATGTTGGTTGTTTGCGTATCACTTTAGAATTATTTTAATATTCACTTAATTAACTTAATTTTTTTTGTGTTATCATGTAATTTTATTGATTAATAATTCGTTCACCGAATTTGTTTATCCCGAATTTGTCCAAATGAGTCTTTTTCTAGGAACTCATTCAGACAAATTCGAGCTAAATAAATTCGGTGGATGTAGCAGTGCTGAATTTTATTTTCGATTCGTATTTAGTTCATGCCATGTCAACATTTTCACTCTTGATTAAAAATACAAAGTATATAGCAAAATTTATCCATAATTTAAATTTCATGTTTTCTAGATAAAAATTAGGAAACTTACGTACAGGTCCTAATAGGTAAGTTTATTGCTTAATAAGTCCTATGATAATTAGCAACGTTTTTATAAAACGAAAGTTATTAATTGTTAATTTTTAACGACAATTTGAATAATTCATTACAAAAAAAAAAAAAAAACATTGTTGCTACTTCTCAAATTTTAGTGACAGATTTAAAAAATTGTCACATAAAACATTACTAATTGTCAATTTTTAGCAAAAAATTCAGAAAATCATCATAAAACGTCATTTTTAGCGACAATTCTAATAGATCACCTTTCAACAATGAATTGATAATATTAATGAGAATTAAGTCAAACTATAAGAATCTGTTAATAATTTACCCTAAAAAGTAATCATAAAAGTGTTTCATTTCAACTCAATTTCGCTACCTTAATTTAAAAAATTATACCTTATTATTATTAGTATCACTCCAAAATATATGACAAAAATTTATTTTAATCATAAAATCTTATTTTATATGTATTTTTTATTTAACTAGATTGAGGGCTAGCCCTTTGGCTACCAAGTCTCTCATAAGGGAGAAGTCTTGGATTCTACTATTAGGAGTGGAAGAGAGGACAAGATTTTCTTGCAAGGTGTATTGGTGTAGGTTTCAACTCCCCAAGGTACTAATCTAATAACTAATCATTAACTTTTCCCGATAAAAAAAACAAAACAAAACAAAACAAAAAAAAAACAAGAACAAATACTTGATTGAGTTACATAAGTGATTAAAAACTGTTATTGTATCCTTAATCAAAATAATATAAAAATATTTAATTAATTATTCATCAAATAAATTATTTGTATTAACTTTAATACAAGACTCATTTAATAATTATGCTATTGATCATGACATATTTGCATGAAAATATTACAAATCACTGGACCTTTTATAAAATATTTATAAATTTTTGAAAATTTTATAACTTTAATTATTAAAATTGATAAAAATTTATTCTTGATTTAATATGTTTTTTAAGGATAAATTACCAATAGGTTAAGTCCTATTCAAAATAAATCCTAGTAAAGTCATTGCTAAAAATAATTTTTTATGATAATTTTGTGCATGTTACATAAAATTGATAATTAGTGGATTTTTTTTTATTATGGTTTTTATAAATGATCTCTAAAACTTATAATTACTAACGTTTTTCTGTGATAAATTTTTCACATTGATGCTGAAAGTTGAAAATTAATGACTTTTTTGTAACGATTTTTTTAACTTTCGCTACAACTTATAATTAGTAACATTTTTTGTGATAAAATTTTCAAATTGTCACTAAAAATTAATAATTAGTGACGTTTTTTAATAATGTTAACATTTTTTATTACAAAATTTTAAACTGTCACTAAAAATTAATAATTGGGTAAATTATATTGACACCCCTGATATTTATATTTATTGCAGTTCCCCCCTCACCTTTTAAAAATTACATCTCCCTCTCTAAGGTTTAAAGTTTCATTATAGATTTCCCCTCTCAGCAATTTAATTTTTTTAAATACCAATCAATGTGTTTGGTTTGAGTTTTTTGAATTAAATTTTTTGAAAACTGAGTTTTTTAGTTGTCGTGTTTTTTTTTTTTAGTGAATATTTTTGAAATTTTAAACATTTTTTTAATTTTTTAAATGCACCTTACTTAGATGTATCTAAAAAGAAAAAAAATTGTGAAAAAATATTTTTAAAAATTAATAAATACATAAAAATGCAAAAAATATACTGAATTCTTGTATTTTTTTGTATTTTTGAAATTTAGTGAATTTTTAAAAGGTTTTTTTCAATTTTTTTCTTTACTTTTTAGGTATATTTATGTTAGATATGTCTAAAAATTTAAAAAAAAAATTGCTCAAAATATTAATACAATTCAGTAAAAACACAAAAAATAAGAAAATAGAATTTTCTGAAAAGTGCTTTTGAAAAATGATAACCAAGCATTCCGAATTTTGCTCTCACCAGGTAAATTATATTGACACTGCTCACATTTTAGAAATTACAATTCCCTCCCTAAGGTTTAAAGTAGTATTACCAATTGCCCCCTCGGTTAGTATTAGCTGGAAAAAAAATCATTGAAAAAAAAATTAATTGGAAAAAAATTTATTTGAAAAAAAATTTGTTAGTAAAATTTTTAAACTTCTGTTTAAAAACTAACGTAAACTCATTTTTTCAATTTACGTTTTTTCCTCAAATTTACAAACTGAGACAATCATTTATAAACTAAAAAAATCATCAAACAAGTTTTTATGACAGTTTTTAAAATTTTTGTAAATATAAATTGAAACTGAAAACGAAATAGTTACTAAACAAGTTTCAGATGGTAAAAATGTCGTAAAATTAACAAATAATTAAATAAGTTACCAACGTAAGAAATGACTTACTAAAAGATTCTTAGGCTATGCATGGTTTGAGTTTTAGAAATTTTTTTTAAAAAATAAAAAATTAATTTGGCTAAGAAATAAAAAATAAAAAATAATTATCATTTTAATATAATTTTTATCTTTCAAGTGGTTAGAAATAATTTTTTACAAATCAAATTGAAACAGGCATACGTATGTATATAACCTGCCCAAGAGTTAAAATGAGAATTATTTTTTACCCTTAAATGATAATTATTTTTTAATTTTTATTTCTTAACCAAATTAATTTTAATTTTTAAAAAAAATTTCTAAAAATCAAACCATATATAGCCTAAGAATCTTTTGATAAGTCATTATTTATGTTGGTAACTTATTTAATTATTTGTTAATTTTACGACATTTTTTCCATCTGAGGCATGTTTGGTAACCATTTCGTTTTTAGTTTTCAATTTATATTTACAAAAATTGTCATAAAAACTTGTTTGATAATTTTTTTAGTTTATAAATTGTTGTCTCAGTTTGTAAATTTAAGAAAAAAACGTAAATTCAAAAAATAAGTTTATGTTGATTTTTAAACAGAAATTTAAAAATTTTACTAACAAAATTTTTTTTCAATTAAATTTTTTTTCAAACTAATACTAACCGAAGGGGCAATTGATAATACTACTTTAAATCTTAGGGAGGAGATTGTAATTTCTAAAATGTGAGGGGTATCAATGTAATTTACCTAGTGAGGATAAAATTGGTATTTAAAAAAATTAAATTGCTGAAAGAGGGAATCTGTAATGAAACTTTAAATCTCAGAGAAGAGATATAATTTCTAAAAAGTGAGAAAAAAACTATAATAAACATTAACCTCAGAAGATGTTAGTGTAATTTATCTTTAATAATTAGTGATATTTTTTAATAATATTTGATAAAAAAAATATAATTAATTATTATATAACTTATTATAATCTACACGTAAGTCTACCCACTTTTAAAAACCTATATTGAAGTACAAATGTTCTTATTTATATTTGTGTAGAACAATAACAGGGAAAATACTATTCAAGCCGGTTTTTCAAAAAATATTACACATTATTGAAAAAAATCATAATTACAATTATTAATATTTATAATATTTACCTTTTTTAAAAAAAATATTTTTTCCTAATAACGCTAAGCTGTAATTCTGACCTGACTCATAGGCATGGACTACTCTCGAGAGACATACATACACAAATATAGCCCCACCTTCTATCAACAGACATACACATACACAAACATATGTCTAGAGAGAGAAAAATTATTAGGTGTCACATATTTCACACTCATTATAAATCATTATATTTTTGTCGCTCTTTTATCATAAGAGAAATTTTGGGTGTCAGAGAGTAAATGTCACGTGATATTTTTTTTTTATAATTAAATTTAATAATAATTTTTATTATATTTATATTGACTGTTTGAGAAATTATAAAAAATATATATATATATACTAGCCTATCATCCGTGCTATATACGAAATAATTATAGATATTTATATTTATTTAATTTTTTTTAATATATAAATTAAATACATGAGGTTTGACCGAAGAGTTTGAAAGAATTTAATAAGTGTTTTTTTTTTTTTCAAAAAACAAAACAAAAAAATTAAGAGATATTTACACCATAATTATATGAGTCTCTTGGGGATGCAAAAAGTAAGAAAATTATGATTTCATTTATTGCGTTATATTTGTTTTAATTTTTTTTAATATATAAATTAAATACATTGGATTTGACCGAAGAGTTTGAAAGAATTTAATAAGTGTTTTTTTTTTTTTCAAAAAACAAAACAAAAAAATTAAGAGGCATTTACACCATAATTACATAGGTCTCTTGGGGATGCAAAAAGTAAGAAAATTAAGATTTCATTTATTGCGTGTCAATAGTGTAATTATTATAAACCAATCACCAATCACCAATCACCAAGTCAATTTTTTTTAAAAAAAATATTAAAAAATTAGGAAATTAGGATGGACATGTTGGAACTTCCACAAGACTTGGGTTTTAAAAGACCTTTTTCCTTAATATATAGATATTATTGATAGAAGGTACCATTGGAACATATACAAATTTCTCCAATCAATGAGTATAAAATTTTGAATCCTATCTTCTATTCTAATTACAGACGTTATAAGATATGTCTTGACCATGCCCTAATTACATGGAATAAATTCTAGAGAGGGAAAGGCTGATAAGACTAGTCAAACATAAAGGAAGCTGCATGGGGATCAGTTACATTACAACCCACCAGAGATTGTGGTAATTTTGGCTGTCGTCTTTCTCTATCTTTCCCTCCCTCGCTCCTCATGTTTATATAAACACCTGACCTCTTAGATTGTTTCAGGCACAGGCACACTGTTTTTTCCCTTGAATGCTCTCTCTCTCTCTCTCTCTCTCTTCCATCCCTATCTTTCTTGAGGCCTTCCCATTTTCATCAAAATTCCAATTTCCAAAGCTATCTCAGATGGCAGCTTTTTCATACTACCAACACGACCCTTGTCTCCTTGACCCAGTTTTCCATCTGCCAAACGCTCCCATTAAGATTCCTGGCTTTTCAGAGGAACCAAACAACACCACCACCACCATCACCAACTCCTATTTCTCTCACTTTTGTCCACCTCAATCTCAATCTCTTCACCAAATCCCTGTTGATCTCAGTGCTCATGAAAGCAGCTGCCTTGAAAATGTCACAAAAGTTTATCTTAGTAGCAATAATGAACCTTCCCCTTCTGTGACCAATATTAATAAACATAGCACAGACTCTTCATCAGGTGGTTGATAAGCCTGAAAGTACTGTTGATCAAGTCACTCAGAAGGTGTCTACCGCCATGGAGAACAAGAGGAAGAGGAAGAGGAACTGCTCTCCTCACTCTAAGGTATAATTAAACCCACTTCTAGATCTTATACAATTACATATATATATATGTATTTGTCGTTTAATGTTGTTGAAGATGATCTTGAAACTGGTGATTGATTTGGAGTTTGTTGTGATATAGCATGCAAGAGAAGTGAAAGGAAAGAAGCAAAATAAATGCAACAGTGTGAAGAAAGATGATGATGAAGAAAAGAGGCCTAAAGCTGATGATATTAAGAAGGCGGCTCTTGAAGAAGCCCCAAAAGGAGGCTACATTCATGTAAGAGCAAGACGGGGCCAAGCAACAGACAGCCACAGCCTTGCAGAGAGGGTACTTTTTAGGATGAACTACATGCAGCAGAGAAGAAGAAAAAAAAAATTATCAACGCAAGTGTGTCTATAACGAGATATAAATAAAAGACTGGGATGTCAGCTACACCCTTTCATGTGTTGATTATTTTTTTTTTTTCTCAACTCCAAGAGCATCTCCAATTTTGAATTAAAATTTTTATTAAATTTGAGTAAAAAATTAACTTTTTTTTCAATCTGATACCGAGTGTTCCAACGGTTGATTTTCATAAAATTTTCATTAAATATGTGCCGGGACAACCGGTTGGTCGACCGACTGGTCAACCGGTTAAGCCAAATTTTTTTTTTTTAAAATTGTTTGAACTGTCGACCGGTTGGTCGACCGGTAAGACAAAATTTTTTTTTTTTTTTTTAACAGGTTGAACTTTTTTTTGGAATTGTTTGAACCTTTTGGTGGTCGACCGGTTGGTCAACCTGCTGGTCAACTGGTTGGTCCCCCAACGGTTATACACAGTGTTTTGGTGAAATACGGAGCCTGTCCTCATTTTGATGAAACGTTTGGTGAATTCTCGATTTGATATCAATTTGGTGAAACCGTTAGAGTTCTAAACAGTACTTTTTTCACCAAATTTTAAATTTAATACTAGATTTGGTGAAGGGTGGGAGATGGTCTAACTTGGATATACTACTTTTTCAAAATTGCTTTAGAGCTCTAAAAGAGCACCTCTAAACTTGGCATTAATTTGTCTTTTTGTGTCATGATTTTGTCTTTTTCTGTTTTTTTTTTTTTTTTTTTTTTAAAAAAAACTGGCTGCCAGCTCAGTAGAGCTCTTTTTAGAGCTCTACTTTTAGAGCTCTGTAGCATGATTGCCACAAGGTCCTGATATGTCCACACAAAAGTAAGATTTAAATATAGGTTATTAAGGTTATGTTTTGCATAAAGTTTTTAAGTTAAAATAAAAAAGGTTAAAAAATTAATAAGGTAAAATATCATATCTAAATTATATTCATTTTATTTTTTCTTTCACAAAAGTTATAAAAAGTCAAAAGGACTATTTTAAACGAAACTTTTTAACTTAGGTTAAAATAGTTAAAAAGTCAAAAAATCAATCCACATTCCAAACAAAGGCTAAATATTAGATTGTGCGTCACGTATTGAAATTTTAAACTGATAATATCAATATATCAACTTAATATTATCTATTATTGTCCAATATAAAATCATATATAACTGACATCGATACATATTTGAAACTATGCACCAAAGATCAAAGTTCGTTACGTACTCAGAAAAAAAATAATTTAAATATATGACGTAGATTTAAATTTTGTATGATGTAATTAATTTATACCATCCATTTTAAAATTTGAGTATCTTTTAGAATATCTTTCTAGATTTGTAGTATTATTAAAGTTGGTAACATTTTTGCAAAATGACTACTAAAAAAATTCCTTGCTATCATGCTTCAGGCGAGGAGAGAGAAAATAAGTGAGAGGATGAAGATGTTGCAAGCTCTTGTTCCAGGGTGTGATAAGGTAGGTCAAGGTGATCAGAACCTTGTTGTCTGCACTTTGTCTTTCTTTTCACAACTTAAAATAACGTTTTTCTAAGTTCTAAGCTCCTCTCCTTTAGGAGAAGGAGAAGCATAATCTTCTGACAGTTACATGTGGCTTTACTGAAAAATAGGTATCTGGAAAGGCCCTCATGTTGGATGAAATCATCAGCTATGTCCAATCTCTCCAAAACCAAGTTGAGGTAAAAACAGTACAAGTTTTTCTACTCCTACTTTTCTAATTATTTTATTAACTTTCAAGGCAATTTACCTAAAGGACATCTCTATCTATGTGTCTCCAAAATTTTCAGTTCCTTTCTATGAAGCTTGCTTCTGTCAATCCCATGTTCTATGACTTTGGAATGGACTTGGATGCATTGATGGTTACACCTGATCAGGTATAAAACAAACTCATATAATATACTATATAATAATATGGTTAAAGAAAATGCTTTTCTTCAATAATTTTTGTAAAAAATTAATCATCAGAATGACACGACAGCAACAATTTTGTAAAAATAAATGTATCATGATGAGTTTTAAATTTTAAAGTGTTTATGTGCACAATCCAAACATCATTATATATATATACTAGTAGGTAGTACAGTAATGCGTATGTAATTTAGATAAATAAGCATAAAAACAAATAATAAAAAAACTAATATCATAATATGTATGTTGTTTAAATGGTAAGAGTTTTCTCAATGAAACTTAAGATTTTTTGTTCAAATCTTACTCATGCCTTTAAAAAAGATATTTTTTATTTTAGGATGCAAAATTTACCATGTGGTATGAGGAGAAATCACTACATTATTAGACATCAAGCCATGTGCTCACATATATAATAATATAAATGTATTCTATTTATATATTATTCAAATGTTAAATATATATACCATCCAAAGGTGGTGACGTGGTGGTTGGGGGGTTTACCCCTGGTTTGGTTTGCTAACAACTCATGGCTATTAATTTTGGATCATGATCTCTTTGTACTATTAGGTCATGTTTGATTCACAAGATTAATAGTGAAGTATTAATAATCCTATTAAATTAGTGTGGTATTCACTATTCAATTGGATTAATATTCATTGGATTAATAATCCCACCCCTATCCCATTACTAATAATCCTACAAATTTGTTAGATTAATTATCCATTGGATTAATAATCCTAAACCAAAATATTAAAACAAATATAGGATAATTGAGCCCACGAAATAATAATCACAATCCCATACTCTAATCCACCAAATCAAACATGTCCTTAAATCTTCTGTAAACTGTAGGTTATAACTTATTATATAAATATACTTACATACATATATATATATATATATTATCTTTTATTTACTTATTATAATTAGTTGGTTAAGGAAATGGACAAGCATTATTGTGCATTGAAACTGATGTTGGATCTTTGTCTCTGACATGAAAATTTAGAGATTGGATGGTTCGGTACAATCACCACCACCATTTCAAAATGTGCAACAACAATGCTACCCTCCCAAGGCCACTGCTTTTTCTGATGGAACCACTTCCACCACCTCCTTCATTATCAACACCACACCAAATACTTATCCACTTCTGGAGTACTCTAGTGCATCTTCTTCACTTCTATTTCAACAAGGGCAGCCTCAGGTGTGTGTTTTCAATTCAAAGGCCAATTTTGAAATTCATGAAATATATTCAAAAAAATGACAAAATAAAATACTTTCATATATATATATATATTTAAAAAGAAAAACCCAATTTTGTAACATTGCTTGTAAATACATCACTTTCAGGATAACGGACAGCTCTTATGGGATGTGCATGACCAAAGACAAAAAGTTATCAATCAATCTGGTTTCGGCAACTTGTGTTCTTTCTATTAATATTATATACCAAGCTACAGCTAGCTGCCCTACAAACATCTGGTAAGCCCTCTAATCACTGTCTCATTTATAATTTAATATATATGTCAACCCTAAATTTACAATAAAAACACACACACACACACACACACACACACATTAATATGTATTGTCATACTATTCCCAAAAAAAAAAAAAAAAAAAAACTACTCCATAAAAATGGTTTTCAGTGATATCAAACAAATTTACTGGATCAAAGCTATGTATCTAGAATATTTACTTAAAAGTGTCAAAATTTTAAGGCATGGTGTAAATTTAAACTTGTCATGGTGTAAGTCACGTGCAAAATGAGAAATGAATTTGATGTGTACATAATAAATTCTCAATATTTTTGAAATAAAATTATGTGTGCATACAAGTGCTGAATTTAATGCAGTAGTACATAATCATGTATATTTATTCAGTCCTGCTGGGGCCCAGCAGGAGAAGACCCCAGCACCCCCCAACCTCCACGTGAGGGGACTGTGACTTGCAGACAGAAGAAAAAAATAAAATAAAAAAAATTTGAGCCAATCACAAAACAGTGGGGGGACTGGGGTCCAACTTATTTTCCATATTTATTATGCCATACACTCCACTTTTGGGATAAATTTTCATGATTCCTAATATTTTTGTATTAAAGAAGAAGAAGAAGAACCAGATTCATTATATTTGGTTTTAATTTTTTGAAAATTGAGTTTTTTATTTTTGTATTTTTTTTTAAAAAAGTTAGTAAATATTTTTAAAATTTTAAGTAATTTTTTTACTTTTTTAGATACACCTTACTTAGATGAATCTAAAAAGTAAAACTATTTGTAAAAAAATATTTTAAATAATCAATAAATACACAAGAATATGAAAAATGTATTGAATTTTTATTTATTTAGTTATTTTATTTTTGTATTGTTGGTATTTAGTGATTTTTTAAAAGATTTTCTTCACAAATATTATACTTTTAAAGTGCATTTATGTTAAGTATATCTTAAAAAAAAAAAAAAGTATATCTAAAAATTAAAAAATCACTTAAAATATTAAAAAATTCAATAAAAACAAAGTAAAAAAAAATTAATTTTAATTTTTAAAAAATGAATTCAGAGAATTCAAACTAAACGAGCTGAATTAGAACTCTTTTTGTGTACTGACATTGTTAGACATGGACATTGCAGTTTGTAAAAACAGGAAAGACACAACCAGAAAGGCAGTTGCATGAAAGCCAAAGCTACATATATTCCTTTAGTATCAATACCAAGTGAGATGGGATTTTATGATCACTTCAAAGCCATCCCAATTGATAAATTGGAGTAAGTACTCCTACATAGCTAGCTAGCTAGTGGAAATGAATAAAGGGAGCATGAAGCAAAATCCAATGGTTTGGTTGATCAAAGAACACACAAGACAACACACAGAGGAGAGAAGAAGTAGACACAAAAGGACAATTTATAGCCGACCAAACATGACCCCCAGATCTTTTTGCAGAGATCCCTTTGTTCCTGTCCAAATTTGACTCCCGAGCACAAATTTCCTATAGCTATAGCTTCCATGTACCATGTGGTGATTAAAATTCCAAAAAATTATGTATAAAATAGTACTATGTTTGATTATATATTATTATATATAAATAAGTATATGATTCTTCTGCTAATTATTGTTATTGTTTTTGTAAACAGTTAGTTTCTGTTATTACGGTTAGATTTACCGTTGTGTCTGTTATCCTTTTGTAACTTGTATAGGACAGTGAGTTGGGAGGAGGGACTTTCCTCTTGTTGTTGACATCTCTGCACTGCATGTGTGTGTTTTGTTTCCTTTATGGATAGAAAAAACAAAGGAATCTTTCGTTGTTGTGAATTTGTGGTGTCTTTGTTTTCTTATCGTTTGACTATGCATGGTTTCTGAGGTGAATTCCCCCTATCCACCTAGTCCTATTCTCTTAAAGGACAATAGCCATCAATTAAAAGCACCGAAAAAAAAAACCCATCAATTAAACTAGTTGATGTACAAATGCAATAATGGTAGAAATTTACATATTTATAAAACATTCACAAATTCACCACATAATGATGTGATATGAGAGTTGGACCCACTATCATTAAATGTGAAATAAATTAAAAATTGACATATATTTTGCCATATCATTGTGATAGAATTGTGAGTACATTTTTAGGATCTCAAACATATATATATATATATATATATTTAGGGTAAATTAAACTTTTTTCCTTTCATGTTTGGCCAATCTTTGACCGTTAAAGTATATTTTTATTTTCATTTTGACTTTTCATATTTCAAGTTTTTCTTTCCATATCTCAGTTGCTCAAAGGAATGTTAAACTTTTCAATTCTACAAGGATAATGTTGAGATTTTAGTAGGGAATGGAGTAAGAGTTAGTTTTTGGAGAGATCCTTGGATGGGATCAACAATCTTGTTAAGTCAATTTCCAAGATTGTTTTAATTGGTTGAATGAAAAGAATAAAAGATTTCTCAACTTTATTCAATCAATTCACATATACACTGCTCAAGATATTATATAGGAAAAAGTATCTAACTAACTCAGTAACTAACTAACTAACTCAGTAACTAACTCAGCTAACAAACACTCTAACTGTCTAACAAACATTACAACTGTATCTATATTTGTTACAAATATTATCTGAAGAACATTTAGGAAAACAGAGCTATGATGAACAAGATATCAATGCTGACTTCTTCTTAAGCTGAGACTGCAGCTTTGGCTCTGCCTCTAGCTGTGATTGCTGCAGCTGGGTATGTATCTTAGCACTCCCCTGCAAGCTGATGAGGGCAAGACTACACAAGAAGCTGGTCTTTCAAATAAAGAAAACGAGAGGTAGAAAGAGGTTTGGTAAAGATGTCAGCCACCTAATCTGTAGTAGGAACATATTTCAAAGCAATTAATTTGGCAACAACTTTATCCCAAATAAAATGACAGTCAATTTCTATATGTTTAGAGTGAGAATGAAAAACTGGATTAGAAGCCAATGCCATTAGCAGAAATATTGTCACACCAGAGCTCAGGAACAGAAGATGAGAGAATATGCATATCTTTCAGCAACTGCTGCAGCCAAGTTAATTTAGCAGTAGGCATTAGCTAATGCTTTATACTCAGCCTCAGTAGATGATCTAGAAACAATGGGCTGTTTCTTAGCACTCCAAGAAATCAGATTAGAACCCAAATAGACACAGTAACCTGAAGTGGACTTTTGATCAACACTATCTCCAGCCCAGTTTGAATCAGAAAAAGCATGAAGAGAGAAGGGACCAGAAGTAAAGTGCGGACCATGGTGAAGAGCACCTTTCACATATCTCAACAAGCATTTGACAGCTTGAAAATCAGCATTCATAGGCAAATGCATATGCTGACATGCTTGGTTAACAGCTAAGGCTAAATCAGGTCTAGTAATAGTGAGGTACTGTAGACCACCAACAACACTCCTATACAGAGAAGGATTAGAAAATGGAAGCTCATCTGAAGAAGAAGAAGGAGAATAAGAAGCCTTGACAGCTAAAGGAGTGGAGCAGGGTTTACAATCAGTTAAACCAGCTTTGTGAAACAACTCAGTGGCATACTTAGTTTGAGATAAGAAGTAACCATGAGATAAGGCTTGAACTGAGATGCCCAAGAAATAGGACACAGTTCCCAATTCCTTCATGGAGAACACAGTATACATATGCTGAATAAATTGTGCAAGAAGAGCAAGATCACTACCAGTGACTAGAATGTCATCAACATAGACAACAAGAATAAGAACACTAGTGAAGTGTGTTCAACAAAAAGAGAGGAATCTGAAAGACTGTTAGCAAAGCCTTGAGAAAGGAGGAACTAAGAGAAAGTAGAATACCAAGCTCGAGGAGCTTGTTTAAGTCCATACAAGGCTCTCTTAAGTTTTCACACTTGATTAGAAGACTGAATAAAACCTGGAGGTTGTAACATATACACTTCTTCATCTAATGTGCCTTCAAGAAAGGCATTAGATATGTCTAATTGATGAATAGGCCAATTAAAATGGAGAGCCAAGCAAAGAAAAATATGAATTGTAGGCTGCTTAGCCACAGGCTAAAAGTTTCATGGAAATCAACACCTTCTTGTTGAAGATATCCTTTTGCCACCAATCTAGCTTTATATCTTGCCACAGAACCATCAGAATTCCTCTTAATTCTATACACCCACTTACAACCAATTGTTGTTTTATGATGAGGAAGAGTCACAAGATCCCAAGTGCCCTATTGCTGCAAAGCTTGAAATTCTTCCTGTATAGCAGTAAGCCACACAGGAGAAGCTAAGGCAGCTTGAACAGTAGGAGGTTCAGTTTGAAGATAAGAAGAGGATGTGGCTGTAAGACACAGAGGAGGTTTTGTTTTAGAGCGAGTGAGCATGGAATGAACATTAGAGGAAGACAAGGGAGGAACCAGATTAGAAGGCAAATCAGAAGGTGGAGGAAGATCAATGGAAATAGAACTAATAGGAATAGCATGAGAAGGAGGAGAAAAATTCAGAGGAGATGACGAAGCTGGAGAACTAGAGCAAGAAGAAGATGGAGATGAAGAAGAAACAGTGGAAATCTCAAAAGGAAGAGAAGAAGGCCAGAAGAAATTATGAATATGAGGCAAAGAGATAGGGAAGATGAAGAAGAAAGAGCAGTGAAAGCAAAAGGAAAAACAGGATTCATTGAAGATGACATGCCTAGAAACAAATATCTTGCCACTAATAGGATCTAAACACCTATAGCCTTTGACAGTAGGATGATAACCTAAAAAGACACAAGATAAGGACTTAGGTTGGAGCTTGTGAGTGGTATAAGGTTTTAACCAAGGAAAACACTGACAACCAAAGACCTTGAAGAAAGAAAAATCTGGAAGTGTTTTACACAAAATCTGAAATGGAGATTGATTAGAAAGAACAGAACTAGGCATTCTATTGATGAGGAAAACTGCTGTAGCAACAGCATCAAACCAATATTTCAAAGGTAGAGAAGATTGATGAAGCAGAGTGATAGCAGTTTTAGTGATATGACGATGCTTCCTCTCAGTAACACCATTCTGTGCTTGTGTATAAGGACAACTAGTTTGATGAATAATACCATGAGAAGAGAAAAGAGAAACAACCTTTTTGTTTACAAATTCAGTTCCTCCATCAATTCTTAAAATTTTAAGAGAAGTGTGAAATTGATTTTTAGCATAGGCTTTAAACTCAAGCAATTTTTCATAGACTTCACTTTTAAAATGTAAGGGATAGATTCAAGTGAATCTACTACAATCATTAACAAACAAAACATAAAATCGAAAAAGAGCATTATCAACAGTAAAAGGCCCCCATACATCAGCATGTACAAGAGAAAAAGGGCTATCACTAGAAGAACAAGACAATTTGAAAGGAAGTCTATGACTTTTAGATACATAGCAGTCAGTGCAATCTATGACTTTATTTAAACTCTTTTTATTTGGAAGATGAGATGCCAAGTGTTGAAGCTTGGAAACAGAAGGATGACCCAATCTTTGATGCCACAGCAAATCAGAGATTAGAGAGATTGAACCAGTGGATGACTGAAAGACCTGTGGTTGCTTGGGACAGATAGAAGAGGATAGAGACAACTGATAAAGGCCATTGATGTTTGATCCTTTATGCAGAATCTGTTTTGTGTGTTTGTCCTGAATAACAAAAGAATCAGAATAAAAAATAACACGACAGTTATGATCCTTGGTTAATTGATGAATAGATAAGAGATTGGATGATATAGAAGGAACATGCAAAAGATTGGATAGATGAAAAGAAAATTGAGGTGTTGGAAGAATACCACTTCCAACATGTTGAATAGGTAAAACTGAGCCATTTCCTACTGTAACCTGATCTGAGCCTTGATAGGCTTGATACTGCTGAAGATTGGTCAAATCATGTGTAAGATGAGTTGTTGCTCCTGAATCAATGTACCAAGGAGGGACAGGAGAATCTGAAGAAGAAGAAGAAGCTACAGCAGCAACATAGGCCTTGGGAGAAGCAGTTGCTGAAGGTTGATAATGTGGATCAAGTCGATACCAACAGTCCAATGCAAGATGACCTGATTTGCCACAGATCTGACAAATAGAGGAAGCAGAACTAGAGTAGACTGATGATCTCGATCGATTGTTAGAAAATCGATTATGAGATCTGTTGCCACGAAAATATCTACCACTTCTACCTCCTCTGTACTGAGATCTACCACTGAAAGTAGAACGAGGATATGATCCAAGAATGGAGTGTTGTGCTTCAAAACCAGAACCAGAAGCAGAACCAAAATCAAAACTAAAACTAGAAGTGGAACCTTTGGGTGCTGAATAAGCAACATGCAAATCAGGTTTGGAAGAATGCTTGATCTTGCTCTCGATGTGAATTTCTTTTGAGCCAAGTAAGGAACACAACTCTTCCATAGAGACAGCATTAGATCTAGTACGAATTGATTTTGAATGCATCATATTCGTTTGGTAAGCCATTTAAGGTAAGAAGAATAAGATCTTCATCCTCAACCTTTGCACCAGACAGAGCTAACTGATCTGAAACTTCTTTGATCTGTGAAAGATAGCAATCAATTGAAGAAGTTTGCTTTCGAATTGTATGAAGCTTATTCTTCAATCGATGAATATGAGATCGAGAGACAGAAGTAAATTTCTTCTCTAGTGTTTGCCAAACTTGTGAACTACTGTGGAGATGATGAACGGATGAATATACTGATGAAGATAATGTTGCAGTTAAACACGTGAGAAGATTTGCATCAATTGTTTCCCATTGAAGATATGCAGGATTGGAAACAGATTTTCCAGATGCGTCAGTAATTTCAGATGGAGGACAAGGTATTGCACCTGTCACATATCCAAGAAGACCTGTAGCTCGAAGAATATTATGAAGTTGATTTCTCCAAATCAAAAAATTTGTGGAATCAAGTTTAACAGTAATGAGCGAACCAAAATTGGACAGAAGAGACTGAAGACTTGAAGGTAAAGAAACAGGATCTGCCATGAATGAATCTTGAAGAATGCTCGTAAGAGCTTAGTAAGGCTCTGATACCATGAAAAGAATAAAAGATTTCTCAACTTTATTCAATCAATTCACATGTACACTGCTTAAGATATTAAGTATCTAACTAACTCAGCTAACAAACACTCTAACTGTCTAACAAACATTACAACTGTATCTATATTTGTTATAGATATTATCTGAAGAACATTTAGGAAAACAGAGCTGTGATGAACAAGATATCAATGCTGACTTCTTCTTAAGCTGAGACTGCAGCTTTGGCTCTGCCTCTAGCTGTGATTGCTGCAACTGGGTATGTATCTTAGCAAGATAAAGAGTTTTCCTTGAGTTGCAATTAGCTAAAAGAACTAATCAATCTGGGTGGGTTTTCAATTTTAGAAGAACACTTCGGGCTTGGGAAGAAGATGAGTTGGCTAGATTAATCAATTTTTTTGGGGTTGGCCCTATTTTAAAAAGTGTTTTAGATGACTGTTTGTTTTGGAAACCTATGTAGTCAGGTGTGTCAAGGTCAATCTTGTTTACGCTTGGGGTTTAGTTATGATGGTCCCATCCAGAGACCAGTTGAACTGATATGGGATAATTTCTCGCCACTAAAAGCTTCTTTTTTTTTCTTGGTTAGCTTGGAGAGAAAGATTGAAAACAAAAGAGCTGATTCACAGGTTGGTAATTTTAGAGGGTGATGATGTTCTGAGATGCAATTTCTGTCATGAGGTAAGAGAATCAATTGAACATATTATGCTTCACTACCCCTTTGTCCAAAAAATTTGGTCTGCTATTGTTTTATAGTGGGGTTTTCAGTGGACTATTCCCAATTCCATTGAAGAGCTACTACTCTGATGGATGGGTTAGAAGTTTAAGAAGAAAGTAAACCAGGTTTGGAGGGCTTTACCTACAACAATAATGTGGCCTGCATGGAGGTATAGGAATGAGTGTGTTTTCAATTCAATTCAACCCAATTTTCATGATCTGTGTGAGTGTATCAAGGTGAGAGTGGCAATTTGGATGAGATCTCATTACAGTGGTGCATCATTCTCAGTTAATGATGTTGTTTTTAACTTTAAGCAAGTCAAGAGTGCATCGGGTCTTCATGAGTTGAATGTGGCATGGTTTCTACTGTCTACAAGGGTTGTAGGATTCCTGGGTTGTTGCTGGTGTTTTGTTTTGTTTGGGTGCTCTTGAGATGGTTGTGTTTTTTCTTGCTCTTTGGGTTTGGTTTCTCACTAACCATTTGGATCGAGCTACTATATGATAAGTTGTTTTTCTTGGTGTCAACCTAATTGGGATGAAAGGAATCTTCGTGATGCATTTTGCCTTCGCTTTATTGATGTTATCCATATTTATGTATGTTTGATGCTATTAATAAATAAATAAAAAAATTCCAATTAAAAAAATTCAAATTCTTCCAATTTACTCCTAAAATTAATTTATGTTCAAAATTAAACATAAAATGTCACGATAACTATCACATAACATAAACTAACTTTAGGAGTAAATTGGAGAGAAAAAAAAATTGAAGTATGAAATTAATTTTAACATTGACATTCACTTTGGCTTCTCTGTTTCATCTGTGACTGTCAATGTGTTATTTTCTATCTAATTTTTAATAGAAATTAATTTTAGGAATAAACTGGAAAAAACTTGAAATATAAATGGTCAAAGTGAAAAAAAAAGAAACCTTTAATGATCATAATGAAAAAGTGACACTACAAGAAATTTCACTTTTGGTGACTAAAATTTTAGTCACCAATTACTTTTGGCTACTAATATATTTGGTCGCCAATAGTTCGTCAGGGAAGATAGTCGGCGACAAAAAATTTTTGATAGCCAAAAGTGACTTATCGGCAACTAAAACTTTAGTCGCCATACATTTTTTTAAAATAATTAATATATATTTTTTACTTTTTAACGACTAAATTATTTAGTAGCCAATTAAGCATATATGTTTGGCGACTAACTATTTGGTAGCCAAAAATTTCACTTTTTGAGAATTGGGGACTAAAAGTTTAGTAGCCAAAAGTTTCCTTTTTAGAATTGACAACTAAAAGTTTAGTAGCCAAAAGTTTCACTTTTTGACAATTGGGGACTAAAATTTTAGTAACTAAAAGCCAACCTGTGATATTTGTTTAGTCGCCAAAAGGACTTATTTAGTTTTTATAATTTATTCTGTAATATTTTTTTGCGCCACCTGTAACCTGTACATATACAAAATTATTCATCTATTCATTCATTCATTCATTCAATTTTCAACCATTCAATAAAAATATTTCTCCACAACTTGTAGCATTCAATATTCAACCATATACAAAACTTAACTATTAACCGTATATATCAAAGAAAATAAGAATCCATAGACATAGTATAATCCAACAAATACATATACACATATACTATACAAACCAACAACTAAAATCCAAATTTAAAAAAAAAAAAAAAAAAAAATCTTAATAACAAAACATATCAAGTTTACATGTTTTCCATAAACAAAAAATATAATGTAACCCATGCAAACATCATCAATCTAGCCCAAAAACATCACTGTATCCACGCCAACATCATCAATCTGTAACAAAAACCAGTGAGGTAACTAATCAAAAATGCATAGCTTGATTTTTGTTTAAACAGAATATGGTTCAATTTATTTAACAAGTAATTTAGCTTATGGAGAAGGAAAAATTAGATAACTAACTCAGTTGAATTTAGATGAATAACACAACGAATATATCAATTGATATAGCAAGACTAAATAAAGAAAAATCAGTGAATGATTCCTTTTAGCTTAACAGATTGTTATTTCAAAGATTTAAACTAAAATAGGCAAAAATAACGATTTATGAGGATATAACACAATATCAGTTATATGGCAACAAAGTGAGTTTATCAATTAGCTATGATAGTTAATTTAAGATGAATAGCACAATATTTATTATAACTGATATAGCAAGACTAAATGAGGGAAAATTAGTAAAGTAGCTAATTGAAAACACTATGAATGATTTTTTATTTAACAGATTAAGATTTAAATATACAAGCAGTGGCTTCAACAGATTAAGATTTGGAGCAATTGTGGGCTTGATTTAGTACATGCATGTGGCTTAGAATTTTGAGAAGCCTAAGAGACATTTTATCAAAGAGTTTGAAGGCAAGAAAAAAAAATTGATTTGTTATAAGAATCCAAAACAACCCATCTTGAAGGTCTGATTTGATCATTTACAGAGGGATTAAAGAGACCGATTCAGCGTGGTTTAGGGCAGAAATCGAGACTGCTATGGCGTTCTCCTTCATCTTCACCCCCTTAACGCCCTTTTTCGGTTAAGTTTAATTCGTTTTTGGCTCTAACTCTCAATCTATACTTGCTAATTACATTTCGTCTGCTATCACAAGGAAGGTGGCTGTGACATCCGCATGGTGGTTCAGGGGCTGTTTCACATTTTCGCCCCCTTAACTCCCTTTTTCGGTTAAGTTTAATGTGTTTTCGGCTTTAACTCTCAACCTACGTGTGCTAAATTACATTCCATCTATTGTCACTAGCCATATTTGTCACAGGGAAGCTGGTCGTGACATCCATACAGTGGTTCTGATTCCCTATTGTCACGACCCAAACCCGCCCCTAAAAGTTTGGCATCGTAACCGGCCAGTAATCCTAGATTACCACAGGCCTTCCTGTACAAAACATAAATAATCGGGGCTCGCGGAAGCGAAACTAAATACAAATAGTCCAAAGAGCCGTGCATTAATATGAACAAATATTTACATGTCAAAAATGTTAATTTACCCACTTACAATACATAACATGTAACCAAAAGATCATATACAAAACATAAGCTCGTACGGCCTTCCAGGCCTAGCCCCAACTTGGAGGCACTCAAAACACTAGTAGGCTTCAAAATGGCAGCTCGGTGTAAGACCTCACCTAGGCTTGACTTCCAGAGTGCTCACCTATAAATACATATATACAAACAATGAGCTAAAGCTCAGCAAGTAACATTAAAGTAAAGGGGGTAGTGAACGAATTCCGAACATTTCATATATTCATAAATCAAATCATTCATAAACATACTCATCTCATATCAGAACATATATAATGGCATACTCCATAGAACATATCATATATTGTCTTCCGACTAGAGTAACCGGTCCCGGACACCGATTAAACACATACCGAAATCTCGGAAACTGGTCCACTTAGGACTATCTATGGATGCCATACTAGATTCACAAATCAGGACATTCGTTCACGGGTTTAAAGTCACATTTCAAAACATATCGTATCATATAGCATTTCAAATACATTGCATATCAACATAACTTTACAGAAATGTCGCTCACAGTGGGTTTCCAAAACCGGTTGCACGGTCTTCAAGGTTTGACCTGCAAATATAAACATTACAGCATAATCTCTTAACACATAAAGTAAACACATACTTGTAATCTCATCAACATAACTTAATTAAGTCTTAGGAATGCCTAAAATGTAATAAGGATGTCCAAAACATGCATTGAAAAACTCTGCGAAATTTCTGAAAAATAGGTCCCCGCTCGAGCGGAAAAACCCACGCTCGAGCGGACCGAAAACTGTGAGAAAAATATTGGATGTGCGAAATTCCCGCTCGAGCGGCAAAACCCCCGCTCGAGCGGACTTCGAAAATCTGGGTGGAAAACCAGTCCATTTTCCTGCTAAACCGTGGCCTCCACTTTTGCAAAATCACTTTCAAAATCAATGAAAACAAGGCCCAAAATAATTGAAACACAATTTGAATTAAACATCAAACTCTTTAGTAAAACTCACATGAACCACATAAAAGATCAAGCTTTGAATCAAGTTGGAAAATCGTAAATATGCACATAAAAAGCTTCACTTTTCAAATCCATGGAGGTTCTCCCTCAAATGTGGAAATCATGCAAGAAAACCATGATTTTAAACATGAATTCATGATAATATGCCATATATGCTCATAGATGTTCCATAGATCAAAAACACAACATAATACTTTCCATTATTCACGATTTTCCTTACATTCCATTTCTTTGCCATGAGATCATGAAGAAATCAACCTTAGTTCAAGAAATTAAAGAGGAATTCTTACCTTAAGCACTTAGTTGGAGAGAATTAAGCTTGATTCCCCTTTTTCCTCTTCTTTTCCCTTGTTTTCCTTTCTTCTCCACGAATTCTCTCTTCTCTCTCCCTTCCAGATTTTTCTTCTCTTGTTTTTAAGTCAATGAAGTCAACAATCCTTATCTTAAGTCATATATATATATATCATATAAATAGATTTGTACCAAAACTTTGAGCCAAACATGGCTTAGCGAATCAGACGAAATTCAGTCCTCAATTAAACGTCCCAAATGGTTCTAAAAATTCTCGATACCACAGAGGCGTGTTCAATTTCATTTTCTGAACCCATTATGGTCATCAATTTCAGTCCCGAAGTTGCAATTCCAACAGATATGTTTCTAATTCACTCAGATATTCTCCAATTAATTCGTCTAAACACATAATTAATTACTGATAATTGTGACATACATTTTGGGGTCATTACACCTATGGTGATTCAGGGCTGTTTTGCATTGTTGCTCCCTTAACGCCATTTTTTGGTTAAGTTTAATGCGTTTTCGACTCTAACTCCCAACCTACATATGATAATTACATTCTGACTATTGTCACAAGTCATTTTTGTCGTGGGGAAGCTGGTTGTGACATCCGTAGGGTGGTTTGAGGGTTGTTTCACAGTTTTGCCCCCTTAACGCCATTTTCGGTTAAGTTTTAAGGCATTTTTAGTTGTAACTCCCAACCTACACGTGCTAATTACAT